>CM076580.1:757433172-757988172 GCA_034641835.2 Pinus albicaulis
CAAATACTAGGAGTGGGTGGGGTCTGACATCAACCCACGTATGCACAGTTCCTGCTCACGGCCCCACCGCTGTTCCACCTTCTCCCACGACCAGCGTCTTTAACATTTTTCTTTCATTGCTCTCACTTGCCAAGAATCACGGCACAGTCACTTTGTGGTCTTCGCAAGGAGGACAGAAGGAAGAATGCACCCGTCGGCGGAGTCAGAACTCAGAAAATCCGACCAACATTTGGGCCTTCGGGAGAGACCGTAGCACTGCGATCCTGGGACCTTAGGATAGTGCCGAATCGTGGAGGAACCCACGGAGGAGGTAGTTTGGTTAATTTGTTTTTTTCTTGTAGCGGGGCCACTTAATTGAACATGCAGTTTATTTTCTTGTCTTTGGACCTTTTAATATTTTTGAATTACGTAGATTAAGCGTTAGAAAATGGTTTCCCCATATGAGGGCAGTCTTCTTAAAATTTTGATTTTTTGATGACAAATTTGCCATGTGTATGGCCATGTGGTCTTCCGCAAGGAGGCCCAAACGAAGGAAGAATGCACCCGTCCGGCGGGTCTGAGCTCAGAAAAATCCGGCCAACATTTGGGCCTTCAGGAGGGGAGCCGTAGCACCTAGCGATCCTGGACCTTCCGAAGGATGGTGCCGAATCGTGGAGGAACCACCGGAGGAGTAGTTTGGTTAATTTGTTTTTCTTGCTTAGCAGGCCCACTTAATTGGGCTTCTTTTAGTTTATTTTACTGTGCTGGACCTTTGTAATATTTTTGAATTCTGTAAATTAAACGTTCAAGACTGGTTTCCCCGTATGAGGGCAGTCTTCTTAATTTTTTGATTTTTTGATGACAAATTTGCCATGAGTATGGCCAGGCAATGTTTTTTACTTCGGTGTAATTTTATTCGCAATGTTAATAGATTAACTTTACTTAGAATTCTCACATGATTAGCGTTTTTCTTGATCTGTTCAAGGATTTTGGGTACTTTAATTTGTATTTAGAACAATGGACGTCGGTACTCTATCTGTTGCTTTACTATTCTACATACTGCTATTTCACTTTCTTATAGATGCCTCGGGCATATTTGGATGCTTTCTCAGATTGTCGATAATCTCCATGTGGACCGTTACTGGGTTTTATATCATGTCCCTGTATGTGACATAGGGTATTTTTCTATCATTGTCTGGGGTGGGACTTCCACTTTTCTGGATGGATATTTGGGTTCCAATCTTCAGATGTGAAAATGTAATGACTTCATGAATTGTTTTACTTCATATAATATATTCAAAACAACGTTTTTTCTCTTGTGAAAAAAAAATGATTAATGTTTATCACTCTGCCTTCAAAACTAGCGATGCTGGTCTATGTTGCTGGTTTATTGATATGGTCTGATGGTCTCTTTATATTTTGGACATATCACACTCCTCACATGATTAGCGTTTTTCTCTGTTCAAGGATTTTGGGTACTTTAATTTGTATTTGGAACAATGGACGTCGGTACATACTCTATCTGTTGCTTTACTATTCTACATACTGCTATTTCACTTTCTTATAGATGCCTTGGGCATATTTGGATGCTTTCTCAGATTGTCGATAATCTCCATGTGGACCGTTACTGGGTTTTATATCAAGTCATTGTATGTGACATGGGGTATTTTTCTATCATTGTCTCGGGTGGGACTTCCACTTTTCTGGATGGATATTTGGGTTCCAATCTTCAGATGTGAAAATGTAATGACTTCATGGACTGTTTTACTTCATATAATATATTCAAAACATCATTTTTTCTCTTGTGAAAAAAAATGATTAATGTTTATCACTCTGCCTTCAAAACTAGCTATGCTGGTCTATGTTGCTGGTTTATTGATATGGTCTCATGGTCTTTTTATATTTTGGACATATCACACTCCTCACATGATTAGCGTTTTTCTCTGTTGCGGGATTTTGGGTACTTTAATTTGTATTTGGAACAATGGACGTCGGTACTCTATCTGTTGCTTTACTATTCTACATACTGCTATTTCACTTTCTTATAGATGCCTCGGGCATATTTGGATGCTTTCTCCGATTGTCGATAATCTCCATGTGGACCGTTACTGGGTTTTATATCAAGTCCCTGTATGTGACATGGGGTATTTTTCTATCACTGTCTGGGGTGGGACTTCCACTTTTCTGGATGTATATTTGGGTTCCAATCTTCAGATGTGAAAATTTAATGATTTCATGGATTGTTTTACTTCATATAATATATTCAAAACATCGTTTTTTCTCTTGTGAAAAAAAAAATGATTAATGTTTATCACTCTGCCTTCAAAACTAGCGATGCTGGTCTATGTTGCTGGTTTATTGATATGGTCTGATGGTCTTTTTTATATTTTGGACATATAACACTCCTCACATGATTAGCGTTTTTCTCTGTTGCAGGATTTTGGGTACTTTAATTTGTATTTGGAACAATGGACGTCGGTACTCTATCTGTTGCTTTACTATTCTACATACTGCTATTTCACTTTCTTATAGATGCCTCGGGCATATTTGGATGCTTTCTCGGATTGTCGATAATCTCCATGTGGACCGTTACTGGGTTTTATATCATGTCCCTGTATGTGACATGGGGTATTTTTCTATCATTGTCTGGGGTGGGACTTCCACTTTTCTGGATGGATATTTGGGTTCAAATCTTCAGATGTGAAAATGTAATGACTTCATGGACTGTTTTACTTCATATAATATATTCAAAACAACGTTTTTTCTCTTGTGAAAAAAATGATTAATGTTTATCACTCTGCCTTCAAAACTAGCTATGCTGGTCTATGTTGCTGGTTTATTGATATGGTCTGATGGTCTTTTTATATTTTGGACATATCACACTCCTCACATGATTAGCGTTTTTCTCTATTCAAGGATTTTGGGTACTTTAATTTGTATTTGGAATAATGGACGTCGATACTCTATCTGTTGCTTTACTATTCTACATACTGCTATTTCACTTTCTTATAGATGCCTCGGGCATATTTGGATGCTTTCTCAGATTGTCGATAATCTCCATGTGGACCGTTACTGGGTTTTATATCAAGTCCCTGTATGTGACATGGGGTATTTTTCTATCAGTGTCTGGGGTGGGACTTCCACTTTTCTGGATGGATATTTGGGTTCCAATATTCAGATGTGAAAATGTAATGACTTCATGGACTGTTTTACTTCATATAATATATTCAAAACAACATTTTTCTCTTGTGAAAAAAAAATGATTAATGTTTATCACTCTGCCTTCAAAACTAGCTATGCTGGTCTATGTTGCTGGTTTATTGATATGGTCTGATGGTCTTTTTATATTTTGGACATATCACACTCCTCACATGATTAGCGTTTTTCTCTGTTGCAGGGTTTTGGGTACTTTAATTTGTATTTGGAACAATGGACGTCGGTACTCTATATGTTGCTTTACTATTCTACATACTGCTATTTCACTTTCATGGACTGTTTTACTTCATATAATATATTCAAAACAGCGTTTCTCGTCTTTTAAAGTTTCAAATTTTTTTTTTTAAATTGAACCCTCTGTCGGTCTACCGACGCCTTGTAGACGTTGGAATTGCGACAACCTAGAAACGTCGGAAGAGAGACAGTATGAAAACGTCGGACCACATTTCGTTGGAATTGCGACAGATTACAAACGTCGGAAGAGCGACGTTCCAAAGGTCGGACCACATATCGTCGGAATTGCGACAGATTACAAACGTCGGAAGAGCGACGTTCCAAACGTCAGACCACATATCGTCGGCATTGTGACATCTTACAGACGTCGGAAGAGCGACGTCCAAAACGTTGGACCACGTTGGGTCGGAATTACGACGGTTTGCAGGCATCGAAAGAGCGACGTTCCAAACGTCGAACCACATTTCATCGGAAGTGCGATAGTTTACAAACGTCAGAGGCGTGACGGTTTGTGAGACGTCGGAAGAGTGACGCTTGTTCGAAAGTGACGGAAGAAGTGTCAATAGTGCGACACTTTTTACGTGTGTTGGAACTGCGACGGCATGACAAACCACGGTTTGTCCGCCCTCGAACTATCGCTCTTGCGACGACTATGTGTCGGAATAGCGACGAATTGGCCGTCGGAATTTCCGCCAAATTTTCTAGTGTTTACTATGCGGAAAGTAAATAGACATAAAAAATGAAATTGAGCTATAGCGAACAAAAGAAAGGGGCATCGTGGCACTAGTCTTTCTGGTTTTTGTCATTCTAAATTGTTTATGGAGGTTGCTGCTCCTCAATGAAACAACTGTTGTCTGAGAGGTCGTCCTCCGTCTTGGAAAACTGGGGAGTCTTCTTCGGCATTGAGGCTGAGCTTACTCCCATAACTACTTCGTTATTGTCCTCTGCTGAGCTACTACCTTTGTCGCTGCTCGAAGAATTATCTGCAGACTTGATGGGAAGAGCCATTGATTTCCTGGGTTGTTGAAGGATGGATGACGACATTGTTGATTTGTGCAATCTCTTCCATGACCCCGAGCCAGAAGATATGGAGGGGGCTTCAGGAAGACGCTGAGATATGAGGGAAAACATACTCTGCTAGTCTGGAGCTTCAGAAAAATTCACATTAAGGGTGAATTCCACCAGGCATTCCTCTCAGTCATGAAGCAGAGGACGAGAAGGTTGGCCTCAGCCTCTACCTCAACAATATCTCATGCGATGGCGGCGTGGCATTGAGGATTCTAAATTCGATGAAGGAGAATTAGCATAATTAGGATTGTAGACAGAGAAGCGGCAGGAGGCGCTGAGTGGGTGGGCTAATAGAGAATGAAGGGTAGAGTGATGAGTGGAATAGCTGGCTAGATGAACAGAGAGACAGAGAGAAAAATATGGTAGAGAAGCAGCGCCATTACCCATGAAATATAGAGGTGTTCGGTGGTAAGGACATATGATAATGAATTCGGAGCAGTCGACTTGAAGAGGAATAATGGCACCAAGTTGTGTGACTTCATATTTAACGACGTCCTCACCTGGGCCATGCACTGCCAGAGCCATGTGGCTAAGACAACTGCCCTGTAGAGGGGGTGCCATGTTGCAGGAGGAGCCGAGATTAGACACCCGCATCTGGGGATACTCATTTAATTTTTAAAATAAAATAGTAATAGCAATAAATTATTCAAAAATACAAATTAACTAATTCAATATTGGTTTATAAAATTCAATCTATTTTTAAATTTAAAAAACATATGTCAATTTTTTTTATAATTAATTTAGATTTAAAATAACTTAGAAAATTCTACTTTTCTAAAATTTAATATATTACTAAAGTTATGAGATTTTCAAGAAATTTAAATTTAATATCTATAGCAACTCTTACCACTTTAAATTATAAATTTCTCTCTAAAGATGAGGATCAAGAAATGTAAAATAATGCTTGTGAAGATATAGCATGTTGGTGTTATTTTGGTTCTTTATTTGATATTGTACTCATTTAAATTTAACTCTTTTTAATAATAAATATGACTTAAATAATAATAAAAATATACTATATTATATTTAAACTTTTTAGAAATAATATATTTGATTATTTCTTAATGAAAAACTCAAAAAATATTATTTTTTCCACATACTTATCACAAGATAGCCATTAAATTCATGTTTTCACATTTCTCCTAGCTAATATTACATCATGTTCACACCGATTAAGACATGCATTCTTTAGATAATTTAATTATAAATACATAAAAATAGATACTTATTTTATTTAATCTAAATAGGAAAGAAAAATGCATCATTGAGTCTATTTGGAAGTCAAAATTGTTCCATTATCCATGAAGAAAAAAATAAAACCTCTCATGCATCCATGTAAGCCCATTTGTTTCTCTTATGGTCCATAAAAAAGATTTAATCAACATTTTATACATCTATAAGACCTCCTTTTAGTTTACATAATGTTGCAAGAATTGTAATTTAAATATAGTAAACATGCCATTACCTCTCATGTCAAGAATTTAATCTTACATATCAATAATAAAAAAATCATTATTAAAGTCATCATAGAGTTATCACTACATGACGATTTATATTGATTTTGAGCTAAATAAGAAAAAAAAACATGTGAATTGATAAATAAAACAATAAATATCTAAATTGAGACCAAATATTCAATGTTATTTCTAAACTCACTATTTTCTTTTCATTTTCCTATTTGAGAAGGATTGTGACCTTGAATCCTTATTATCATAGATATTTTGCATACTTAGAAATACTTAGTTTTAACTGTAAAAATGCTTCCACTACAAAAAAACGTGTAAAAATGTTTTTGACTATTACCAATTATATTATAAAATCCCAAAAATACGAATAAAAAAATAATGTAATTAGATAAATAAAGAAAAAAACATAAAACAATAGTATAAATGATGAAATAATGCAAGTACATATCACTCTCCATTGTCATCACCCTGATTATATTCCTCGCTTAGCATGATAACATTGTTGTTCTCAAAAATATGTTTTGATCTAGGTTTGTGTCTTAATATGAACCGCCAATCCCTATCCAACACATCTGGGTAAAAAATCACTTGGTTACATTGTTTTGGGAAAACATAAGTCTCTCTAGCTTCATGCCACATATTTCTAGAGTTGATAGATATCATCCCACTATCGTGATCTTCCTTTACATTATTCCGATCAAAGGTGTCCCACCACTTGCACTTAAAAATAACACATTGGAATGAATAGAAGTCGACTTGAATGATCTCTTGTATCTTTCCTATGTAACCTAACGTTCCCTGCATTAGGCTTTGATTGTGGTGGCTAGCATGACTAGATTGGTCGAAATTGACTTCCACTCCATAGTCTTGTGTCATGCATCCATCATCGACATCCTCCATGCAAAAATTATGTCGATATGCCCACATAGATGGGAACAAATGCACCTATAAAAAAGTGAAAAATCACAGTGTCATGTGCCTAATAACCTGAACACAATAAAAAATAAAAAATATATATAGATGTAACAATTCAAAGGTGTAATATGAAGTCAAAACTGTACTAAAATATATTATAATTACTGAGTTGTTTCACCCAATTCATATGTTTATTGCATCCTCTTTAGCACACGAATAAAAGCAAGATGCACCATATTTCTCTCTGACTTAATTAGCAACCCAAATATTAGGGCATTTCATTGGAGTATTTTCTTTTAAATGATCATGATAAGACATGCTTCTACCATTCAACCATTTGAATTCTTTCCTGACACTATCTCATTTCCTCCTCTTATGTTCGTACAATGCGACCCACGGTTGTGTCGCTTCCATATTGTAAAGAATGAATTTGTTGATGGCTTCAATTTAATAATTCGTTGATGAAATAAACCAACACACACACACACACATATATAGTATGTATCATATAAAAATATGCATTAGTATGAAGTTTAGTTTGAATAGTTACTGTGTAGTAATTTGACAAATGATAAGCTTTCACTTACTCTTTATCATGTGGCTCCTTCCATTCATTTTGAGAATATCCCCTTCTATTTTTTCTTCATCCCTTTTTTCGTCCCAAATCGTTGCACCTGGTGTGTTATTGATCTTCTTGATGTACTCACTAGCATAATAGAAAGACTTATACAATATATAATATACCCCTCTGCCATAGACCCCTCATTTTTTTCCCTTTGTCAAACAAAATATTTCAATTTCTTCATGTCCCTGTCTAAGAAGAACATCTAATGACAAGAAACCACCCCAACTAATTTAACCTCATCTACTAGGTGAATTAGAATATGAACCTGCAAGTCCATGAAAATCGTCGGTAGTTCCTTCTCAAACATATCAACAATCTCAGCTATCTCTTGACGCCGCCATAGAATGTTATCCATATGAATATCCTTTGATATGATCCAACCTACAAATGCAGATAATTTAGATATGACATGTTGTAGGTCTTGGGGGAAGTCATGGTTCACATACCCATGCACGAGCAAAGGATAATGACACTGCAGAGTAAATAGTACATTATACAAAAATTAATTATAAAATATCCAATTACACAAAAATAAAAATAAAAATAATAAAATCATGTTTTTTAACGTACTTACTCTTAGAAGGTTCAAATGGTCATGTGATTTCAAACTCGACAAAAAATCTTCCACAGTGAAGCAATGTCGTTGTGAAGACCCAAATAAAGAAGGTGTTAGCACTCCACCAGATATCTAAGGCTAAGGAAGAGATCCCAAAAGAGGTAACCACAGACCAATCTTTTGGCTTGGCATCTAGCCCTACCAAACCGGAGAGGGCTCTCTCCATAAGGTCAAAACCAAGAGGGTTGGATAAATTATGGTTTTAGGCTAGGTATGAAATGTATAAGGGTTTTGATTTGATTTGGTTGGGTTGATGGATGAGGATATTAGCTCAAATAGGCTAGGTCAGGGCAAATATTATTAGGGTTATAGTCCATTCAATGGGGAAAGGTAGGTAATAAGGCTAGCACATTATGGTTCTTGGGATGGAATGATTCAGACAGATGAGGAGCTAGGAAGAGCATGAAAGATGGATTCTACCCAAATTGAAAAAAAGATGAACAAACTATGAAAACTTCCCCAAAACAGAGCATGTGAGATGAATTTTGTTTATCAACTTGAAAGTGATCATACAATAGAAGTGGAATGAATTATGAAGACAATACATTCAAACATAATGAGACATAAGAAGAAACAATTCTAGACAACCATACCATAGGTATCCCAAAGACATAGCTGTAACACTTTTATTAAGCTCCTACCAAAATGATTACAATAGAGTGTCTGATCAATATGCCAACATCCAACCGATTCCAACCTGTGAAATGACTGAAAAACTACATGATATATACCTCAAACAAACTCCTCCCAGCCTCAGGGGTCGAATCCATGAGAGGAGGAGCACTTCCACCAAAAACTGAGTTGAAAGCTAAAGTGTAGGGAGGTCCAAGTCACTCATCCCTAAATTTTGTGAAATGATTCATTACACCTCATTGAGTTCATTTACCTAATGTATTTACCCTAGGTAACAGTAGAAACACCATAATTACATTTACATCATTTATTTACAAAGGTAAAAACATGATTCCCCAAGATAAAAGTTAATTTGTAGAAGAACCCATAAAAAATCAGAAAACTGCCAAACACGCCATCCATTTGTCAAACACACCATCCCTTTGTCAAACACGTCATCCATGTTACAACCTAATTTTGAGTGCCTTCCCGAGGTCCAAATTGGGCTCAGGATGGCTCGTTGGAAATCTTGTCCAGCCTACTTTCTAAATATACCTTTAGTTTGTAGAATGGAGTTTATTTTCATTGTAAAAAAATGATTCTCTCAATATTGCTAAACGTGCAACGCATAAGCAAAAAAATGGGCGGGACATTGATTTTTTGAGTGTTTTTTCACCTTTTCAACTGTTAGTTGTCCAGAACAAGGCTAGAAAAGTGGTTTTACTGCATTTAATCATCATTATCTAGTGGTCTTATTTTGGCCAAAATGTTCCTCAAAAAATAGTTCAACGCAAGGGTGTTGCGTGTTTGACAGTCTAGCTATCACAAGACTGTTCAAGGTTTGACAAAAATCATAAAAACTTCAAAAATTTACCCAAAAACTTCTCAAAATTTGATAATTTGATGATGATGATGTGGCTAAGCATGAAGTCAGGCTTTAGCCAATATTTCAAGAATTCTTTCCTCTTCTTGCATGGTCAAAGCCTCAATTTTTGCATTGGCTCTTTTGAGCTTGGCCCTTCCAATTTTGTCTTTTTTGGCATAGTGTTTGACCTTCTTTCTTAATACATCATTATCTTTTTTTGACTTCTCCAGAAGCTTCTCTAAGTGCCGATTATATCTATCAAGCCATGGTTTTTAGTTCTCATTGACCACCACTGCAAGTTGTTCATTCAGAGTGAGTTGATTGGCAAGCTCAACCTCATTTTACCTTTGTAGTGCTAGAGCTATTTTTCAGCCCTCTAGTCTTAGGCCTTCTCCTTGGCACTTGTTCTACTACCTCATCTATCACACCATATGTTTCAAGTGTCTATTCAAGAAAAAAATTGGCTTTTTCTGCCTCTCTTTGTGCTTTGATGAATTTGACCTCATCAAGAACATGTTTTGTTTTTAGCTACTGGTTCTCTTGCTCAAGAAAGTAAATGACAAATTTAGACCTGTCAAGATTAGTTTGAAGCTCTATAATATTGGCCTATTTCTCCATGATGATTATGCTAGTGATTTCATCATCTGCAGAAACCGGATCATCCACAATACCATAAAACTGTGGATGATCCAGTTTCTGCAAATAACAACAACCACGGGAATTTAAGAACCATGATTTCATCATCATCAAGCTCATCTAAGTCAACAATATCAAAATATTGTTCTATCTCATGAAGGTCCTCCACCTCATGTTTGACCTCTGTCTGAATATCTGTCTCTATCATATTTTGCTTCCCTTTGTCTACATGCTTTGTTGATGTAGAAGGCAAGGCCCCTCCCACAATCTGTGGGGCAAACACTTTCCTGTGACCTCTCTAGTATGTTTTTTTTAATAGCTCTATCTCAACCTGCTTAGTCTTTTGAGGCTCACTAATTTCAGCTCTGTTAGGTGATCGAGTCTCAATGTGGGATGGAGATGATGGTGGTGAAATAGATGAAGGAGACTGATATAATGATGATGCATGAATCATGGGCTAAGATTGAGGAATGGATGTCGAAGGATGAGATGATGAAGGCACATTTTGGGAATGTTTAATAGGTGGAGTAGTGAATATGTCATTAGATATGAATAGACTCCATGGAATTTCCAATTGTTTGAGGTGATGGAGGACTATGATTTTGATGAGGGAGTGGTGAAAAATACTTTGGATTTGGTGGTCATAGTCTCTCTTTTGGGAAATAAATGCCATATTGTTAATGCTCCAGAGGAGAAAATAAGGTATGTTAAGCATCTTGACCCTTGTGATGTGCATAAGTAGCTGGATGTGATAGGTATAAAGTCTAGAGAACCTACCTTCACAAGAAAAGTATTTCATGATGATTTTAATCATGGGAGCATATCTCTCCAGGAGGTAAGATAAAGAAAAAATCATCTTTCTTTCATTATTGTATCTATGTTTAATGTATGGCTCATAATATTTCTCCTCCAAGTCTATTTTCTTGAACCATTTTTCCCCAACATTCAGGATTCTAGTGGCAGCTGATATGATGGTAGTGGACAAAGGGAAAGTGACACCAACAAGGGTTACCTGGTTGTCATGGAGATTGGAGATGAATAGTCTGGTCAACATGATGATGTTGGGCCCTTTGTAATTTCTCACAGAATTCAAAAGAACTTACATGCTTAAAACATGTCACATTTATGGGAGATTCCATGAGTTCCCTAGTATTTTTTGGCTCAAGTCTAATGATTCTCCCTCCTTTGCTTGACTTCTTCTCCTTTATTTATTCTCTCTCACTATAGTTTTTGTTCTGTTCTTCTTCCATAGGTGTCTTAGTATGGAACCCTAGGGAGATGTGATGATAGTGGAATGTAGGTAAAGTGAGTGGGGAATAGTGTGAGGAAATTTAGGGAGATGGGAGAAGGTATTTTTGATTTGAGGGAGGTGATAGGGAGTAGGAATGATGAGGGAATTGGAATATGGAATTTAATTACAGTTTAGGGATTTTGGAAGGCTAGAAACGTGAGTAGCCTAAGTCTTAGGGTTTCAAATGAAAAGAGCTTAAGAAAAAGGGATTATGATATAGGGAGTAAGGATAGGGTAATTGTGATGTGGGAAGGGAATGAAAGTGCTAGGGAGTGAAATTGATATGCAATTGGGATATAGGGAATGATACTAGGGTTTCAAACTTAAAAATAGACACCAACTCTTTAAACAAGATCAAACACCAAAAAATTGACTTGATGAGGAGAAGAATGATGCTACTGGTAACTTGCTTGCTGGAGGCTTTGGAGTGCTTTGGCTGAAAAATTGAAGGTGATAGCACAAGTTTTGGAGTTTGTTGTAGAAATTGGGCAAACACGTAATGCAAAGAGGAAATGTGAAACGCACTGAGAAAACGCACATCACAAAGAGAAAATGCACAGTGCACTGAAAAAACACGCAGTGCATAGAGAAAACGTGTAGCGCACTGAAAAAATACGCAGGGCACAGAGCAAACGCGCAATGCACGCTTTGTTTGGTAAAATTTCACCCTCAAACTTGAAAATTATGATTTTTCTGAGGTTGCTCAAGGATGGAGGAGACAAATTAAGTTTGTTTTTATGTCATGAGGGTTTATATACTTGATTTAATTTTATTTTAATCCTTTGAAATCCACTTTGATAATGTTTCAAATTTCACTTTTAAACTTTTTAGAATACCCTTTCACTTCTGAACTTTTTTCTTTGACATTTGATTAGTGGATGAATTGAAAACTCTTGCACTTTGACATGTGCTTTTTTGGCATGTGAAACTGAATTGGAAGCTTGTGAAGTAGGTACTTATTACATATAATGAACATAAAATTACATAAATGAGAAATAAAATTACATCTTTGTTTTTTAATAAAATTACATTTTAGAATGAAACTCACACTTGAAAGCAGAATTACAACTTTAAAAAATATCTTTACATGCTTGAAAATCCTCTTTAAATGGTAAAGGTATATTATTTGGATCACTCT
This sequence comes from Pinus albicaulis, assembly GCA_034641835.2. NCBI lineage: Eukaryota > Viridiplantae > Streptophyta > Pinopsida > Pinales > Pinaceae > Pinus > Pinus albicaulis. The sequence goes on from CM076580.1 coordinate 757,445,834, forward strand.
CATTATTTTCTAAACTTATGCAATGAAATGATGTTCTATTTGGACCTTGAAAAATGAAACCTAGAGACCTAATGAATACCTTGAGTGACCAAACTTCATGGTGGCCTGACTGACATAATGACATGATGAAATGGACTTTCATTATTGAAGTATGCTTAGCAAGACATGAAGGTGGGCCAAAAAGTATTAATTCTTGAGGAAGAGTGATTTTTTTGGACGAAGACTACCATCAGTGAGTAAATGTTTTACATGACCTAATGGAATGATTAAAAATTTTCTGAGTGGGACTCCTAAAATGATATGAAAAGAGTGTTTTTGATCACTGATGGTAGGATGAAAATACTTAAACTAACAAAATATACCCTCACACTCATTATAACTTCCTTTTCTAGAGAAATATCATCTTTGGGACATCACCTTCTTTGAAAGACCAAGAGGGACCAACCTCTCCTCTAGTTTCTTGCCTTGGAAAATGTTTCTTTTTAGTTTTTGAATAAATAAGATCTCTCCTAAAAACCAACGTGTCACTTTATTTTGATTATATGTGCCTCCATAAAGAAGATGAAACATTTTTAAATGTATGCATGGGATCTAGTAAGTGGAAGATCTTAATATGCTCCCAATATGGGAGCCCATAAAAGAAAAATCTCCTTTTCATCCTAATGCGAAATTTCTCAACATAGGTGTCAAATAATTCTAGATCATCGAGCATGGTCTCCCCATTTGAATCAAACATTTATGCAAACTCCTTCCCAGTCTCTTTCTCATATTCTCTAATCCATTCAGCTAGTGTCATTATTACAGGCCTTTGGGTTCTCTCTAGTTTACCATTGAAAGCAAATACCTTGGAGCAGTCATACACTGGATTTTGTAGGTGGTCGGTCCACCTAACCTTCAAAGAAGGTCCACAACATTTACATCCATGATGCCCTTTTGTTACAAGACTTGCGCAATTATTGTATGCATGTCGACACGTTAGCGACCATGAATATCACAATAATTTCAGCAAATTAAATTAATATGTGAAACAATATAGTTATGTATATAAACAAATCAATAAAAATGTAGTTTACCAAAGAAAACTCCTAATCCTAGATAATCATGTATGGTATAAGCACATATGCCATAAACCATAAAACTACTCTTTTTTGTGATGGGTCTTGATACATCGTACATATGTATCCCTTCCCATAATTCCTCCAATTCATCTACCAATGGTTGTAAGTAGACATCCATATTTTTCACTTTTCTTCTACGAGGGACTATGAGAGCCAACATAAGATGTTCATTCTTCAAGGACAACCATGGGGGAAATTATCAGATCAATATTATAGGACAAATAGAATATTTGGTGTTTTGGAGGGAATATGGGTTGAGACCATCCACTGCTATGCTGATTCGTAGACTTCATACTCCATCCTTGATTTTTTCAGGCCATGTATCCTTTATATGCTTCATGGCTATTGAATCTGTTTGGATTCACATAACTCCCGACTCACTTCTGTGTGAGGCATGCCACCCCTGCAACATATCTAATTCTTTGCAATGAAAGAGTCTTTGAATCCTTGGGATTATAGGCATGTCCCTCAATATCTTATGAGGAGACCCATGTGATTTAACCATTTTTTAAAATTACGATATCTTTCATGCCCACATTTTGGAGATATCTCGACTCTCTTTGTCTGCATATTCTCTTATATATAGAATATAATCATTTAGGCATGCATGATATGATAGGTACTCAACACCCAAAATTTTCAACAATTTCTTTGCCTATTCGCAGCTACCTAGAAATACATTATCACATGGAAGAGCCTTGTCTATGAATAACCTGCAGTTGATGGGGAATATAATTGTATTTAATTTCAATATTTAACGTTCGCAAAATTGATCATTTTTAATGTTTATTGTGTGACAATATTTCTCAAAATATAAGGGACTTAATCGATCATGGAGGTGAATTACATCAATATTGTCGAGAAACATGCATTCGACATGACAAAATTTTCTTTCGTGTTATACAACAACATCGTTGTCCCCAACTGAGTAGACTTTGACTTGATTCCAGGTCCAAAGAGAGGGGTGGTGGAAGCATATTTCAAGCTTTTGAATAAGGTATCTGTGATATGAGCATCATCCCCTAGCTCATCATTCTGGAATACATCTAACAACATTGCCTCCATGGCAGTCATATCCTATAATTAATCATTCATACCAATATTTATTTGATTGCCTCCATTGCCAACTTGTGATGAATAACTAATATTGTTGTAGTCATTCCTAATTAGTGAATCTATATGTAGTGGGAATTGAATAGGTGGTTCATTCAGCCATTCTTCGTATGCTTCCTCTCTAAGTCTTTCTCTTAATGAAGCCTTCTCTTGAGTTGACGTTGTAGTGGGGTGCACCGGAAGATGGCAGGTGGGTTGCTCATCATCACTAAAATCCTAATTTAAAAAAATATTGAACATAATTAGAACAATATCAATGATATTAGTAAGCATGTTAATGCAATTAGTTTGTTTAAATTACATTATACCAAACAATTACTATCACGTTGATCCATTTTGTGGCTGGAAGGTGCCATGTTCCAATTGGAAGGGTGAAGAGGTTGTCCATTTTCATCTACCAACTACTTGCAATATGTTGCTCCTGATAAGAGTTTCCGACGTTTTTGAAATGGGGGAATATTTTTTGCATCTGAACTCGATTATGAATCAAGATCTTGCAAATTTGGATCAAATTAACATGGATTAAAAAAATGAATTAAATAATCAAAATATAAATAAAATTTGAACTTATTGGAGATGGAAACAAATAAATTTGTGAAGGACTTTGATTAGTAATATGGAACGAGCTGGAATTTGAAGAATTGGCCATTTGATATTATTGATATTTTGTCACTACATTTGCGAAAGATCAAAAATAAAATTTTGTGAACATATCTAAAATTAATCTCGAAAACCATTTAACCACAATCTGAATTGCAATATATTTCTCAAACCATTTTTCAAGAATAAGGCGACTTTAAGTTGAAAATGTATAATATGAATTACTGTAATTCATGTGGATGCGTCGTAAAGGATAATTTGAGATTAATATGCCATTTTAAGTGAAAATGAAATTGCAGATAACTTTTAAACCCTATATGTGTGCTTATAAGAACAAATTGCACCAATGTGTTTAAATAACACCAACACCAGGGCATTCAAATAATACTCGCACTAGTTTCTGGCATTCCAATTTTTTTTTTAATCATATTGGTGGTCTTTTACAAAAATGCACCTATGTGTTTCAATAAAAAACTGCATTGGTGTGCACCTATTTCTGGATGTTAAAAAACGATAACAAATTCAACCATCTCAGTGTCTTATAATAATTACAACACTAATGATTTTAAATACAAACCACATGTTTGCGTTAAAAAAAATATTCACATTTTTTCAGGATTTCGAAAATAAAAAAGAATTGTATCATGTCCGTGTGTTGAAAAGATTTGGTGCCTTGACAATTTCGGTGCCCGTTTCTTATAAACACACTGATGCATTTGACTATCAAATGCATTGATGCTTGGATAAATTGAAAAAAGAAAAAAAAACGCATTTTTTTTCTTTTTTTTTTAAATTAAAAAATAAGTGGCAATTGATTTTTCGAAATCTAATTTCATAAAGTCTTTTAAATAGTAAAACATTATTCTATATTTCATTAATTTTCCCAAAATTTCAAGGGAATGATTTGCAAGACAGACATACGAGGAGTATTATGCAATAGCAAGATACTTTGGAGAAGCAAAACTATTCCGAAAATCAGAAGCTGAAAGGTATGGTGATTCACTCAAAACCCTAGATAGCAAAAATTTTAAATTTTATTGTTAAACTTTTTTACAATTCTATTATATTTATTCACAATTCAAAAAAAACAAATATATATATACACACACACCCACAATTGATTTTACTAGTAAAAATTTTTACGATCTTTGTTCCTTTTTAAATTTAATTAAAATTTAGAAAAAAAAAACAACATAAAAATTCAATACTTACCATAAACCCTTCTTTCTTCCTGCAGAATTTCACCTTAGGGTTTAATTTCCTCTACCACTTAAAAAATTAGGGTTTTTCATTTTAGGTATTTATATTTAATGGGTTTGTATACTTACTATATATAAGGTGTTTGACATGTAAAGTAGGGGAATCACTTATTGAATTAGATCCAAACCCTCTCGGCCTTGTTAGTTAAAAAAAAAAACGGATATATGTTATGTGTTGCGCCTTCTGTAATATACACTACCGGTGTGCCATGTGCAATACAATGCACTGGTATATTATAACATTGTTGGTTTTCTTCAATCTGTTGATCATTTCTCCCGGTGTAATATAACGCATCGACATACCTCTGCAGAATAACATTGTTAAATCATTGTTTTGCATTTATTGTTACAAATCACATCATCATAATTTAAAATTATTTAAAATTAATAGTTTTCCATGATGGTGTCGAACAATTAAACACTCGATGCATTTAATGGAATAAATGCACCGGTGCTTTTATTCAGATAAACACACCAGTTACCAGAGCTCTTTTTGGATGATAATTATCTGATTTTTTTATAAAATATATTTAATGGCTTTTGTATTGAATGGTATAGATTGTATATTGATAAAAAAAATGTCTAAGAAGGTGTCAAGTAACAAAAATATTGATCGAAATAATGATAACACATCAAAAAATAGAGAATACAAGTTCTTTTAAATTATTTACAAAATTAATATGTTTGAACTATATGTAAGTTTAATTAATATGTATTGGTTAGTGTGTATCATGCAGAGCCACAAAATGAAAAAGGTCGATAAGATTATTTTTGTTAAACACACACATGGTGTAGGAGAAACTAAAAAGAAACATAGAAAGATAAGCATGAGATATCTATATTATTCACCATAGATGTACATTTATAATACAGTGGTGTGACTCTTGGATTCATCTTCCAAGGCCACTTGGACTCCTTTGTGACTCTTCGCCTTCCACACATACCCATAGAGGATTAGGTTTTCAACATTCCCCCCCCTTAATCCGAAGGGGTATGTGTGAGTCCAAGAAGAGATTTGTAATACAAATATGCAAAATATGCATGGCAGCACTTAGGCTGAATCAGCTCTCTAAAATGTTGGCATAAAGAGGTGGTTTAAGGATGACTACCAACACTGGAATGCAACGCTTATTGCAGTTCCCGGAACTCTTCCAAAACTGGCAAGATGCTGAGAGCTTCTGCTAGAGGAAGTGTCCCTCATATTTGAAGAGGGAGACCTTCAACCTAAAATAAGGGAAGTCTACAACCTGTGATGGTTTAAGGATGACCACCAACACTAGAATGCTTGATGCATTTCCCGGAACTCAACCAAAACTAGCACGAAGCTGAAGTCTTCTGCTAGAGGAAGTGTTCTGAAAGAGGAAGAATATCAACCTCACATAGATGGTTTAAGGCTATCAATCAACCAAAGGCATGCTCATGGGCATCCGTGTCTCTAGCTACAACTCTGAATCTGGAATGACAAATTGTGGCTCAGGCTCACTTGAACTGTTGTGTCTCTGGCTACAACTCTGAATCTGGAATGAGAGATTGTGGCTCAAACTCGCTTGATGTGGCTTTGAAGCTTGCAGATGACCACCATTTTCCTCCCTATCAGGTACAAGGTGAGATGATCGCGAAAACTCAACTGCAAGTTTTTTCAATATTCGAGAACAAGTTCTGACATGTGACTTAAACATCTTCTTGGTTGTTGATGCCCATTGCCAAGAAGCAATCCATCCAAGATGAATCTTTTTTCTTGCAGGAGGCTTGTTTCTGAAGCTTCTGTGTAAAGAATGGGTGTGTCGACCATAATGTTTGCATGGGTGAAGATCGAAACAGTGATCTTTCATATGGCCAACGTGATCACAGTGTTGGCATTTTAAAATTTGTTGCTATTGTTGTTGTGGAAGAGGAGCAGAATCTGGAACAGCTGAATGTGAATTGTCATAAAGGAATCCTGCACTCTAAAATTTGATGGGCTTGGAGAAGTCCGGAATATGAAAGGACAAATCCTTTTCATATCCAAGACCTGTTCGGTTCTTGTTGTGGACAAGCTCTTCCGAAGGTCTAATGATGGGCTTGGGAAGTGCAGACTGAGATGTTGCATCTGCATGTAAATCTGCTCTTGTACAAGGAACTGAATGTGAATCGACAACAACTTTATATTCTTGCTTCTAATAGGAGTCCCTCCCAATTTTATGAATAGAAATAGGTTCAGAATGATGACTCTTTTGCTGAATTTCATCTTGCTAGAGCTGAGACTCCAACTGAAAAAACTCAATCTTGTCTTGTGCATCTTGCAAGCAAGTTTGAATATTAAAAAGAGCATTCTTGCTCATTTTTACCATATCATGAACAGTGGAATGAATGAGGTTATGCAACAACTCTAATGCATCATTGATTTTGACCATTTTTCTCAACAATTCAGGCTCAATAAATAAAGGGTGTCGGCTTCAACTGATAATGCACCCGTTTACAATGTGATTCAACTTACTTTAAAAAATACAAATGAATTCAAAGACCCTTTTTTTTTTAACTTCCAATTATGGAATTCCCAAAGAAAAAACTCTGCTACTCAAATTATGGAGGGCCTCAAGGTGTAGACTTGGTCTTCTGACCAGCAAACAACAATGACTCATATCATAGAAGTATTCAACAATTTCTCAACTAGATCCTGCCTCGAGAATTTGTGGGAACTCATAAATTTTCCTATTGCACTCACAATAAAGACGAAGGAAAATTCCAAAAACTATGAGTAAGTTTTATGATGCCAGCAATTTTCAACATTTTCCTTCACATTGTCAATATCTTTTAGAGAGTCACCCTTCTCTACATACCACACATCTTGGTAATGTTTTCATAATAGAGAAACATGTAGCAAAATATTCACTCTTCACTATATAGAAAATCCATATATCTGTTTATTCATATACCATCTCCTCTCTCTCTCTCTCTCTCTTTTTTAGGAAAAAAAATTGGGGGAAAAAACAGAGATATTATCTGGGAGAGGTGTTTTCTAGAGAAGGTATTTTCTGGGGGAGATGATTACTGGGGAAGATATTTACTAGGGAAGGTGATTACTGGGGAAGGTATTTTCTGGGGAAGGGTCAAACTGTAAAAAATGAACAGAATGATATTATGGCTGGGAAATAGAAAAAAAAAAACACAGGGAGGGCGGTGCAACAGAGGCTACGAGATTTCGAGAGAGCGGACTGTGGGGGTCGGCATGAGGAGCCAAAGGGATGAGGGAGGGCTGTGTGAGGGGGTTCATCGAGTGTTTTGTGTGGGAAGGGTGAGGGGCGAGGGGGATGGTGGAAGTGGGAGAGCGGGTGGGTGAGGGAGCTGTGGGGAGGGAGCCCGCGAGCAGAACAGAGGGAGGAGACAGAGCGAGTGGTGGGTAGGGCTGCGAGTATGTGAGAGGGGAGGCGAGTGTTTGAGGGGGCGGGGAGTGCAGTGAGGGGGCGAGGGAATCGTGTGAGGGGTGAGCTGCGTGAGCAGAGAGGGAGCGAGGTGATGGGGTGGGGATCATGAGAGGGGAGGGTTGCGTGAGCATAGAGGGAGTGAGGTGAGGGGGCAGGGATCATGAGAGGGGAGGGCTATGTGAGCAGAGAGGGTGCAAGGTGAGGGGGTGGGGATCGTGATAGGGGAGGGCTGCGTGAGTAGAGAGGGAGCGAGGTGAGGGGGCAGGGATCGTGAGAGGGGAGGGTTGTGTGAGCATAGAGGGATCGAGGTGAGGGGGTGGGGGAGCGAGTGAGGGGGTGGGGTGAGATGGGCAGCGCGGGGGAGTGGAAGATCGAGCACTGTGAGCTGCGGGAGACGGAGCGTCGAGGGAGATGGACTGGAGCGAAAAGGGCGAGGTGGAGTGATGAATGAGCCGAGAGGTAGATCGAGTGATGGCTGTGAAGTGGGATGGGTGAGGGTGGAGCAGCGTGAGGGCCGAGGGGCCGAGGGTGCAGTGAATGGAGAGGTGTAAGAATTGTACAGTAAATAAATTTGTATAGCAAGAGAGGTGAAAAAATAATAATTTCTGAATAGTCAGTACAATTGTAGAATTGCTGTAAATAAATTTAACTGTAGAATTGTAGAATTGCATTATATAGAGTAGAGGAATATGGCAGAGATTTCACAGTAATGTACAGAAATAAAAGTAGGCAGAAATTGCAGGGAAAAATTGCAGAATTTGTAGTAAACAAAAACTCAGAATTTTCCAGACTGTTGAATGGCAGGTAAAAAAAATTCCAGGAGCAGTAAAAACTAAATGCAGCAGGGAGCAGTGAGAAAACTTGCAGAATTTAAAATGCACAATGCTGCTCTTCACAAAAAATATTTTCTGAATGCTGCAAAAATGATCTTTGAATGCTGCAAAAATGCACAGGATTTTTGTTGGTTTACACAGGCCACAAAAGCAAGTGGCTCACTCAAGATTGAGCTGGTTATGAACGTATCAGCTCCGATACCATGTTAAACACACACATGGTGTAGGAGAAACTAAATACACACATAGAAAGATAAGCATGAGATATCGATATTATTCACCATAGATGTACATTTATAATACAATGGTGTGACTCTTGGATTCATCTTCCAAGTTCACTTGGACTCCTTTGTGACTCTTCGCCTTCCACACCTACCCATAGAGGATTAGGTGTTCAACAATTTCTAATCTAAGTGTAGAAGAGCATAAAATCATAATAGAAAAAATGCAGAAGGATGAATCGGGTGAATGAAAAATACTATTCATTATGAGTTTTTTTTTTTTTTTTTCATTAATAATATACTTAAGAATATTAGATAACATGTTTCAAACAATTTATTAATCCATATATGTTTAATGTTCTACGTGGAGCAACAATGAAGGAAAAGATCAATGTCGTTCTAAGAAAAGAAAAATTAAAGAACATGTAACTGGCGATGAATTGGTCCTTAGCTCATCTGGAGTGGTGTTGAATTTTAATGAAATGAGGGCAATTTTTTACTAAACTATGAGGTATCTAGTGGAATGAACATATAGACGTACTTTCCACTTACAATACAAAATTCAATCCAATGATTTTAAGAACAAAATTATTTCTAAACTACAGGAAGCGTTTCTAGAGCAATGGTTAATAAGACATGTCAGACTTGCAACAACAAAAACATACAACAAAAAAGAATCATTCAAAAGGTAATATTCATAATTAAAATGATTTTCTAGACTTATATATATATTACTACAAACCATTCATTTATTAATATCAGTTTTGTTTATTTAGTTTTCATATATCAATATAAAAATAGTTTATTACTTTTTTCAAAAAGATTATGAAAATCCCAAATGATCAACGAGCTTATATGTGAAAAATTCCAGTAGGAATGTCCAAAAAAGTGTACAATGAGATAGTCAAATAAATGGACATAATTGCGTCACAGGAGGAGTCATCTCAACAACAACGTGCTTCAAAATGTAATCATGATTGACTTTGTACATATAAAAATATTAATTTACCATTAAATATTAATTTTCAAGTATTTTCTTGCAGAAAAGAAAACAAATTAGAACTCATTCAATACATAAAACAAGATGAAAAGGAAGAAAATTCTTGATATCAAAGTTCATGAGTAATTGTTAATATTTCCTTATAAAAACTCAAGGTTTTATTTTTTTATATTTTAAGTTGTTTTACAGCAACCATCCTTGAATGTCTTCAAAATGGTGCTAATATATAGAGAAGAGACATCGGAAGAATTTATTGACATTGGGTTAAATATGGGTTGTGAGTATATGTTCGCATATCAAAAATTAATTGTGGAATTTTAAGTATCTATGTTGTTTTACTTCTATGAGTTTATACTTAATAGAACAAAAAACTCTTTTATATTAAATATATGATTTATAATGGGGTTTAAAACATGGAGGAAAAAAAGTATGGAACTCCGCCAGTAGAGAATTGTTGCAACAAGGCATGAGACTTGGTTTTAAAAGCTTGTGCATTGTTTATGAGTCACTTCTTGCTATGGTACTTTGTTATTCGATTTACATTAATGTATATTATTTATTTCAATTTTCATTAGTCTCGTCAATGTAGATACACTCATTACACTTTATTTTTATGTTTGCAAATGGATCAACATCAAGAAGAAGAAAATAATTGATGCAATCGACAAAAAATTCCTCCAAATAACCCAATTAATAGAAGTAGCTCGAGCACTGACATCAATTCCATCAAAAAATGATGATCTATTTGGGTATCAATGCAACCTGTTTTATTTTTTGAAATAATTGTCTGTGAAAATTAGACATTTCGTTTAATGTAATGGACATAGTGTCCCAATTGAAAGACAAGAGGTTACCAATAACAATCTCATTTTGTATGAAAGAACCTTTTATTGATCTATAATAAAATACAATTTAATTTATTCTCTTGTGTTATCCAAGGTCGTTGTAAAAAGTTACACCACTAATTAAATATGTGGATGATTAAATATTATAATGAAGAGGTGTGAAATCTAATAATATAACAAATTAATCCAAACATCATATACAAATGCACTAATGAAATTTTAATTTATATGAATATTGTTATAATATAGATGTTTATTTTTTGATGAATAACAATTTAAAAAATTACAATAATTGCACTATCACATGTTGATGTTCCAAAAAAGAGAAAATATCATACCAAAAACTTGTGCATCCATAACACAAAAAAACATTGGTGCGTTATGTTATATAAAAGCATTGTGATGGCATATTTTTGCATAACCAATGTATTTTCGGAAAACGACAACATTGGGGCATTTATTTCTTCAAGCATTGATATTGTTTGCAATTAACGCCATGATGCATTGTAATTCTTAACGCACCAGTGCTTTCATAGAACTAACACCCCGGTCCTACAAAATATTATTTCTAGCCTCGGTGCATTATGAAAATTAACAACGCCGGTCCTTTTATATAAGTAATTCATCGGTGCATTTATACAAACAATACACATCGACACTACAAGTTAAAAAAAAAAACACCGAGACTGCAATTTTTTTTTCATTTCTCAGTGTCGTTCCTTACAAGAATGCCCCAGGAGTTTTTTTTTTATATTAGCAACTGTGCAGTATAAATTACGCACCATCATTCTTTGCATTCAATGCATTATTTCTTTTAGTTATGTATCCAACCCTATGCATTTATATATGTAGCACATCGGTGCTACTTGTTCCATGAAGCGCACTACAAAAAAAACATCCGCTAAAACCTTCAGTCGCCCATATTTTTTCAGTTTTGATGAAGTTTTGCTATAATATCCGCTAAAACATTCATTATCACAAATGAATGTTTTAGTGTATGTTTTTTTGACAATCTTTTAACGCTAAAAACATTTGTTATAACCTTTGCTAGAAGGTGTTTTCCTTGTAGTGTCCATGATGAAGATTGATTTCAAGTTCTTCTTCAAACCTGGAGCATAAAGGAAATTTGTAAATTTCAGAGGAGGTAATGAATTCCTCTGAAATGAGACTGTCCCCACTCCTACTGCTTTGAAATTGGATTTATATCCAAGAATAACCTCCAAGAAAATATCATCCTCTGAGAGACTCGTGAAGTGATCTGTCACTCCAATCATATGGCAGGATGTTTCACTGTTAACAAACCAGAAACATGAAGATGTAAGATGAATGGCTAGACTTACCACTAAGGAAAACTCATCCACCTCTACCAATAAGGAAAACTCTAAGTGAAATCTAGAAGTGAACTCGTCCACCTCTATTGAAGCTGCAAATCCCTCCTTCTTCTTACCCTTCTTGTTGGGACATTAAACATCATAGTGACCCATCTTCCCATAACCAAATCATTTCAATTTGTTCAAGTCCTTATCCTTCACCTTCTCCTACTTTTCTCCACTCGAATACCCCTTCTTGGCCTTCTTCTTGCCCTTAGTAGCAAGGGAAGCATTATCTTACTCACCTACCCCACTATTCTAAATTCCAACCTTGGCACTTTTCCTGGTCTCCTCCTAAATGAAATCATCACACATCCTCCTCTTGTCTGGAAAGTGCTCTTTGGACACAATGCCATGAATGAATCCATCCCATTTCTAGGTGAAACCATCTAATGTAATCTTAACCAATTGGTCCTCTTGGATAGACTGTCCCATGATATCCAACTCTTCCTTCGCCTGTGACATCTTGGTGAGGTATGATGTCACATTTTCGTCCTTTTACATCTTGGTGTTTCTTAATTTTTTCCTCAAAACCATATTCATGTTCTCATTAGAACTCTGGTGTAGTGTGAATAGGGACTTCCACATCTTATAGAAAATCTCTTCCCAATCACATGAGAAAATAAGTGGTCTTTGATGGCATCAAGGATGATTCTCCTTGCCTTCACATTCCTCTTGTTTAAGTCAACCAACTGATCTGGATTGGTAGGAGGTTGCACATGATTCTCAATTATATCCCACACTTCATTTTCCTCTAGTAAAAGCATCATCCTCTCCTTCTAGGAGAAAAAATTATCAGCCCCACTCAATTTTCCCCCCACCCTCAAACTAATTTCCATTAACCTCTCAACCAACAAATAAGAGCACATTTGTTACTAGTAAATCTTCCTCCCTCTCAACCAACGAGTCTTTGGGTTTCTAATTGAGGTTTAGTGATCGTTGTTCATTGATATGGTAGAAGTTTTATTTTTTGTATTTTTATCAGCCGATGAAAACTTTCAGATTTAACTTCTCCCAAGCTCTGATACCATGTATTAAATTATTGTACTATTGTAGCCCACCCAATTTCAAGTTTTTCCAATATTTATTGCCCAAAACCCATCATAAACATATTACTAATATAAAATCAAATTTTCATTTAATTGAAACAAATAAATAATGTACTTATTTTTTATTTTCATAGCTGATACAAGAAATAAAATTCTAGCACACACTCATAAATAAGAAACTTATTTTTTTTCTAAGACCCTGGAAAAACCCACAAGGGGAAAACCAGTCTTCAAGGGTTTATTGGTTTATGTTAAGGAAAAATTTGTAAAAAAAGAAATTTGGACTTGTTTCTTTCCTTAAAGGAGTGCCTCCAAATTCCTCTTCCCACTGAGTTCAGAACTTATATTTCTTACACATAATCAACTCTCCATAAGCAAAAATTTCATTCTTCATAATTGCTCCTTACACAGAGGAAATCGAGTCACTTGTATGACTATCAACAACTTTGAAATATGAGTTGGACGAAGTCCAAACTTTGCACTAACAAGAATCTCCTTTATCGACCTTCTTATCACTAAAAAATGATCTAAAAATTATGATATTTTAGTCATATGTCTCCACAAATATACTCCTATGTGTGAAAAAAAATCTAGGCATAAACTCTAACTGGAACCACTCAAAACTTTGGATTTGAAACCTCCCTCAAACTTGACCTGTAAATTTCTAAAACTCTGTGATCTAGGAGGATCTTTCAAGGCTAAAATTTCGATTTTCTTGAATCTCAACCACATTGGCATCAACTTGTATAACTCATCATTATGAACCCAACGACGCAAACAACATCTCAATTGGAGTTCGTATGACCAATTTATGACCATCAGAAGTTTGCAAGTCATTAGGACATGTGTGACTCGCTCAGCTTATGTGGTGATGAAATTACCAATGGTCCTTCCACACATGGCATGTAACATTGGCCTCCTAGCCCTGCAGAAAGACTATATATATATATATATATATATAGTATTTTTGCAGGGCTAGGAGGCCAATGTTACATGCCATGTGTGGAAGGACAATATATATATATATATATATATATATATATAGATATATATATATATATATATATTAAAATTCCACAAAAGACAAAACCCCAAAAAATGGTTATATAGAAATCCAACCAATATATTTAATAATGTAATTTACCATATTTATATGGGTTATCTTTAAGTTTGACTTTTTGAAAAGTTTTTCGGTTTATTTTCTCATCTAATTGTGTAGAATCCGGTAGGGATTCACTAAAATCACAAGTTTTATGGGTGAAATCTGCACAATTGAAGTGCCCAAGGGGTTTTTCAAGGTGTTGAATTCACAAGAAACCAATTTAAACAAGACAAATCAATATTTCACCACAATTTTTTCTACTGGATTCCAACCAAAAATCCACTAGAAACTCCAAAAAGTTGCACTTAAAGACAACTCCATATTTATATCATTGGTTATTAAAATAGAAAAAAACCCAAGTACACCATGTGGTTAATGAACCCAACGTACCCATTCCATGAATAAAGGCAAAAGTGGTGACCGGTCCCAAACCAAACCTTATACATAGCATGTGAACCTTTTCGCTAACGACTTATTACTTTTTTGGTTTGCCACCAAAGTTAATTTATTTTTTATTAATTCATTTAGCTCGGTGGACCATGGAGCCATGAATGAAGGTCAGAGACAAGTACAAGAGAACACAAAACATAGGCTGAAACAGGACCCGTACCCAGGTGGGCACGTTTTTTTAGGGAGATTCTCAAGAGAATATATTTTAAGGATTTTTATGGCATCTTAAAAATTATTGAGGAGCCCAGATTTGTTGGTGTTAGAATTATGCAAGGTTTATACTCATCTGAATCAGTTTTTCACCATGAGCATGATGGTGCAATTCATTTCATCATCTGAGTAGTGGATTTTTTGCTTGTGTCTATAAGAGAATCTGAGGAGGAATCTAAAAGATTCTCGGGGAGCCCATGTTTGACCGAGACATAAAGGGGTCATGTTTATACTCAAATTTCATGATTTTTCGCGAGGAACGTGATGGTGCATGATGTTCCTTCATCTTAGTAACCAATTTTCATGCCATCCTAAAACTTGGAGGTATAAGATGTGTTTTTTTCCATGTAATCATTTGATGCTTGTTGAGATTGTAATTTGAATATGATCAACAAATTCTAGAGGTCTATTTTATGCCATTTTATGTGTGGATTATATTTATGCCACCTTGTGAGAGGATCATTTTGTACCACTTTATTTGAGAGATTTTTCCTTTTTCATGTTGAAGTAGAAATTCTTGTGAGTGAGGTTCTTATAGAAGAATGTCCCTTGGGAGAGCCATGCCACTATAAATAAGGGGATTCATCCTTCTATTGACAAAGATTGCATCATGTACTCATCATATTATTGCAAAGGCAAATGAACCGGCCTCCCCACTCTTGACCCCGAGCCATAAACATAGTCCACATTGGATGAAATTCGTTATCATATCACGTGTTTATGATTTATTCTTATTTTTTCCTTATTTCATGTTGATGGTTTTCTAAAGTGTTTTTTATGTATTCATATTGCTCATGATTTCACATGCAAATATACCTTAGTAATATGTCCTATATAATGGAGTTTTTTTTTGGAAGCATTCACAAAAATCACCTGGATCACGTGGTTAAGAGCCTCTACAAACACGACCTAAACTTATCCTCAAGTTTTCATCCTAACACCTCTGCTGAAATGGACCTATAGTTGCTACCCAAAATGTTTTGGGTTTGTTCCTATGAACTTGCCTTCCATGCTCCTTCTTTTACTTCTAGAATTATTTTCTTGGATGCAATCATGTGCCTCCTTTCTGTCTCTTTTTCTCCTTTCTCCTCTCCTCAAGCCTCATGAGTATAATGAGCTCCTTTCTCTCCTTTTTCCTCTTTTATCTCCCTAAAGTGAGGAGAACCCTAACCCTTAGATCTAACGCCTGAGATTAAATCTCAGATCATTAGATCAAGGGTGGATATCATTCACTCTCTTTACCCCCTCCCTCATGTGGTCCTCCTCAATTAATGAGCCTTGTAGTACTTTTAATGTTTTTGTACCATGTGCACTTAATCTCTCATAAATTCACTTTTAAAATATAAAAGTCACTTTAATAACATAAAGTGTACTTAGTACTTTTTTCATAAAGTCACTTTTAAAACACATGTGACTTTAATAAAATCAAGTACAAGCTACATCTCCCATAAAAAGTGGCAACCAGAATATACAATGTTCTAGGGCCATTAATGTGCGGGGCTAGTATATGCCACCCATTGGATTTTGTACTTGCTTAAATCCAATGGGTGGCATATATTTCCCCGCGCATTAATGGCACGATAGTATTGTATATGTTGATAGCCATAAAAAGTAACTTAGCTCCATGGCATTAATTAAACTCATAATGTCTCTAGACAAAAGGGTTATTAATGTGTCTCCCTAAGCCAGAAAGATAAATTTTTAGGAAACGCCTCCATTGTACCCTTATTTTCAACGAGATAAATATCACATAAGTACATATATAGGAAAGCATGTTAGAAACCGTATGAAGAATGAAGAGAGAATTTTGTCTTTAAGTTTGAATATGTATTGGTTGTATCAATAATTTTTTTAATTTTCCTTATTGACGGGACTTACAGGGGACACATAAGTTATGCAAAATATTTTTCACATAATGCTTTTAGAGACATCCTTCCAACCTTTCTTTTTACCTTTAAATGTGAAACTTGGCTTAGTTACGAACAATGTTCATGGTCAAACATTTTCATGATGAGCCAAAAGGGACGCCACATTGGTGTAGGGAGATGAAAAGTGTCAATAATGGAAAAAGAGATGAATATGGTCATTACAATGAATAATAATAGCCACATTGTGTTAAAAACCGCAAATGAGATGTTGCCACATCATTTTAAAACTTTCAAGATCACAATATAATTTATTGTGTGACCGGGGATTTATAAAATGTGTTCTTTAGGGTCAGGAGTAGTGACATGTGGCCCGAAATGAGTGGTCAAGGGAAAACGAGGAGGTGTTACAAACGTGAAGCCATAATTGAGGTAAAAACACACGAATGAAAGAAAATCCCCCTTTTGGAGAAACGATTACCAAAATTCTATGATCATAAGCACACGATGAAATGTACCTAGAATATGAACTGGAACTTGTAAGAGAAAAATCAATATGAAAGCGACTAGTAGATGGTTGTAGTAACATTGTTTCCAATTAAAAAAAAAGTAGGGTGAAAAAGGCCCAGTCATTTACTCAATAACAACATGAAAAGATAAATTCAAAACCATTCTCTCACCATCTGAGGCATGTGCCTTCTCATGGTGTAAATATTTTTTCTTTAGTGGGTGCTTTACATAGCACATATATTGAACATTTTAAACTATAATTCCAACACCCTTATTTTGTGATGTCATTTCAGTACATGAGGATCAACAAAAATGTGACTAATCATATAATGTTTGTAGATCCTCCGCAATAAGAATAGTTTATCAATGTTGCATATAGTGCATTATTTTCGGTGACATATCATGATGAGAAGAAATATATTCATATGGTATTTGTGTAAGGAAATACATATCAGAGATGTGCTAATAGGTTTTCAAACTTGTCACCACACCAAAACACACATGTAAATTGTTTTTACACATATCACTCCTTTTATCACCATGCACGTGTCTAAAGTCATAAAATCATGAAGAAAACAATCAAAATATGTAAAATCCTTATTTCTCTAGGGGGACCCCACATACTAAGGCTCATAAGTTATGTTTTTTAATATATTGTTATTATATTTTTAGAGTAGGAATCAAATGCAATGGTTTGCACACTTTTACCAAAGTGGCTCATGAATCAATCATGAGTCAACATCTGGTGACTTTACAGGGAGCGTTGTATGTAATATGACATAACTCAAAATATCTAGAACTTAAACAAGTAAGAATTTCATCAATGAGAGAGGGTATGCTAGATACCATGCTAGGAAAGGAAGCAAGGGATGCGAGAAAATGGGACAATGTATCACCTATTGAGTATCCAAGAAAAGAAAAAAATAAGGCAGTGACAAAAATTGTAGCATTAGATTCACCTTGTGTACCAATGAAAATTCACTTTGTTTTCCTACTTTTATGACAAATTATCTAATCAAAAGGCATTAGTAGAAAAATTGTATAAGTAATAACATCTAACAATCTTATCAGAAACGGTCCAGACTCAGGGAATACAATGTTGTAGTCAAAACATAACTAGTAAAATAAAAAATAAACAGAAAAACTAAGATGAAAGTAATACAAAAATAAAAACAAAATTATATGTAAATAAAGGAGTATAAAATCATATTACTTTATCCTTTATTGACCTTTATAGGGCTTTAGGTGAGACCATTGGTGTTGTAGGAAAAGAGTCAGTTGTTTTCATCTTTAAGGATATATGAGTTACTCCCAACAATGGAGGAAATTACAAAAAGCCCAATCCATAATTCCTGAAATTTTGTGTGCTTTCATTTCTCAACATGAGCAGAGTCCCATAGTAATACTTTATGACCAACCTGAAATTAACATTTTTCTAATTTTTTATCAAAATATTTTTTAATTGTTTGTTTCCTACGCTTTAGGTTGTTAAGTGAGTAATTTACCTGCTATTCCAAAGCCAACAGAGCAAGAATTTGTTGAGGGACATTAGTAGCATTCGACTCTTCAGCCTATAGTGCTAAATGTAAATAAATTAGTTCAAGTTTGATAGGCATGATGACTTCTTGGCCATAAATAATTCGAAATGGAGATAAACCAGTACTTGACATAGCAGTGTTTTTGTCTACCCAAATAACATAATTTAGGAGAGTATGTAAATTTCTTGGCTTGTCATTAATGGTGTTTTTGAGGATTTTAATCATATTTTAGTTAGTAGACACAACTTGGGAATTACATTGTGGGTAATAGGTGGAGGAAGTGGAATGATTTATTCTATGATTGATATAAATTCGAGTAAATTTTTGAGAGACGAAATTTTTTCTATTATCAGAGACTATTTTGAATGGTAGAAAAAATATGCAAAATGTGTTATTCTCAAGAAATTCAATTCCTTCTTCATCCTTTGCATTCTTCAAGGGTACTACTTCTGTCCATGTTGTAAAATAATTTGTATTAGTTAGAGTTAAAACATGTCCAATAAATGAAGGGGATTATATAGGACCAATTAAATCTAATCCCCATTTAGAAAAATGGAAGTATAGGATAACAAGCTATAAATGTAGAGCATGGAAATTTTCTCTTCCTAAGGTTTTCTGGCATTCCTCATAGCCTTGGAAAAATTTATATTTGTCTTTAAAAACTAGTGGCTAGTAAAATCCAGCTCTCAATATTTTGTATGTTGTATATTTGGAAATAAAGTGGCCACTAATATTCATATTAGAATCAATAGATCCATGCAATTCTTTGAACAATTTTCTAGCATCTACGTCATCTCCACACTACAATGGAATTTCATCAAAAGACCTAAAGAAAATAATCGTATTAATAATCAAGTATTTTAAATTATTCAAGCCACAATCTTCAAAATCTTATTCTTTGAGACTTGTCCAAGTTATCAGGACACCTTTAATTTAGCAGGTATAATACAATATCCTTATACCATGGATGTCCTACAAGATCAAATCGATCCTTATTGATTAAGAATAAGGTTGGTAAAGAATCATCTTTATAACTATATGCATTTGGATTAGGTTTTTGGGCTAAATGAACATCTAGGTCGTGTCCCTTGATGGTTTTAATAGTAGCAATTGCTAAGTCATGTTCTTGGATTTTCACAAGCCAATGACCTAATTTCCTAGACAATAAAGTTTCAAATAGCATAAATTTCACATTAGGAAAATGGACTCTTACCTTTGTGTGTTTTCTCAGAATATAGTGTCAAAAATTCTCTGTAGATTTGATAAAAGTGTAAGTGTGTTTTTTTATAAGAGAATACTTCAATTCGTGTTCTGATAGGATTTGGCTTATAAAATCTACAGGGGTGTTCTTTATCCTAGTCATCCTTTTGAAGAAGGATGCTTGAAATGTCTTCCTCCATAGCATTGGTGTATATGATGAAATATTTAGCAAATGTTGGTTTTGTTAAAATGATATCTGAGATTATGGCTTCTTTGATAGCCACAAAGGCTTTCTTGGCAACAACATCCCAGTGGAAAGTGAGATATTTCTTTAGTAGGTTATGAATGGATTTAATAATCTTAGCAAAATCACAAATGAAGACCTAAACAAAATTTATTGTGCCAATAAAGGTTTCAATTTATTTCTTATTTTTAGGGCAAGGAGGTTATTGATGCCTTTAATATAGTCTAGGTTGATATTTATTTCAGCCTCGGAAAATATATGTCCAAGCAACCTCCCTATGGTCACACCAAATATAGTTTTTTTTTTTTTTGATTGAGTGAAATTCCAAACTTACTATGTTGTTGAAGGACATCTTAGGTGGTCAAAGTGATATTTTTGACACTTGGAATATACATTCAAATCATCAAGAAAAATCTGGATGATTTTTATGAATATAATTTATAGAAAAATAATAAAAATATAATGTAAAAAATAATAATCATAATTAACGATTAATTAACTAATAGTTTGTATGGAAGAGGCATGTTCTAAAGACATGATAGTTTGTGAAGAAGATCCTGCCTAGGTATATAAGCAAGCCCTCAGCCTCATTTGTAATCATCTCACTTGTATTCAAATAATCTTATATATAATTTTTTGTACTAGAATGGATGTATTTGTCTTCGAAGTATTCTAAATATTATTGCAGATTATGAACATTATTCGTTACATTGGTATCTGAGTATTCCTCTGAGTATACAAAATTTGTTTTTACATTGGTGTAAAATTTGTTCGATCCTATGGCTACTCAACCATTGCATAGATCCAGTCTCATCCGGCCTTTGGCCATTGAATCTTTGACAATATTTTTGTTGTCACAATAGAAGCATTTTATTGCACAACCTTGGAGTTTCTCCATTCTTCTAGTTTGTCATTTAGGCCTTTGGCCATAAAAATAATATATATATATATATATATATATATATATATATATATATATATATATATATATATATATATAAAGGGGGATTATATTAAAAAATATAATAAAAATAAAAGTAGAAAAAAACCTATGGAATAAAAAAAAATCAACTTGCCTTGTTGTCTGACAACAACCAGTCGTCTCTCACTCTATCTTCCAGATGCCACATTGGTTCTTTCTTCGTCACATGTTATAGCCGAAATCTCCATCACCGCACCCTACAAATACTATCACCATCATCACATTTCCCATGTTTGGTCAGTGTTGAAGTAGAAAACCATGTTGCCTGTGTTGTCCAATCTTGTATGCACCATATCCCACTCAATCAAGTATAGTACCAATACCGTGCCACTCTATGTCATCGTTCACTGTGCCATTGTATCAATCGAACCCATTTTCCTAAGTTTTCCACACAAAACACCAAATGCATGTTCACTACCATTTCCATAAGATATTCATTGTTTGTCGATTCCACTAGCCCAAAGGCTCATTTCATGGCTCAATTATTGTCAGCGGTAACATTTCCAATCAATGCATGGTTTTCATACAGTCCAAAACTATTAATTTGTTACAAGTTATTAACCTCAAATATTGTGATCTCTCTTTTCCAATCTTAAATCATATAAATGAAATCATATTTACACATAATCGAATAATCAGATTTGTTGACATCCAATAAGACTTTGAGAAACATGGACACCTGTTTAGGTTAGAAATAAAGTTACTTAAAAATGGAGTTGTCTTTAGTGCAACTTTTTGAAGTTTCAGGTGCCAGAATCCGGTGAAATTTTTTGAGGTAAAATCTTGGTTTTTGTTATTCAAACTTGCTTTTTGACTCTATATATGGATTCAACACCCTCAAAAACCTATAGGGCACTTCGATTGTGCAAATTTAGCAATCAAACTTCTCTTTTCAATAAATTTCTGCCAGAATTTAGAGAAATTACACCGTAAAAGCCTTCAAAAAGTTGCACTAAAGACTACTCGCTTAAAAATAAGTGAAAAAAAAAGGTGGTTTAAAAAAAATATAAATTGAAAGGTATTTATAAGTTAATAAAAAATAAGGAATACAATATTATATTTCAAAAATTCATTTAAAATTCTTGGTCCAAATATTTTTGAAGAAATTATTGACGAACACAAAAGAAAGTCCATTTCTGAAGAGAAAAAATGGAGTCTAATTTGGAATTAAAGGAAGGAATATTCTCCTATAACGTTATTTGAATTGTAGATTATAGATTATTTACATTAAAGGGGTGTATCGAAGGGAAAGATATTAGTATCGTTATTACTACAAGTACCGAGAATAATTACATCAATATTAATTTGGAAAAAAAACTATTAGTTCTATTGCCAAATATAGGCAAAAGAAAAGGTATTTTGGTGAAAAAGAGTATGAAATTAATGATTCACAAGTGACAATTGATCATTATGAGTACATATCTCAATTTCATGTCATAACTATGCTTGAGAGAGAGGTTGACATAATTCTATGTCAACCTTGGTTCAAGGAATCAGGTATGTTCATGTTAAACAAAGAATTTTTTTTATTGATGTTCCCTTACAAGAAGAAGATGGTCACTTTCAAAGACGTGAAAATG
Source organism: Pinus albicaulis (assembly GCA_034641835.2). Lineage (NCBI taxonomy): Eukaryota > Viridiplantae > Streptophyta > Pinopsida > Pinales > Pinaceae > Pinus > Pinus albicaulis. The sequence goes on from CM076580.1 coordinate 757,468,327, forward strand.
AAATTAGAATTGATAATTTCTACAGCAAAAAACCTTAAGGATATTTCAAAACTAATGTTTCAAGAGAATATAGAAATAGTATCAAAGAAGAAAAAAGAGCTTGAAGAAGTCATATCCAACAAAAACAAGGAAAATTCATGTTTGAAGGAGCATAATCAAAAAATACTTGCATAAGTCATAAAATGTTATGCAACCAGGTCACAAAATAGAAGAAAATATAGATCACGGACTTAAAAATTATCCACTTCGAGGGGGGGACCTCCTTTACAACATAAATGAACAATTCTTGGATGATTCAAATGACAAAACCTACTTTCTATATATAGGAGTCTAAGGGGTCACAATATAATCAAATCCTACGTAAAAATAATAATGTAAGGGCACAACAATAACAACTATGGGCTTCTACGAGGAACAATAATAACAATATGGAGACTACATGGGCACAATAATAACAATAAGGGGGCTACACTGACAATAACAATAAGGGCCCTTAGATGCAGGTGACAGAACTAACACGATTGAAAATCATATCTCACACACCCTGGAGGATGGAGATCTTCTACGCAGAGCCTCACATGCTGCGGATCCTCAAACCATTAGCCATCTGCACGAGACTAACAGAAGCAGGTATGATGATGAGACGCTAGGAACTGTGTTGCCCTGTCCAGGGCACCCTTCCACATCTATCACCATAAATGATTATCATGATTAACCCGTATAGCAGCCACCCCCCTTCCCTCGAGCTTGCTCAAGTGATCGATCATGGCACGTAGCTATGTGTGAGGCTCACTCATTTCCATCCTCCTCGCATGTGTCCAAGCCCCTTTAAAAGGAAAAGATCTCAACCCTGAGCAACCCACAGTATTTTCCCTCTACCTTTCGATTTTTTATCTCTGCTTTGGCACTTCCCTGATTTCAGAAGGCTGCGAAGCCCTATTCTCAGCGCTACGCTACGCAGTCCTCTCTGAGTAGAAGCTTCCCATTCTATGCACCTCTTCCCAAGCCCTTCTGACCCCCCGAGCCCTAGCGTTGTTTTCCCCCTTGCTGCGTATCCCTCCCTTGACATCTCCCCACTGACTTATTGCGCAATAGCCCCCAGACTTCGCTAAAGAACCATCCGAGGTGGACAGAGAGGGGCTTCCTATGGATGCTATCACCGTGGCGAGGAAAATCAGTTGGAGTCGATGGAAGAAAACTCCTCCAGCACTTTTTCGCACCAGAGCCCCAACCTCGAGCAGGAGGAAGAAACCCCTGGGCAAGTTGTGCAGAGAGGTAGGGCAGCCCACAGAAGTCCACCATCACTCTCTAGTTGCACCCCCAGCCTCACAAGACTGACCTGCTACCGGTTCAGGAGAAGGATGATGATGATTCAGATGTCTAGGTGATGGATTCTGATGGAAACTGGACATGTGTCCCTAATGGCGTAGATCCAGAGTCCCACATCCTTTGCGCACTAGCCCAGAAACCAAGGTGTTCAGTAGCAGATTCGGAGGAAGCGGCTGCGCAGGCACCTGCTTGCCCCATTGAGGAGGAGGTCCCCAATAGCTGCACAAATATTCCATGTTTTTTTTAAAGCTTGCCATCAATTCTTTTTCTCTTCTTCATATTTTGTGCTTCTTAGATACATCAGCGCTACTGCGCATAATGTAATTTTCTGTCTTAATTTTTGTTCGGGCTGGTTTCCTCCTCTGAGGCAGCCCCGAAACCAAGTAACTAATGCTGGGATTGGCTAAGCGCAGCTTGCTAACCCCGCCTGTAGCATATGTAATTTCTCTATTTTTGAATTAATAGAATAGCCTAACTTACCAAAAAAAAAAACAATAACAATAAGGGGCTACATTAGTATTATAGGGACCTAACATGCCCCTCTCCTTCAAAAAAGTGTTGCCCTCAACACTTGAGTAGTTATGGATGCTTTTGTATAAAATTCTCATCCTCCCATGTGGAATCTTTAATGGGTAAGTTTTCCACTTAATGAGATACTCACAAATTGATCGATTTCGTATTTGTCGAGTTCTTATTTCTGTGATTGCTTCATGTTCGAATATGATTTTTCCTTCCTCATCAAGTTATGGAAATATTGTTTGAACCAGGATCTTGTCACCTATAACCTTATTTAAGCATGAAGCATGGAAAATTAGGTGCACTCGGGAAGATGCAGGAAACTCCAATTTGTATGCCATAGTACCAATCTTTTACAACACCTTGTAAGGACCATAGTACTTTGGCGATAATTTATTATACTTCTTATCTTTCTTGAGGGACATTTATTTGTATGGTTGTAGCCATAAAATTACCCACTCGCCTACCTCAAAACTTATTTCGTTTTAATTTGATTTTCCTATTGTTCCATTTGATTTTGCGCCAAAGTGAGGTTATCCTTTAAGATTTGGAGAACTTCTTGTTGATGCTCGATGAGATCTTCCACTGCGTGAACCTTAGAATTTTCTCTTAAATATGACGTGATGGACGGTGGATGATATCCATAAATTTCCATAAATTGGGTCATTTTTTCTCTAGTATGGAAGGAAGTGGTATACCACCATTCAGCCAGAGGTGACCACTTGACCCGTTGTGTTTCTTTATCAGATACAAAGAAACAAAGATATCCTTCCAAACATTTGTTCACTATCTCAGTTTTCCCATTAGATTGAGAATGATAAGATGAGCTATGAGCTAGTTAAGTACCCATACAAGAAAATAATTCCGTCCAAAAATTTCCAGTGAAAATAGGATCTCAGTCGCTTACAGTAATCTTTTGGTTTCCATGTAGATTTTGAATTGTTTCCGTAAATGCAGTAGCAACTATATTGGATTTAAATGGATGAGATAATGCACAAAAGTGTGCATATTTGGTAAGTATATTAACTACCACCATGATGACACTCTTTCCTTCGTACTTAGGTAAACCTGTGATAAAATCCATTAAAACCTCCTCCCAACATTGACTTGGAATGGATAAATTTTGTATCAGACCCGGGGTCTTAATTGTCTCAACTTTACTTTTTTGGTAGAACAAACATTCCACCACAAAATTTTGAATATAAAATTTAAGTTCATCCCAAAATATATATTTCTTGACCCCGTGGTGAGTTTTTAAAAATCCATAGTGTCCTCCTAAGGAAGAGGGGTGCAATTCCAAAATAATATTTTGTTTTTGTTGGGAATTATTACAAAGATATAAGCTATCTTTGTGCCATAATGAATCATTTTTCCAGCTAAATGTATCAGATGTACTGGGATCTTGCTGTAACTTTTGAATGAGTGTCCACACTTCTTTTTCATTTTTCTATTCCTCCCTTGCTTCGGCTATCCAATCTGGTTGGATAATATAAATGGAACAATGAAATTCTTCCACGTCCTCATCCTTTCTTGAGAGTGCATCTGCAACAACATTTTTCTTTTGTAGATGATTTCAAAGTCATAACCCAACATCTTTGTGACCCATTTTTGTTGCTCTTCTGAAGATATTATTTGTTCTAAAACGCATTTAAGACTATCATGATCTATTTTTACCTTGAAGTGTATTCCCATTAGGTAATTTCGCCAGTTCTTTAGTGCATGTAGTATTTATGACATTTCCTTCTCATAAATAGGTTTCTATAAATACTTTCCTTTTATTAGATGGCTTTCAAAAGAAATGGATCTTCCTTTAATGGGCCTTGCATTAAAACAACACCAATTCCATTTACTGAGGCATCACATTCCACAATAAAGGTTTTTATGAAGTCTAGCATAGCTAAGACTAGTGGTTGGCACATTTCCTCCTTAAGATATTCAAAGGCCTTAGTTGCTTCTGGAGTCCAAGAAAATGCATCTTTCTTTAGTAATGTTGTTAGAAGTGTTGTTATTCTCCCATAATTCTTAACAAAATTGAGATAATACCCTATTAACCTGAGAAATCCTCGCAGGTGCTTTATGGTTGTGGGTATTTTCCATTCCTTAATCGTTTTAATTTTGTTAGGGTCTACCTTAACACCCTCATGAGATACAATATGACCCAGATATTCCACCTCTTATACTCCAAGAGGTTTTTTCATATAATTTTTTCTCCTCCAATAGTTTGAGAACCCTTTCAACAGGTTGAACACAATCCTTCCAAGACTTGTTGTAGATTAGTATGTCATCAAAAACACTAACACAAATTTTCTAAGGAAGGGTTTGAAAATGGAATTCATCAACCCTTGAAATGTGTAAGGTGCATTGGTAAGGCCAAAATCCATGACCAAAATTTCATAATGACCCTTATGAGTTTTAAATGTTGTTTTTGGAATTTCTTCAGTCTTCATTCTAATTTGATGATATCCAGAATGGAGTTCCAACTTGGTGAAGTAAATTGCTCCATGTAATTCATCCAATAACTCATTAATGACAGGAATGGGAAATTTATCTTTAATAGTAAGCTTGTTGAGCTCCCTATAATCCAGACACATGCGCCATGATCCATCCTTCTTGTGCACCAATACTAATAGAGCAGAGAAATAATTTTGACTACGTTGAATTATACTGACCTCTAACATTTCTACAATCATACATTCAGTTTCACTCTTTTAAGCATAGGATATATGTAAGGCCTCATGTTTAGAGGAACAATTCATGGAATCAAATTAATAGCATGATCATGATCACAATAGGTGGGAGGAATTTGGTAGTCTCAAATACCTTATAATGATTGTCCAAGACTTTTTGGAGATATGGAGATGATCAAGTGCTCAAAAATTAAATTTGTCGTAATGGTGTGGACCCTGAACGACTACATAGATCTCATCATTTTGAATCTGGTGCAACTTTTTTCGCAGAAAATCAACACCGTATGCTCCCGGAAATGAGTTATGTTCGTTTTCCCAAACATAATTTTTTTTCAAAAATATGACAGTTGACTAGGCAAATCTCGGGCCAGTGGCAGGTTTCTACATGGCCTCTTCTGATTGGTCAAAATTCAAATTTTTTTGGGCCTACCACTGCTTGACATGTGGCAAGACCTGAATGGTGATGTTTGGGGCATTTCTATTGGGTGGTTTGTGGCCAACCACAAGCTGCCACGTGGCCTAACCAGAGGCTGCCACATGGCATCCCGAGGGCAACCAAAATTTTTAGTTAAGGTGTGAATTACCTCCGGTAGAATTGAACTCGCAACCTCCATCAAACAAGTCACAATTCTCACTATTTCACCACAGGTACCACTTGTTAAAGGGTGGCAGCAGTCTTAAATATAATGTATATTGTGGTTGGGGGGTGGGCTAAGGCCTAGCCCCTGGCCACCCCCGTGCCATGGGACCGCGGGTAGGGGGGCAAGGGTTAGGCCATAGCCTCCCCATCATAACCATTACCTAAAACCGTGGTGGAACATACCATGTTATAGGCACCCGTACCATAACTATTAATGAATGCGGGTGGAGCAGAGTGGGGGCCCAGTCGGTGATGGCGAGTCGTTGTCCTTAGAACTCAGGCATGTGGCTCCCACGTGACCCAAATTTTTAGTATTAAGGCCTTAGAAACTAAATTAATCCGTGTGAAATTTGCGCCAGTTTTTGGCAAAATTGGCACTCGATTAGCATTTTTTTGGGCGAAATTGTAGGACAGGTGTCAGAATTTTGGGAATTTGGGTGTGACTAGCAGCAAAGCTAGGGAGATGCATCACTTCTTCAATTTTTGACCAATTTTGGAGCAGAAAGAGGCTAGACAGAAATTTTTTATAGTTCTAAAGCTAATGGAATAGGTTTGGAATCCATTTGAGTACTATAAATGTATGTAATCACCATTTTATGAGCATAATTAAAGAGGGCCACTCATTGGAAGTTGGACTAGGAGATGTGGCCCAGAGGGGTGAAATCCATCACTTGATGTGTTGTGGTTATTTTTATGGTGTATTTTTCTATTGTTTTCTACTATTTCAGAGTTTAGTTCAAGATTTATGTGTGTAAATTTTATCATTAAAGCTCACAAAAACTCAATTTTTTAACACTTGCAATTTATACAACCTTAAGCACATTTACATATAGATATCATACATATCAAGTTCGGTATCAGAGCATAGGTTTTTTTTTGTTGCTGTTAGCATTTAATTGTTTTCAAGTGTATGTGATTCTTACAAGGTTGAAGCTCAAGAGAGGAGAAGGAAAGCTTGTGGTTGCAAGTCCTCAATTTAGGTCAAGGACAAGGAGAGAAATTATGCCACAATCACCGCAAATTCTTCCTCAAATTGCAGTTGAAGCTTCAGAAAGTATGTCACATGAAGGAGAGCCTGAAAATATGTCATAGGATGAAAAATCCTTCAGGAAATCATTCTTTGATATGGAAAGAATGGTGAAAGTTCTCTATGAGGAGAGAAGCACAAGGATGTAAGGCGAGAGCTCCAATATTCCAAAGGGAGATAAGTATTCAAAAAGAGAATAAGGAGATTGATACAAGCCTCAAAAAGGTAATGGTAATAGTGATAAATGACCTTTGACACCACCATCCTCACCACCATCTTCACCATAATATTCTTCCATAACAAGCCCTTCACAAACACCTCCACATTCTCCAAAAGGTCATGGTAAAACTCCATTTTTAAAGCTTGACATTAAGTTTGATTTTCCTATGTATGATGGAGAGGTAGATGTTCAAATATTAGACAATTGGATACGCCATCTTCAAGTGTATTGCAGGATAAAAATATTCAAGTATGATGACACAAAGATTCAACTTGCTGCATTGAGATTGGAAAGTGCAACACTTATTTGGTGGGAAGCCAAAAGTCAAGAGGACATGAAGAAACATGGTAAGGTCTTTACCTCTTGGAATTATTTTTTTCTGCTTTAAGGAGACAATTTTATCCATTAGCATACATGCAAAAGGCTATAATGGATTGGAAAAACTTTAGGCAAGGTAAAGGAAAAAGTGTGAAAATATATACTCAAGGGTTTAGGAGAAGAGCACTAACTTTAGGTGTAGACTTGACATCTCAAGAAACTTAGCTAAATTACATTGGAGGTTTTCATAGTTACCTAAGACATACTATTCTCATGTTTAATCCTTCAAATTTAGATGAAGTATGTGTATAGGCCACACATCTAGAGGTAAGAGGGAAACATGTTTTAGAGGAGACAAGTGAGGATACCTTTGATTCTAAAGAGAAAGGAAGGGCAAGTTCAACGGTAAAGGTAAGAAGAATGCTTCCATAAAGATGGAGAAAGAAAAACTCACATGTAAATATTGTTCCAAAGATGGGCATGATGAAGATCATTGCTGGAAAATTTATCCAGAGATGAGACCCAACAAGCTTAAAAACAAGGAGAAGGAGAAGAAAATTGCTACAATAACACATGATTTAGGTTCTAATTACATAGATGAAACAAAGAACACCGCAGTGGGTTTGAAAAGGAAGGAGATTGCAAGTACTAGTTATTCAAGTTGTCAAGATAGTACTCAAGATGATGAAACAAGAATTGAACTTTTCCATGTTAGAGTTATTTCAAAGCTTACCAAGCACCCTATTTAATAGTGGTTCACAAGAAAACCTTATTTCTGATTACTCAGTCAAGAAGTTGAATTTATAAACCATTCCTCATCCAATACCTTATCCTTTAGGTTGGATATGTAAGAATGCAAACTTACAGGTGACGAGGAAGTGCATACTTAGATTTGCAATCACTACAAACTTTCTTGATGGAGTTGAACTTGATGTTGTTCCACTTGATGTTTCTGGTATTGTTTTGGGTAGCCCATATCTTTATGATAGGAGAGAAATTTTTCATTTCCATGAGATTAAGTATCACTCGTTCAAGAATGGGATTGAGTACATTGTTAGATCACATAGTAAAAAGATGAATTCATATCTTATGCATGATGGCCAAACGAAGAGAATTGTGAATGCTAGTCAAAAATTTTCTTTGCTAATGTTCAAGCATGAAGATATTGTGAATGAGACCTTTCCATAAGATGCATCGAATAAAAATTCTGATTTCATTGAGGTTGCTAATGGTTGTGATAAGATTTTTTAGGAGTCTAACATGTTTCCTCTAAAAAGAGGTCATCAAGATGAGGTAAAATTGTAGCACCATGCATCATTGTTAAGCAATGATGTGAACAAGATGACAGTGAAAGAGAGTGAAAAGGTCAAAGAGAAAGCATCAAAAAAATTTGACAAAGAGGGAATTTCATTCAATATTTCTTCATGTGGGTTTTACAAAGTATTGTCTTTGAAATGGGATGTTGTATGGTGATGGTGATCACATTTGGTCAAGAGTCAAGCCAAGCACAAGGCGAGACATGCTAAACATCATCATGTCGATAGTGTTCCAGGTGAGAAGAATTTCAAGTTGTTTAAGTTTCCTTTGATTGATGACCGAGGAGGGAACATGTTTGTTTCATCAAGGACAGTTTGTTTTTCTGCAAATTCTAGGAAATTGCAGCAAGATGGTATCTACAAGAGCAAGACAGTGTCTCCAGAATCAAGGGAAAATATAATTTTTCATGAAAATCTCAAATTGTTGAATTCAGGAAAATTCCAGTGGATTTATATTGGATGGGTGAGAGGGTAGAATCCTCATCCAAATGTTCAGTAATAAAAGATATTTTGGGGTCCAAAATCTTTCAATGGGGAGGAGTGATTAGGTGCTTGAAATTGAAAGTTGTCGGAATGGTGTGGAACTTGAATGATCGTGTAGATCTTGTCGTTTTGAATCCGCTGCAACTCATTTAGTGGAAAACCGACATCGTATGCTCCCGGAAAGGAGTTATGTTTGTTTTCCCAAACATGCAATTTTTTCAAAAAAATTGACAGCTGACTAGGAAAATTCTAGGCCAGGGTCAGGTTGCCACGTGGCCTCTTCTGATTGGTCAAAAGTAAAAAAAAATGGGCCTACCACTGCCCAACATGTGGCAGGCCCTGAATGGTGTTGTTTGGCACATTTCTATTTGGTGGTTGGTGGCCAACCATAGGCTGCCATGTGGCCCAACCAGAGGTCACCACATGGCAGCCCGAGGGCCACCTAAATTTTTGGTTAAGGTCTGAATTACCTCCATCGGATCGAACTCACAACCTCCTTCGAATAAGTCACAAATCTCACTGTTGCACCACAGGTACCACTTGTTAAAGGGCGGTGGAATTTTTATATATAATATGCATTATGGTTGGAGGTCATGATAAGGCCTATCCCCTAGCCACCCCCACAGCACAGGACCACGGACAGGGGGTCTGGGGGCTAGGCCTTAATCTCCCCACCATAACCGTTACCCAAAACTGTGGTGAAACCCACCATGTGACAACCACCCCTACCATAATTATTAGTGACGATGGGTGGAGCAAAGTGGCGATCTGGCTGGAGGGGGTAGGTCGTTGGCCTTAGTCCCTAGGAATGTGGCTCCCATGTGACCCAAATTTTAGGTATTAAGGCCTTAGAGGCCAAATTAACGCACCCAAAATTTGTGCCAATTTTTTGCAAAATTGGCGCTCGTTAGCTTTTTTTGGGGTGAAATTGTAGGGTAGGTGCGAGATTTTGGGGAATTTGAAGTGCGACTAGTAGCAAAGCTAGGGATATGCATAACTTCTTCATTTTTTGACCAATTTGGGAGCAGAAAGAGGCTATAAAGGAATTTTTGATAGTTCTAAAGCTAATGGAACAATTTTTGAAGTCATTTGAGCACTGTAAATGTATTTAATCAGCATTTTATGAGCATAATGAAAGAGGACCACTCATTGGAAGATGGACCAGGAAACATAGCCCAGGAAGGGTGAACTCCTTAATCGCTTATTGTGTTGTGGTTATTTTTATGGTGTATTTTGCTGTTGTTTTATTCTACTTTAGAGTTTAATTCAAGCTTTATGTGTGTACAAATTTAACATTAAAGCTCATAAAAACTAAATTTTTAACACTTGCATTTTATACAACCTCAAGCACATTTACATATAGATCTCATACATATCAGAAGAAATAGATGATTTATATGTTTGAAACTCTAGTGAGCATAATTGTGCAATTATGCCTCATTTTTATTTCTTTAAAAGTTGTATCATGCCATTATATTTCATTATCTTTCCTTGTTTCCCTGCAATACCCCTTAATTCAACTTCCTTTCCTTCCCAAAAAAATTTCAATAAAATTTCTTGAAAATTAAAATCTATCATACCCAAAGATTGTAACCAATGAACTCCTAGTACAACATCAACACCACCCATTGGAATGGAAAGCATTGGGCTATTCAATACATATTCCCCCATGGTTATCTTGATATTATGTCACTTTCCAGATAAATTTATGGTTCCTCTGTTTGCAACCATCACTTGAAACTTTGGTGTTGGATATAGAAAGCAATTTAATTCCTTGGCTATCTTACAATGAATAAAATTATGGGTACTACTAGAATCAATCAACACTTTTACCTTTTTCTTATTGATATGTCCTTCTATCTTGAGAGTTTGAGGAGTTATAATTCATGCCAATGCATTACAAGATATGGTCAGATTCATTTCTTCTTTCTCTAAGGTCGGTTCTTGGTGTATATCCTCTTCTTTTGAATTATATTGTTCCTTTTATTCCTTCTCTCCACAATCTATGTAAAATAATTTCTTCTTGGCACACTTATGACCTTTAGTGTATTTTCTATCACAATTTTAACAAAGTGATCTTTCTCTTTTTTCTTCAAACTGTTGTGGTGTCAACCTTGTAGGTTGTGGAAGGCTAGGAGTAGCAACAGTTCCATCTTTATAGTTGTGAGTGGTAGGATTCCTTGTCACAATAATTTTTCTTTCAATTTTTCTTGCCAACTTGAATGCCTTCTCCAATGAATCAGGTTCCCAAAGGCAAACCTCATGTTGGATGTTATCATTTAAATTCCATATGAAGACATCAATACTATGTTCCTTTGTAATATCATTTACCCTTATATTCATTTTTTGGAAGTCCTCAATGTTCTCCATTATTGAACCCTTTTGTTTGAGATTGGCTAAAGAAGGTGTTTCTCTTTGTATCCTCACAATGTGCTATCATTTCCTTCGTAAAAATTGACGAAGTGATAAGTGGTTTATGAGAAAAAATTAATTGATATCATATAAAATTATTGGGTTCTCAATATAAAGTTGCAATATGTACCTTTTGTGTGTGTTGCACATTATGCAGATCAAAGTATTGCTCGTTTTGTAGTATCCATGTTACTAGATCCTTGCCATCAAACTTCCTCATATCTGTCTTTGGCATATGGTGGGTCTTCAATCCAACGTTACAGGCTATGGAATCATGATTAACATTTTTTTTTTCTCATCATGAGTTTCATCTAATACCTTTTCGCCGTTAGGAACCATTTCTTGTATCAACTTTATCATACCTTCCTTCAAACCTTCCATGTATTATTTTAAACCATCCTTTAAAATTTCCTTTTTTTCTTCCATATTAGCTTCCATACCATCTATCTTAGCTTCCATTTCATTTTGGTTACTCTTTGCGAGAGCGAAATTTGTTGCATTTGGTCTCGTAATTTTGATATATGATGTTGCAATTATTCTTCTTCATGTGTCATAGTAGATATTTCATAGGGCTTAATGGGTGTGGAATTATTTTTGGGAGGAATTTTAGAACCCAATAATGATATCAATGCTTCAATATGCCCTTGGAATCAATTCAAACTGTTTTTTCAAACAAAAGTTATGCAATTTAAAAAAAAAAAACTAACACATTTTTCTTGCTTTTGAGGAGCTCAATATTGAACCTGATGTATCTCTATGATTTAGGATCCCCAAGATTTGAAATTTAGTCTTCTAGTATCCTCCTGAGTCTTCTTTCTAATGCCATAGGTCTGACCTAATTTGGATTCTTAAAGATAAAGTTATGCCTGATATCCCAAAATTCCCTAATTATGGATTGGTTCAGTAGAGCAAACTTGTATGGTGTGCCAAGTGTAATTGTTTCGACCTTTGACTCTACAATTGATACAAAAGAAGATGCAGTCCATGCATTTTTTTCTAATTTTTACAAAATTCAAATTTGATGCTTGAAACAAAAGTTATGATGATTTTCCCTCAATCAGATGTTTAAGGTTGAATTCTGGAGCCTACAAAAATCCTAAATTCCTCAGATCATATCTCCAAAAATATAATGAACCAAGCTCTAAAATTATAGCATAAGTTCACCAAGATTTAAACTCAACGTGGTTTCAATTTCAGCTTCTGAAGCTTTGTATAAAAAAATTTATAGTGAAAATGTCAAGATAACCTATTTTAAGAAGCAAAACCCTAAAATGCAAGGCTCTGATACCAAATTTTATGCAATTAACTTGAAAAATAGAAGAAAATATAGATCAACGACTTAAAATTTATCCACTTCAAGGGGGAAACCTCCTTTACAATACATAAATGAATAATTCTTGGATGTTTCAAATGGAAAAACCAATTTCTATATATAGGATTCTAAGAGGTCACAATATAAACAGAGCCTACATAACAATAATAAATTAAGGGCACAACAATAACAATGGTGGGCCTCTATGGAGCACAATAATAACAATATGGGGACTACAAACAATAAATATAATGGGGGTACACTAAAAATAACAAGAAGGGGCTACACAAGTATTATAGGGACCTGACAAAAAACGTAAAGCTAAGAAGCACAAGTTAGAACAAGAAAAGGGAATTTTTGAAAATAAACTCAACGAAAGTCTATCAAAAAAATAAGAGGAAAAATTATGCTTAAAGAACCTCGGCCAAAGTTTATTAGAACAAATAGAGTGTTTAAAAGACGAGAATCTTGAATACCAAAATAAATCTAACTTAGGAAATGAGGAACTCTTATGCCTCATAAACCATAATAAAAGTCTACTAAGTCTAATTAATAAACTTAATGATGATAATAAATCATTGAAAAACCCCCCGATCAGGGTGCGAGCAGAAAGGAGGGTTCGGTCACGAACCACGCGGATGATGGGACAGGAAGGTGAACATAGTGGGCAGGGAGGAAATTGATGCCGCTAGAAGGAGAGGGCAATGAATAAGGTGACAAGTGATATGTAGGCTAGTTGGCTCACTGTAAGGGACTCATCTAGCATGTGGTATGTGAAGGTATGCATCCATTGCATGAAACCCAGTGCTCGTCGAAGGCATAAAGTAAAGCGGAAGAATTGGAGGGCATTGGATCAGGGGTAACTGATGTTCAAGCAGTGATACAGAGCACCAGTGGCTCCCAAGACCTGGTATGTTACCCATAACCTATTTTGAATAAAATGTGAAAGATAATGGGGAAATTTCGCTAGATTCTACTGAATAGGGGTGGTGGGATGAGGTTTTTTTGCGTTATCCTTGGTCTCCTTCTACTTGGGGTCCTGCATTTCCCTTTTGATGTGTGGGAACCTCCAAATCCTACTGCACTTTCGTCTCCTGCACTCATGCACACAGTCTGCCATGGTATTCGGGGGACTTGGGTAAGTGATTCTGATGAGGGGGAGTGGCTTGTTTTGGTGAGGAGGTGGAGTGTGGATATGTTAATTGGGGAAGGCGGGCTCTGGGCACTACTAAGCGGGTCGAGGAGTCCGATGGGCAAGATAGAGGATCCTAGGGAAGGACGGGAGTCAATTATAATGGGGCCGGAAAATTTTTAGGGACGAAGAAACATTACCAGACCAACACAAGAAAGGGGCAGGACCAACACTCTACACCCGGTCCATGCCCATGCATAGGAAAAGTGTAGCAGCCATGTCCAATTGAAGGGAAGGGTAAGGCCCTGGTCTCAACTTAGGGAGGGCAGTCGAGGGGGGAATCGAGAGAGGGTTCTGGTGCAATGACGTGGGGGTGAACATCGAACAAAGGTTCAAAACCCTATCAAATCAGTAAAAGAGGAATTCTTAGGGTTTCGTTCTAACACACCCAGCCACACTTATGTTTCTGAGAATATAATTTTGACACCAGAAACTAAGAACTGGAGCATGGCTTGTAAAAATGGGATCTCCCCAACTTGTTTATGGGTATTTCATGTTCCATGGGCAAAAGTAACATTCATGAGGAAACAACCCCTGCTCTGCTGATATACCTACCAGTGTGAATGGTGAAGATGGCGCAGATGGTTTCCAAGGCAATGGGAAAGAAAATGAAGAAAGAAGAAGTGGCAGGTCAATAGGGACGAGAGAGCCAAAATGAAAATGGAAACGTAAAATGTAAGTTAGCGGCTTCTACAAGTCGACCTACATGGAAAATAGGCAGGAGGTCTGGCGTAGAAAATATGTAGAATATATTGCATGCCTACAGCAAAATTTCACCATCATTGGTGAGAGCAGTGATCTCCAAATGGGAGACGGACTTGAAAGAGATAGTAGTGAGGGAAGACATACAAAAATATGAATGGGATCCACTAGTTATGAACCTAGGAAACACAAGAGGAAGGATGACCCTGTTCTGATAGGTCATCCAGACCTACTGGATAATGAAAAATTTACTGGCATGTTCTAATAGTTAGTATTGAAGAGGCATGTTCTAAATACATGATCGTTTGTAAAGAGGCATATGCCTAGGTATATAAGAAAGACCTCACCCTCATTTGTATTCAAATATTCTTATATATAATTACTTGTCCTACAATGGATGTCTTTGTCTTCAAAGTATTATGAATATTATTACACAGTATGAACATTATCCGTTACATTTGTATCAGAGCATTCCTTTGAGTGTATGAAAATTTTCCGTTACATTTGTATCAGACCATTCATTTGAGTATATGAAATTTTTTCGTTACAATGATTTTTTGATCAAGTCATCAAAAGTATTTGCATAGCTCTTTGAAATGTGGTACCTGCATTATGAGCACAAAATGCATATGTTCGAAGTGAATTTTCCCTAGCGTGTGGTAAAATTGGTTTTGTATATATATTCTTTCTTCAGACGTATCTAATTATCACCTAAGAAGTTGTCAATAAGTGACATCATCTGATTCCCTGCTACTTCATGCAGGATGAGTTCCATATTTGGGAGGGGAAAGTTATCTTTCAAACTTTCCTGATTAAAAGAGCAATAATCAACACATAAATTTATTTCACCATTATTTTTTTGGATTGGTGCAAATTTAGCAACCCATTCTGAATATTTTACATTGAAAATTATTTGAGCAGCTAATCGTTTTTCTAGTTATTTTCTAATGGTTGCCTCGAGTGAATTATTGACAGGGCTATGTCTCTTCCTAGCAGGTTTTTCATATTCTTTAATAGGATAAGACATTGAATAATACTAGGAATAAGATCACGTAAATACTAATAAGACCAAGAAATGAAATATTTAAATTCATGAAAAATATTTAAAAGAATTTTCTTTCCAATTTTTGAACATTGCGTCCCGATTTGTAAAAGTTTTAGATCCTCGAGGGTTCCAATATTGACAAGTACGGTTTATCTTATTTTTAATTTTGTATCCTCTTATGTTCCTCTTTCTTATTTGAAACATTGTTACGCGAAAATGAATTTTCGAGAGGGAAAACTCCCCTTAGATACTTATTTTCTCAAAAGGATATGACCTCCACCTTGCCATTGAAGGATGATTTTGAATAAAATCACGAATGCTTTCATCATCTGAGAAGACTTTCTATTCTTCTTCATTATTGAGAATATGAGGCCAATATAATGATTATAATATAGAATTAGCCCTTTATAAAAGGGTTTGTCTTTAAGTACTAGATATATACATGGCTAATGATCGGCCAAAGAATTCCAATCTCTTCTTACATGTGTAATACTGAATGAAATAAACTTTGATATTTTCTTCCATGCAGCTTGGGTATAACGTTTAATAAGCTTATTATAAGGAGTGTATACCTTTTTTTATCAAGTTGACGATAAGTTCAAAATCTCCAAACATAGTTAGATGTTTGCAGCCTAATTTGATAGCACATTCAATGCGTGCTAACAATGCTTCAAATTCAACTACATTATTAGTGCGGTTGAATTCAAGTCTATAGGAGAACTTGTGCATTTTACCAAAAGAAGGGTACGAAACTATTCAAGCACCATTCCATTCATTAGAACAAGCACCATCAAAATTCATAAGCCAAACCCTATCATTTTGCTCATTAGGAGGGGGAGGTGAAGATTCTTTATTAATGAAGAGTGAATAGACCCAAGTCTTCCTCAACATAATGAGGTTGAGAGACACTTTTGATGTAAGATGAGATTTTTCCCTTTCTAAAGACAATAATTATTAGGGGAATTTTGAGGTCTAACATGGGCCTCATAAGGAAAATGTACAATCAAAATTCACTTTATGAGAACCAATCACATTTTAGGGGATGTCAACATCCCCAATGGTTGAGGTAACATTGTTTGAGTTAAAGGTACTTACTTGTTACATTCTCAATGGTGGATAAAAATTCATGGCTAACCATAGTAGTGCTCTAAGTACTTTTAAAATCATAAAGTAAAGTACTAATAATAAATGTCATTTCTAAATTTTTAAATAAAATATTATTATTTTAATTTCATATTTTCTAAAAGAAACAATGCATATCCTTACATAATCTTCATGTCTTTACACATTTTTCAATAAATATTATATTTGTATATTTTCATATATTTATTTTTAAATTATATATTCATCTAATTGTATTTAATATTATAATTTCAAATTAATTATAAGTTAATATCTATACATATATATTATACATATGAAATCAAGATAAATAAAAATGTAACCTTGTAATTTTATGATAAATCAAATCTATGAATAATATTATTATAATATTAATAACAATACAAACATATTAAGATTAAAGAAAAATGTATATTAATTTTGCATATGAAAAAATGTACATTAATTTGTATGTTAAAAAAGGTATATTAGGTTCAACATAGTTTGGGGCAAAAAAAGTCTAAAATTTCAATATATATAAATCTTATATTATACTTATAAATACAAATTAAATTTATTTCAATACTTTTTTTTCTTTACTTTTAAATAAAACTAATTTAATTTCATTATGATTATATTAATACTATATATTATTATACATAATATTATGAAAATAATCTAAATTTTATAGAATATATTTTATTCATTTTTTATATTATATATTATTTTTTCTTATGTTATAAATTAAATCAATTCAATATGTAATATAAAAAATACAAAAAATAATATATTACATTTATTGCATTATTTTATTTTATTTTTATATAGTATATTAATTACATGTTATTAAATAATTTAAATAATATAATTTTTAATTTATAGTATATTAAACAATTAAGAATTTATGAATTTATATTTATAATTTATTTTAAGTTATTTAAATGCAAAGTACAAATGCATTAGTTTTTCAACGATAATAACATTTTTTTGAAAAACTCATTCTTATTTATAGTCACATCAATACAATCTTTTTATTAATTTTATTTTGGTACATCTTTTGAGTTGAATTTAACCATGGTTACGTGGATTGTGGTGCAAAAAGTAAAATCATAAATCATAAATATTATTTTATTGGTTTAGCTATTATTTTATTATTTCCTTAGGAGGCCCATTTTAGACCTCAAAATTCCCCTGTTTTTTCCATCTTTTGGTAAATTCATGCGACTCTTGTATATTGACATGTAACCATTGTTTTTTCTTGTCATTCTCTTCCTAGGATGATTGAATAATTATTCTTTGGCATATCCATTACTTGAATACTACAAGTGGTCCTAATTTTGGGGTGAGCACATAGAACAAGAGTAATGTCTTTAATATCACCAATTGTCGCTTATTGAGTATTGTTATAAGCTAACATCTTTTATGTTTTTTTTCAACACATTGAAGTCCTAGTTCTTCCATGCTGATCCTGGGCATGAAATTTTGCTCCGATCTGCCATTTACTAAGAAAAAAGGGGAAATTTTATCTCAAAACTTCACAAAAACCTAAAAAGGAGTGTTTTTAACTATAATTTTTGAATTATTTACAATGAAGAGCTTGTCTTCAATGGGATTTTCTTACGTATTTGTCTCAAGGAAATGAATAGAAGAAGGGACTTTCCCTTCTAAGAAACTTTTCAAATATTGTTGTTGTTCAACACTAATGGCCATATCAAGTAATGAAGCATAAAATTTTATGTTATCCATTTCTTTTATTATATTAAATTGAGATAAAGAAGAGGTAGAATTTACATTTGGATGTGTGTGAGAAATATCACGGGTTTCTCGATTATCAGTCCCAGTCCCCTCGCAGGATTTAATTTTATCATTTTTTCCCTTATAAGAGCTTCAATTTTCATCCATCATTACATCTTCATCGATTTCCCAATCGAAGGTTTCAAACATGGAATTAAGCCTTTTGTCAAAGATTATTTCCCATTCATTTTTATTGAATTCACACGTTTTTTCATCATGGTATTCCTCACAAAATTTGAACAATTGTTGGGAAAGTATAACGTTATGTTAATATTTTTGGAGCATATTTATTTTAGGCATGGAAGCAGAACTCTCAACCTGAGGTTAATTTTCCACCTTCTTCTCAAAAGAGATTAAACATTTTTGATGTCTTACATGAGTTAAGGAAAAGAGGATATTTTGGGTTGATTGGCTAAATCTTAGAGGGGAAGATCGATTATGCATAAATTTTCTCCATATTCCAACCATATCTACAAGGTGAATCATAGATTATCTGTTTTATCTCTTCTATCCTATGCTAGTAAGCAGGAGGCCTTGTACTATAATAATGCATCCTAGTTGCTTGATTATGCGACCTAATGATTTGATGGATTTGACTATATAATTTGGTGAATCAAAGATTGAATGATTTAGCAGTTTCTCCCTTTGAAAAGGTAACATTATTATATTCCCAAATTAGATCGACAGAACTCTGGGGTGTGCCATAGGTCAATTTGAACTAGTAGCATAGTTCAGCCCAGGTGAAGAAGGCCTTAGGGGGTAGTTAGAAAAAATAAACTGCTAGCTTCCCTTCTACGGAATTGAAGAACAAACACATGCAAGTACCATTTTCATTTGTGCCAATGTTGTAACAAGCATTTGAAAATATGATAAGATGTTTGTTCTTTGTGATAGTGCCATTGGCTGAAAATTTTGATAAAATTTGATCTTTAAATTTAGGAAAATGTAAATTAGTAGACATTAAGTTTGATGGAGAGGCCACATACCAATGAGTGGCATTTACATCTTACTCAAACTGAAATAAGCCATATTTTCTAATGAATTTTGCAGTATTGGTAACTGATTGTATTGGATTGAAACATCAATAAAATCTATCAATTTAAGATGATGATGACGTCGTAAATTAAGATTACGTAGTAGAGGAAGAACATTGAGTCAAAGTTTGTCTTACCAACATGATTCTACATTAAGGGGAAGTTATTCTCGAAGAAAAAGTAAAATCTCATATGTGCTTGGGTGGAAAGGATAACTTTTGTCTTCCAACCTCGTTTAATGGTTCAAATTTTGGGCTTGAACCATAGATTATTATGGTAGAGTGAGATGTACTAGACATAATGCAGTTACCTTCGGGTAAGGCGGCCTTGAAGTCGTCTTTTAAGGTCCTCCCTTTGTTCTTATAAATGTATGTCATGGACTATAACAACCCAAGATTGTTCCAATTTAGCGAGAGAGTTGGATTCTAGAAGGTTACCAAGGCCAGGTTAATTCATAGATGGTATGGTCATCTACGAAGGAAAATTTATTGAACGATAGATTAGTCAATAGAATCCCCAGTGGAGTCACCAAAAATTACATTGATAAGTGAATTTTATATGTTTTTCTAACAATAACCTTGAATATCATAGGGTGAGTGAGATAATGGGATAGAGCCCATGTTGGACATAATATTTCCATTGATGTCAAAGGGGATTTCAAAGGAAGCAACAATGTCATTCGTGAATCCAAGGAAGTAGTATGATAGTCCGATCACTTTCTTTCTCTCAACACATGAAGCCAAAATTATCTAACTTCTATTGAGTTTTTATCAAATTTATAATGATTAAATTAATCTATGAATCATATGGTTAGATAGTACTCTTTGAGACCTTTCCAATAGTATATCACACTTGGAAAAAATCCTCTCGGATGAGAAGTTATGAACGTTTGAAATTAGTAGCTACAATGAGGATAAAAACACCATATTTTTCAAACATTGAGAATCTCAAGAGCAGATATATGATCTTGTGCTGAAACAAACTTTATTCTGTTAAAGTTTTAGTAGCTTTTAAAGGATCTGGCCATTTAAATTCTCATGAATTAAGTGTCAACATGCCAAAATTTTAACAAGGGCTACCCTTCCACGCTTGCCTAGTCCCATAGCGACACATGGCAAGGATCCATTTGACCCCTCATTTGGGTGCCATGTGGAGCCCCTACATGACTATCGATGATGTGGCAGCCTTGATGTGGATGTTAAAGTGACAAATCACATATGGAAAGGTATCAATAGTGACATGTGCCCTTTTTGGTTGGCCTAAGATGATGAAATGGCAGTGAATGATGTTGTAGCCAGTGACGATGATGTGGTAATATGAAGATGACAAGGAATCCTAACATGATTCCACATGGAATGTCAATATGTTACATAAAGCCAGCCAATAAGGGAAGATATTGATGACATGTGTGTTGGGTCAATTTACTGGGTAAACTAATGCAAGTATTTAATTATCAATCCGAGTTTGCAAACTTGGAAGCATGTCCAAAATATATGGATCTCAGATGTAGTCAATTTTAGAAGACAAAATGAATAAAATGAAAGTAATGCATATTACAAATATATTCTATATTCTAAGATTTAAGGAAATGCATATTACAAATATAAAATCTAACTAAGTAATTTCTGATTTAATATGTAATAAGTGAGGGAAGAGGCTCCTAACTCAGGAGATCATGTTTGTCCTTCCCCACAGTACTACTTTCATGAAGAGAAACCAAATAATTGATGGAAAATAGTTTATGATGCATAAAAAGTAGGAGAATATGTTGCTAACTGAGGAGGTCCATGTTGTCCTTTTTTACAATTCTAGTCATCATTGTTACCAATGCATTAAAACTAAGAATTCAAGAAATAACTCAAGCAAGAAAAAGAAGATGAATTTTAGTTGTTGTTATTTGATCATATAGAAGGAGAATTTAACTTAAACTCTTGTTTGTCCCTTCATATGCAAATTAGAATTAAACCAAGAATCATCATCAAACATAAGAAATCTTCACACATCTAAATGACTGAATAAATCTGAAGCAAAACTAGTTTATGAAAATTAAGCTAAATTAACCAAAAAGTGTACTTAGCTTAGTGTGGGGGCCCTCCACCCTTGCGTTGCACATTTGAAGAACTTCTCAGCTACTAAAAATTCAATCAATCATCCACAGCATTGAACATCAAAAACAAGGTGGAACTGGTTCCTCAAATTAAATCAAAATATTTAGAAGTCTCAATACAAAATTATACAAATTCTCCATGCTTGTATGGTTCATAATCTTGGTTTAAATAGACAAATGATAAAAAAAAAACTATGCTACAATGTCTATAATAGACTTATCCATCCTAATCCCATCCATCTAGGTCGAAATCATCGATTCAGTTACACAAAATCTGGAAAAATCCAAAAAAATACTAATTTTTCCTTTTTTCCTAGGGATTTATGAAAAACAGGTCATGTTTGACCAGCGTTGACCGGGCATGTTTTAGCTCAGTTTGACTGAACCAATAGATGATTTTCCATCTGTGGTTCCAAATATTTCCAAATCTATGCTCAGATCCTGCTTAGGTGTCCTGCACATATGACTTCCATGAAGCAATTACGGGAATTTTCAGTTTTGTCCAAAAATACTCTTAAACCACAATTTTTACAAAAATATCTAAAATTTGAAAAACATAATTTATTTACCTGAATATGCATAATAAGGTAAAAATAAGGCATATGTGCGGCTGATCCAAGGTGGAAAATAATGGAAATTAGGTGGATTTTTAATAAGCAAAATTGAGGGCCAACATCTCCCCCTTGCTGAGCTTCAAGCATGTCCTCATGCTTTTTTTTTCCTCTTTGATATTCTGAGTGCTGATGTGCCCATTGTACCTGATTTTGTAGTCTCTTGTTGTGCAGCCTGAAGAAGACAATGATTTCCCTCATACCTTCCTTCCTTGTAGATGGTTGCCTTTACCTTCTGTCTCTCATATTTATATTGCCATGTTTTCTTCTCTTTGAGCCATCTATAAGCATGTTTGGAAATGAGAGTGTTCTTTGTTTCAATCTTGCCAAGATTTTTGGTCAACTTATTTTCACTGATTAAATTTTTATTGCTTTCTTTGTAGATTTGGTTTTCTTTATTCAAGTGATTTTCCAAAATCTCATTGACCTCTAACTCCCTTGTCAACTCTTCAATTTTCTTGAGGTGTTCTTCTTGTTGCATCTCTCTTTCTTCTCTTATAGTCTCTTTGGAAAATAAATGTGATGAAGTGGCTCCTACCCATGCATGCTCAAAGTAATAATGCTTCTCTAATGGCTCTTCTTGGGAATCTCTTTCCATTCTTTGCAATATCTCATTGATTTTTTTGGATGATGTTGGAGGTTCAACTATTTATACCTCTGGATATTTTTCTTTTTCACTTGGTTCTTCATGTAGTTTTCTTCCTAGGAAGAGATTGTAGGTTTTAACCTTGAACAGAAATTATCTACACATGAATATTATAACAGAAAATAAACAATAGCGAGAGCATAAAACATAAAACAAATAAACACAGAGATTTTCCCCTGGATCCCAAATTGGGACGACCAGCTTGATTTTTCATTATATTCCTTTTAGTGTTACAACACATATATATACATGCCGAAGCATACATAAACCCCAATCCATTAACCCTGGATTAGAACATAACCGTAGTTCCCTTGACCGCATCTACAAAATACCAGGGGCCGAAAACCATCGTACCCCAAAACCATGTGCAAAATCATGCACAAAACATGGGTGGGTCCGCCCACCGGAAATTAAGGACACTGTGGGCCTCAGCGAGGCGCCGCCCCGCACACGATGGGGGCTACCGCCCCCCCTGTGACCCCCCCGTTGCGCCCGCGCATGCTTAGTCGTGGAAAGAATATAACACATACCCAACATTCTCCCACTTGTTGTTTTCTTTCCGCAGGGGGCCACAAGAGAGCTTAGTCATTGGCCCAATTATTCAACACCCATTGTTTCTCTACATCAAGAGAACTTTTGAGTGCTCACAGAATTCGTCAATGCATCTGCAACATTCTTCAAAGTGTCTGCCTTTACCAGCAACACCCTTTTAGCCTCAACCATATCTCTAAAAAAGTGATATTGAACATCAATGTGATTTGTCTTTGAATGATAAGCAAGGTTCTTAGCCATGAAAATTGCACCTTAGCTATCACAATCTATCCTTATAGCTTGTTGTACCAACCCCATACTTGAACACAGTATCTGCAACCAAGTTTCTTCCTTGCTTGCATGAGTGGCTACTATGCATTCTACCTCTGTAGTTGAAAGAGCCACTACAGACTATCTTTTACTCATCCAATCCATCGCACCTCCAAATAGGCTAAACACATACCCACTTGTAGATCTTCTTTGGTCCAAATCTCCAGCCCAGTCTGCATCAACAAAACCATTAATGTCCAACATTCTTTCTAATCTTGGTCTTCCCTGGTAGCACAAGCCATAATCACTAGTGCCACGTAAATATCCGAAAACCCACTTCACTACTGTCCAATGATCCTTCCCTGGGTTTGACATAAACTTGCTCAATACTCCCACTGCATGTGCAATGTCTGGTCTAGTACAAACCATTGCATACATCAGGCCACCTACTGCACTTGCATATGGAACACGAGACATATCCTCCTCTTCTTCTTGTGTCTTGGGACACTTTTCGGCAGATAGCTTTACACCTACAAGAATAGGAACATTCACCGGTTTACTATCTTGCATATTGAACCTCTGCAATATAGTCTCAACATAATTCCTCTGGTTTAACTAGAGCTTCCTCTTTGCCCGATCTCTCTTAATTTCCATGCCCAAAATATAGTTTGCAACACCAAGATCCTTCATGTCGAATTTAGAACATTTGGGTCTTCAAATCTTGGATAATTTATTTTTCATTTCCAATAAAGAACATATCATCCACATACAAGAACAAATAAATAACACGGTCACAAATTAATTTAAAATAAAAACAGTGATCCTCCTTGCTTCTAGTGAAGCCAAGTCCCCGTATATAAGTATCAAATTTCTGATACCACATCCTTGGTGACTTTTTTAACCCATACAGAGGCTTCTTCAACCTACATACCAGTTTATTTCTTACCCTTCACCATAAATCCTTCAAGCTGTTTCATGTAGACTTCTTCTAGATCCCTGTGAAGAAATGTTGTCTTCACATCCATCTGTTCTATCTCAAAATCAAATGCAGCAGCAACAGATAAAAGTAATCTAATATAAGTAACTTTGGCAAAAGGAGAAAAAATATCACCAAAATCAATTCCCAGCACCTGGGAATAACCTTTTGCTACCAACCAAGCTTTGTATTTCTCCACCTTGCCTTCTACATTCATCTTCTTCTTAAATACCCATTTTCTCTCGATGGGCTTCCTTCCAGTCAGTAACTCCACTAGATCCCATGTTGCATTTTTGTGCAAGGATGCCTTTTCATCAACCATGGCCTCCTTCCAGAGCTTTCCATCCTCTGAATCTACTGCCTCCCTGACAGTTCTGGGATCATCATCAGTTATAGTTAAGGAAAAAACTGAGCATAAAGCATATGGACTAAACCCTTTTGGTTTCCTTCTTTCCCGAACTAATCTTCTCATAGTTGGAGTTTACCCTTTTGGTTTCCTTCTTTCCCGAACTAATCTTCTCATAGCTGGAGTTTGTGGCTCTTCCTCTTCTGAATCTTCTTCTGCTGTAGAGTCTGATTCATACTCCTTTAGCTCAAACTCTATCTTCTCAGGTTCCTTTGGTATGACTTCATGTTTAACAACATCTTTCACCTCTCTAAACACCACATCTCGATTGTACACAACCTTCCTTGTTTCTGGGTTCCAAAGCTTGTAACCTTTTAAACCATCCTTATACCCAATAAAGATGCACCTTTCAGATTTATTATCCAACTTGGTCCTTTTCTTCTTTGGAACATGTACATATGCATCACATCCAAATACCCTTAGATGTAAAAGAGAGGGTTTCTTACCAGTCCATACCTCATGTGGAGTCTTATCCTCCAACACTAATGAAGGTGATCTGTTAACCAGATAGGATGAAGTGTCCACTGCCTCTGCCCAGAATTCTTGTCCTAACCCGGTACCACTGAGCATGATTATTTCCTTTTCCATTAGTGTTCTGTTCTTTCTTTCTGCAACTCTATTTTTCTAAGGTGTGTATGGAGTAGTTTTATGCCGTGCTATACCACACTTCTTACAGAACTCATCAAATTCCTTCTTGCAGAACTCTCCACCATTATCTGTCCTCAGCACCTTTATCTTCTTCTCTGTCTGTTTTTCCACCAGAGCCTTAAATTATTTAAATCTGTCAAAGAATTCAAATTTATTCCTCAAGAAATATATCCATGTATTCCTTGAGAAGTCATCTATGAATGAAACATAGTACACAAACTTTCCCAGTGATGGAAATAACACAGGTCCAAACACATCACTGTGCACAAGTTCTAATATCTTGTTCGCCCTCTTAGCACTAGAAGGAAAACTCACCCGACTCTGCTTCCCATATACACAATGTTCATAGAAATCGAAATCCAGAGAGAAATTAGACATACCTTCTACCATACCATTTCTATGCAGTAACCGAAGGCCCTTCTCTCCAATATGTCCAAGCCTTTGATGCCATAGCATGGTATTTTCTCTAGAGATAGCTAGGCTTTCCGCTCCACTTTCAGGAACCATAGAGCTGTTAAACCCATCAATAACAGTGCTACCTTGTAGCTTTTATAGAGTTCCAGTCCGAACTCCCTGCATTAATACTAGTGCTCCCCGAACCATCTTGCAGGCATCTTTCTCAAACACTGTTTTTACACCTACATCATCCATCTTGCTTACATAAATCAGATTTCTGGCCAATGCAGGAATATGTAGAACACCGGGAAGTGTTCTAATCCTTCCACCTTGCAGCTTCAGCTTGACCTTTCCACGTCTGACAATTTTGGCCTTCCTACATCCCCTAGGAAGACATCACCACCATTATATTTCTCATACTTGAAGAACCACTCCCTATGGGGAGTGAAGTGAAAGGATGCACCTGATTCAATCAACCATGACTCATGATCTACATGTGCATTTGAAGAAGAAGCCAAATACACATCCCCACCTTCATCCGAGGTGGTTTTTGCCTCTGCAGAAGGAGCATCCTCAGATTCCTTTCCTTTTTCAGGAGCTTTAGATCTGCAGTCCCTTTTGTAGTGCCCTTCCTTTCCGCATTTCCAACATACCTTTACAAACTTTCCAGGAGATTTAGATCTCCCTCTAGATTTGGATCTCCCACTCGAAACCTTATTCTTGTTTCTGTTTTGGGACCTTCCTCGTACAGATAAGGCATCTCCATTCTGGCCCTCCATATTTCTCTGTCTCATTTCCTCCAACAACAAGGCTGAGACAATGTCATCAAAATTCAAGGTAGTTGTATTGCTACCTATTGCAATAACCAGACTGTCCCACGAGTCTGGTAGAGAACACAACAAACTAATGCACTTATCTTCATCTGAGTTTTTAATATAAAAAGATGGCAGCTAACTTACAATAGTATTGAAGGCCTTCATATGCTCTGTCACCGAGTCTCCATCCTTCATCCTCAAGTTATACAACTTTTTCTGCAGAAACAACTTATTCACCAAAGACATAGATTGGTACAAAGTCCCAAGTTTTTCCCACAAATTCTTCTCTGTAGCTTCCCAAGATACATTCAACAATACTAAATCTGAGACACACAACCGTATTGTGCTCTTAGCCTTCCAATCCAGTTTCTTCCAGTCTTCATCCAACATTGCCATTGGTTTAGTACCTGGATCTACCACAATCCACTGATCTTTATCCACCAGCAGATCCTCCATCTTGAGCTTCCACAACTCAAAACTTTGACCTTTAAATTTCTCGATCTCTATCTTTCTGCCGCTCGCCATCTTCTTTCACCGCAAGAATCGATCCCGCAGATTTCCCACTGAACAGGGTCTACCTCAGGCCCGAGAAAAAAACCCTCAGTGGAAAAGACATCCCCTTGAAGCCGAAACCTAGCTCTGATACCACATGTAGGTTTTAACCCTGAACAGAAATTATCTACACACGAATCTTATAACAGAAAATAAACAATAGTGAGAGCATAAAACATAAAACAGATAAACACAGAGATTTTCCCCTGGATCCCAAATCGAGACGACCAGCTTGATTTTTCATTATATTCCTTTTAGTGTTACAACACATATATATACATGCTGAAGCATACATAAACCCCAATCCATTAACCCTAGATTAGAACATAACCGTAGTTCCCTTGACCGGATCTACAAAAAAATACCAGGTGCCGAAAACCATCATACTCCAAAACCATGTGCAAAACCATGCACAAAACTATGGGCGTGGACCGCCCACCGGAAATTAAGGACCAAAAAATTTTCGCCGAGGCGCTGCCCCGGACCCTGACAGGGGGGGCTATCACCCCCCCTCTTACCCACCTGCGCGTGATTAGTCATGGAAAGAATATAACACGTACCCAACAGAGATAAAAAGGATATTTCTTTATCAATCATGACACTATCTTGTTTCTTCTTGGATCTAGTTCTAGGATACATTGGAGAATTCATAATGATCCTAGTCACATGCATTTGATAAAAATTTTCCTCTGTAGTTTGTCCCTCAAGATGATGTTGAACCAAAAATTCTATCCAAATAAACCCCTTGCTTCTCACCTGATGTTCTACAAGTATTTTTTTGAGCCCTTGATTATATATGTGTGCTTCTTTTGCTTCAATTTTATTTTTAACACCCTCTATCATTTTGATCAACTCTTTGAGAATAAATAGGGTAGATTAATCTTGGATTCTCATTTCATGTCTTGAAGTAACCTACTGTGGTAGAGATAGACTACACTGAACCGATTTTCATATGTAAAATATATTTGGATGATCAATACTAGTTCAGACCATGGTTCACTCAACCAGTCCCTTGGGATTCCTTTTACTCTATCAAAAGACTCTTTTCTCTGTTTCTTTAAAAAAAATGTCCAAATTTTTTCTTTGAAATGTAAGCCTTTGTGGTATTCTTCCCCTTCTAATGGAAGGTCTAGATATTTTGAAAGGAATATTGGGTTTAGTGGTATTTAGAGATCACCCACTATTGTTTGTCCCTGTTCATAATGGTTTATGAATTATTGAGTAATATTGTCATTATGCCCATTAAATTTATGAAGGAACCCTATAAATCCTACTTGATACAATTTATATATTGTTTCTTTACCCCAGTTCTCTATCTTGAATTCCTTTGGCTCTATTTTGTTTTCCATGCGCGATGTATACCAATTAATGTACCCTTGGATAATTAACATCCTCATCATAAACAAAAATACATGTATATATATACCTCTATCTTTTATTCATGGATAATCATCATGGAAATTAGGCTTACCTATTCTTTGAAGCTCCTTAAAAGAAATGAAATTATTGCCTTGCTTGAGTCTTCTTCAATCCTCTGTTTTGCTGCAAAAAGGAGTCCACTACTCTTCAAAATTGATTAAAAAAAATTCTCTATGTGTAAAATACCATAAAAACACCTTAACAATGTTTTTTACTGCTCCATAACTCATGCTTCAATCTCTATTTTTCTAAAAAAAATCTCAAAAATCCCTTCTCTATTTTAAAAATTCTCACTATGCATATGAAAATAGGACAAATTTTCTCATTGTGTGTATGAGAATAGGAAAAATTTTGCTCACTATGTGTATCAAAAAAAGGACTCTACTTTTTTCGTATGTGATCAATTTCACAACTATGCATGAGGGAATTCGTGATTTGAGCTCTGTTACCTGATCTGGAAGAAAACCTGTAGATGTCTCTGAGTTAATAACTCATGTTCCTATGTTTAAACAATGTCATTTTAATTAGAACTCCTCTTCAACATCTCTGAGGATTCCCTCATTACACAGGTGGTAAAGTCTGTTTAATGGTGGCAAGGTTTCAAATTCATAATTGAAGTTTAACTCCTTATAAAATGACACATCTCAACCACTATCTCGAGCTTAACTACCCCTGAAATCCGTTCTGCTACTGATAGAAATCTGGAAGTGATTTATTACCTTTTCTCTTTGCAAAATTTTTGGAGTTTGTTGGTAAGCTCGGTCAACTTGCAAAGAGGAGATCTCGACATTTAATCCTCTCGTTAAAAATGATGCATTCCTTCCTTATTTCTCCACAAACTTCTTTGACCTCCTTGCCTATTTCTTATGCGGCTTCTTCTCTGTTCAAGGCTTCTCTGTTTTACACAACCCTCTTTTCAGTCTTTGCATTTTTCTCACTTGTTTCCTCCTTCCACGAGGATGTTGTATGAGTGCATGAGAGTGCGCAGCATTACTCTCCTCTTTCTGAGATTAATTCTAATTGTGATGGTGGAATAAAGTCTTAACACAAAGCTTAGTTTGTGCTATAATGGTGAAAGATGGAAACATCATTACACAGAGTTTTTTTGAATGTGTTTTGACTGTTTTACCACTCCGGCTCATACTTTGACTTGCGTACCCGTGGCTGCCCATGTGTTTCAATTTTGACTGTGTTCTTCTGCCTCATGTACATTCCTCTGTCCACAGTGTATATGCCTATCTTATCACCGTAACTTTGCATTACCCACGTTCTGTGATGTTCATTCTTCGTTCATGGCTTCATTCATTTCATTGCATGCCCACTTTCTTTTTGTATTTAAAATGATACATATGTCTTTTCATCCTTTCCGCGTTTTTGCATGTTGTATATTGCATTTCATATAGTTTGCCTTTCGATTCTTATGCTGAATTTTATATGCTCATTACTTAATTTTTTTTTGAAATGACCATATGATAGGTCATTTCAAAATCAAATTTTCTTATAATGACACTAACTCTTTGTGGTTTTGTAGGAAAGAAAAAATTCCTTGTGGGAAAACAATTTGAGCCTCAATCTTCGATAAAAAAATGCTCATGTTTATGTTGGAGGATAATGTAGGGGTATATGGGATTAATGTAGGAAATTTATATGGGGTAAATATAGGACTATGATGAAATTTTTAATTGAGAATGTATGGTAAGGTAATGGATTATAATAGAATTATGATGAGGGTAGGATAAGGTTAGTGGAATATAGGTAGGATAAATGTAGGATGTAAGATGATAAATGTAGGATGTAGGATGATAATATGATGCATATCCAAGTTAAATTAGTTTTAACAATTCTAGAATTTTTTTCAAAATCAAAGGTTCTAAGAACATTTTTTTACACTTACAACACTTTTCTTTTCGCAAAATAGCTTGATGTCAATACTGGTTCATGATGACCTTTTCTAGCTCGTCCATACTTTACTCATTTTAATGATGATGGTTCTTCAAATATGAATTTAGATGGAATGTATACGCTTGTAACTGCTTATTTGAACCTCTTGATATAGATTATGTTGTTTCATGTTCTTTTTGCATCTAATATTGATTCAGGTACCTTCTAATGAATATTAATGTTGTTCATATCCCTTCTGCAATGATATTTTGAGTGATGTTTCATGTCCCTTCTGCAATATTGCTGCTCAAACTATTTTCATAGTTTCATTATGAACCTCCCCCTTTCTTATGTTAATACTTGTCCTCAAGTCTTGGAGTTCTGGGGGATTATTTCAGCAAAATCAAACTGAATTAAAAGTAAAAAAAAATTGAGAATTCATATTGGCCAAACAAGTTGGTTTCCCAATATGAATTCGAGTTTGTATTGTGCCAGTTTCCTGGATTTTCACAACCAAAATCCTTTATTATTACTATTATTATTATTATTATTATTATTTAATTATGGAAGTAAGGAAGGCATATCACTACGTTGTTCCATTATTTCCATGTTATTTTATGTTGAGTCTCTTTTCAAAAATTCCTCTTTATTGATAGGCTTATTATAGACCTTAAGCCTATGTCCATTGACTAAAAATGAAATTCTTGCTTTATCAATTGTTTTTATTTTAACTTCTCCATTGTCAAAAATTTCTTTTATCTCATATGGCCCCAGCCAATGAGTTGTAAAATTTGCTTTGAAATCTTTGAACTTGGATTCAAAAAGTAAAGCTAGTCTCCTTTATGAAAATTTTTATTTGTAATAAATATGTCATGCCATTTGAGTTGCACTAGTGTTGTATGCTCCATTGCTTGTTGTCTTATTTCATCTAGTTCATTTAATTGCATGACTCTCTATTGTTGTGCTTCAGATAGTTTCAATTCCAATTATGCTACAAGTTTATATGTATGAATTTGAAATTCAATGGGTAACAGAAATTCCTTACCATATACCAACTGATATTGACTGAATCATGTTGTATTCTTCCATGTAATTCTGTATTCCCATAGTGCATCTCTTAAATTTTCTGACCAATTCTTTCTATTCGTTTGCACTGTTTACATCATGATATATTCCAGGAATTTATTAGTGGACTCTACTTGTCCATTTACTTGGGGATGGTACGGATTATATCTTCTATGCTTGATTTAATAATTTTTCGTAAGATCCCGGACAAGTTTGGAGGTGAACTATGCTCCCTGGTTTGTAACAATCTGTCTCGGAACTCCAAATCTGACAAATATTTTCTCAAAGAGGAATGAAACCATTGTTTCTTATGTTTCTCTTTCCACTGCCTTTTCTTCTACCCACTTTGTAACATAATTTGTGCACACTACAATTTACTTCTTTCTATTTGAAGGTGGGTTGATTGGTCCCATAAAGTCTAGAGCCCGTTGCTCAAATGGCTCTATGAGTACTTGTGGCTTCAATGGCATTTCATCTGATATTACAGGTCTTCCAATTCTTTGGCAGTTCTCACATATTTTAACATAGGCTTTTGAATCCTTGAATATTGTTGGCCAATAGTAGCCAAGTTTGAGCACCTTGTATGCTATCTGCTTGTCTGCAAAATGGCCACCACATGGCTCGTCATGACATGATTTCAAAATATCTAGAATTTCATCTTCTCTAACACATTTTCTTATTAATATATTAGAACTAGTATAAAAGAGGTCACCATTGACCCAGCTATATCTAGCACTTTATCTGATTATTTTTCTTTTTTGTTTCTTGGCAAAATGGGATGGTAATATTCCAGATGATAAATACTTTTCTACATCTAGAAACCATGGGGTTTTAGCTGTTATAGAAAATAAATGTTCATCTGGAAAATTATCTGAAACGGGATTTGGATCTCTAGGTGAATGAAGCCTTGATATAAAATCTGCTACTCGATTATCTTTACCTGGTCAACTTCTAACAGTGATGTTAAATTCTTGCATTAATAAGAGTTATCTAGTAATTCTGCCATTTGTAATTTCTTTGTTCATTAAGTATCTAATGGTTGAATGATTTTTATGAATGAATACTTGATATCCTGTTATATAATGCCTAAACTTATTAACTGCATGCACAACATCTAACATTTCTTTTGCTGTGACTATATAGTTCAATTCTACCGGTGTTAAATTTTTTCTTATGAAATATATGGCATAATTAAATTGATTTTATTTTTGTCCAAGTGATGCTCCTATAGCTATTTCAGATGCATCAGTAGATATATGAAATGGCAATGACCAGTTTGGTCCTTGAAGAATGGGTGCTACTGACAATTTTTATTTCAATATTTCAAATGCGTTTTAACAATTTGTTGTCCATTGGAACTCAACATCTTTTGCAAGTAAATTAAATAGAGGTAGAGCTATTTTACTAAAATTTTCAGTGAGTCTTCTGTAATAGCCTGCATATCCCAAGAAACTTCTTACTTCTTTATGTATTGTTGGTGGCATTAAGTTCACAATGACTTGTATTTTTGTTGGGTCCACCTTGATTCCTAAATAAGAAATGTGGTGTCCCAACACTATCCCTTAAGTTAACATCATAAATCATTTTTCATTTCCGAGGGATAGGTTTGTCTCTATGCATATTTTCAAAAAAATTTCAATTTTATTCAAACAATCATAAAATTTTCCACCATATACAGTGAAATCATCCATGTAGACCACACACTCATGAATTAGATCAGCAAATATTGCAAGGACTTCTCTTTCAAAAGTAGCAAGTGTATTACATAACCCAAAGGGAAAAACATTATATTCCTATGTTTCCCATGAACAAGTAAATGTGGTTTTATCGTGGTCCTCCAATGCTATCTTAATCTGATTGTACCCACTAAATCCATCAAGAAAAGAAGACAAATTCTTTCCAGCTAGTGAATCTAGTACTTGGTCAATAAATGGTAACGGGAAATGATCTTTCAATGTGGCTTTATTTAGTTCCCTATAGTATACACATATTCTGCACTTTCCATTTTTTTTTGGCACCACAACTAAGGGAGAAACCCATTGACTATCAAAAATAGGATAGATGAATCCAACTTGTAACAATTTTTGTAATTCCTCTTTCACTCTTACTTTCATCATAGGATTCATTCTTCTTTGTGGTTGTCTCACTTGTTTGATATGATCATCAGTATATATGTGGTGAATACATGTCTTTGAATGAATTCCTTGCATGTTTGTATAATCCCGAAGAAAATCTTTTGAATATTTATGTAATAATGCAATTACATGTTGTTCTTGTGATGATTGTAAATTATTACCAATATTCAAACTCCTTCCGGGATTGATTTCAATGATTTTACTTTATGAATCGGTAATTGAGTTAACAAGAAAAATGTTTTCAAATTAATTTTGCAATGATTAAATTGTACAATTTTCCTGAAAACATTGATTTAAAAGATTATTTGCAGCTTCATATTGTGTTATTCATAGCTGCTCTGAAATATCAGGTTCTGAGATGAAAAGGTTTGATGGTCCTCATTTTCTTCCTCTTCTCTAAAATTAAAAAATTTATTAATACCGAGAACATATTTATTTTCTTATTGTTTTTGTTCATCAAGCCATGATAATAAAGAAGGAGATTGTGTTGGAGAATAGAGTGTAACATTTTTCCTTTCATCCCCATGTGTTATGATCATACTTCCCGATCTACATCCAATGAAGGCATCTGCTGTGACTAACCATGGTCTGCCTAGAATTAAGGGATGGCCTCCTAGATTTTGTTTTTGGATACAAGATTACAAAGTCTATAATATATTCCCATAAATCCAAAGAAACAATGATATCTTCTAATATTCCCTCTGGTACAACTTTAGATCTATCTGCTAGCTCCAAAAGTGTAGTAGTAGGTCGAATATTGGGAAATTTAAAATATTTAATAGTTTTTGTTGTCATGACATTTATAGCTGCTCCAAAATCTATTAAAGTATTTGGAACTGAAAAATTATTGATTGAAATGGTAACCATAGGTATCTCAGGATCAATATATTTTTCAATTGTTGTTTTTGCAGACATGAGGCTAGTTATTTACCAATGACCTGGATTGTGGATGGAGGTCCATGTTTTCCTTCTTTACAATTCTATTCATCATTGATACCATTGCATCAAAACTAAGAATTCAACAAATAACTTAAGCAAGAAAAAGAATATGAATTTTAGTTGTTCTTTGATCAGATAGAAGGATAATTTAACTTAAACTCTTGTTTGTCCCTTCATATGAAAATTATAATTAAACCAAGAATCATCAGCAATTATAATAAATCTTCACACATCTAAATTACTAAATAAATCTAAAGCAAAACTAGTTTATGAAAATTAAGCTAAATTAACGAAAAATTGTATTTAGCTTGGTGTGGGGGCCCTCCACCCTTGCCTTGCACACTTGAAGAACTTCTCAGCTACTGAAAATTCAATCAATCATCCACATCATTTAATAGAAAAAATAAGGTGGAATTGGTTCCTCAAATTAACTCAGAATATTCATGAGTCTCAATATGAAATTATACAAATTCTCCATGCTTGAATGGTTCATAAGCTTGGTTTAATTAGACAAATGATAAAAAAACTATGCTACAATGTCTCTAACAGAATTATCCATCCTAATCCCATCCATCTAGGTCAAAATCATCCTTTCAGTTACACAAAATCTGGAAAAATCCCCCAAAAAAAACTAATTCTGCCCTTTTTCTAGGGATTTCTGAAAAAAAGGGCATGTTTGACCAGCATTGACCGGGCCTGTTTTAGCTCAGTTTGACCGAACCAATAGATGATTTCCTATCTGTGGTTCCAAAGCTTTCCAAAACTATGCTCATCTCGTTCCCGAGTGTCCTACACATATGACTTCCATGAAGCAATTACGGGAATTTTCAGTTCTGTCCAAAAATACTCTTAAAACCCAATTTTTACAAAAATATCTAAAATTTGAAAAAAATAATTTATTTACCTGAATATGCATTATAGGGTCATAATAAGGCACATTTGGATGATATAAGGTGGAAAATTATGGAAATTAGGTGGATTTTTAATAAGCAAAATTGATCAAAATTGAGGGCCAACAATGTGGTCCACTTAGAGTGTGCCACATGGAAGGGATGACATCATAGTGATGTTAGGAACTAGGTGTCTAATGACCCTTATATCTCAATCATCTAACGTGGTCCCATGAGTTAACTTTTTCCCTTAAGGTATCTCTCGTCATGTATATATTAAGGGCATGGCTTGAGACCTTATAAAAATCGGGAGAGAGTGGAGAATAAAGTGAATGTGTAGCCTTCATGGCTATTTTGAGGCATTCGTGGCTATTTTGAGGATATCCAGTTCGGGTGGTTATAGGATTGAAAATTTGTGGTATGTCCCTGGTTTTGACATGGGGAGAATAATTCATTAATCGGTCTAGCCCTGGCCTAACATAGAGGAGCATATTTTGTTGATTGGGTGGACCCTAGGCCTGACATAGAGGAGTGTAGTTCCTTGATTGGTATGGATTTGGCTTGATGTGGAGAAGTCTAGCCTTTGTCTGACATGGAGGAGTGTAGTTTTTTTATTGTTTTTCCCCTGGGCTTGACATAAAGTATCTTGGTTTGTGTTGTTATAAGGTTTTATATATTTCATATCAGTGCTAATTGGTTGGAATTATGAGTATGTGAATAAGTTTTTGACATATGAAGAGAAGGCAAGTTGATTTGGTTATGATTTGAGCTTGTGGGTCCAGTCTCAAATATTGTGAAAAGTGGTCCACTTTACATTGAAGAAGGAGGTAGGTCCCTCAATCAGATTGTAGCCTATTGCAAGTGGGTGCTTGTAAATTTTTGGGGTTTGGTGGCTACAAATTTTCTTTTAGGGGTTGATTCCTTCAGTAGGTTGGTGCTTGCAAATCCATGTAAAAAAATTGAAGAAGAAGACAAAAGAATGTGTGTTTTTATTTGGCAAGGATTTCCACGTAAAAACTAGTGTTCTTATGTATTGATGTGATGATTTCTACTTCATGCAAACTTCTATGCATTGTTATGATATATGTTATTGACTAATGCACTGCTACATACTCAATTATTAATGAACATGTTTAGGAATGCTAAATTAGTCATTACACTAATTCACCCCCCCTCTCAATGTGATATTTGTTTAAAAATCTAATGCTTAATGCCTTATGTGTACTAACTCTAATTTTGTATGATATACCAATAAGCTAAAATAAAAGAAAATAAAAGAAACATGTACAAAAATTTAAAAAAATGAAAAAAAAATTGTACAATAGGCACATTATATAGCTAATCAAATTTCAGAAAAATAAACAAATTAATGAAATAAATTTAGCATGTTTATAATTGTATTTTGTTGGCCACAATACCATGTGAATACAATTATATCTGAAACAGTTAGACTCACAACTTCAATGACGTATCCCAGTAGTTCTGCACATAAGGTTTAAAATATAAAACATAAAATGTATAGATGTATGCCAAATAAGAGAGGTTGTCAGATGCTAACTTTTTTATTACAAATATGCAAGAACATCAAACTGTTGTGGAAGATTTCTGCAAAAATGTTAACCATAATTTATTCTAGATGCCTAAGATGTTATAGGCGCACACATAGGAAAGTGAATGCCAAAATAGAAGTAAGGTAATGTGACTATGAAGGCTCGGACTTCTCTAATAAGATGGAATCAGTAAATATTTCTACAAAAGGTGCACCAATTAGCACTGATATGAAATATATCAAACCTTATAACAACACAAATAATGTGAGGAAAATGGAACAACCTAAACAAATCATTCTACAAATGATGTTCTTACTTCATTCTTTCCACTCCTCGAATTATTCTGTTGTTAGTCAAAATAGGTAAGACCTACTACTCAAGAAAATAATTTACCAGGGAAAATGAAAACATTAAAGTTTAATCATACTTCTCAACATCCCCTCCTTTTCCCTCATGCTGATTTTATATCCTCCTTAGAAAATTGGAGAAGGTAACAGTTCTAGAAGTAATCTTCTTTATTAAGTTAATTTCTTTTCTTCTAAATTCGAGAGAGGCCCATATAAAAGGAGTATTTTAATTTAATTTTAGTTAGTAGATGGGGTCTCAGACAATGTCTTCTTTTATCAAATATTCTTTTATAATTTTGTGAGTCCCATGAAAATAAAAAATGTATAAAATAGACATCATCAAACAATATCATTATCAAGTATTCCATAAGACCATGTGTGTGTAATATCATCCATCATCACATAAATAGCCATAAAAATTAACCATTCTGCCTCCCACAAATAGAAATTTCATAAAAAATATAGCATCTTCAAAAGAATATGTTGTCCCAAAAATATAATAATGTACCCTAACCTAAAATATGTCCAAATAGATTCAAGCAGAAACATAATGATAAAATAGACTCAAACAACTTATGTCAACTCAAGAGGTTTGTTAGGACTAGCCATGTGCCTTTTCTCTTCACTCTTTCCTTCTCCTCATACCTTTATGTGCATGTTCTAGAAATAGATTTCTCTTTCTCCCCTTATATCTACTCCTAATCTATTAATATGTGTGTATGTTGAAGTGGCCTCATAAAGGGAGCATGCAGGCACATAGGACATATGAACCATTCCTACTGCAAAGTGAGCAGGGGAGTTGAGGTGTTGATGCACACAAAAATATGTGGCTTGTGAAAGTGTTGAGGTTTACTGAGGTGCAACAATCAATGGAGAACTGAATGATATGAAACAGAATGCCAATGAGAAAAACCAGACATTGGCTTAGCAGGGTTGGATTCCCAACCATCATTTTCCAATATTTTTTGTTGAGGTAAGTGAGGTTTAAGGTTTTCCATGATACTTGGGTGTGTAGGAGGCGAATTTTGTGAGGTAAGAGGGGTAGGAGAAGGTGGAGGACCTCCAAGGTATAGATGCCTTGTCTATGTTAATTAATTAAATTCTTTTGAAACTACATCAAAATGTATAGAAAATTTGATTCGTTTGTTTCTGTTTTCTCTCACTAATACATTTTCTCCTTCTACTTTGGCCACTTCGATTTCCCCTAGATCCTCTGGTAAATAAAATCATTATATGTTGTAATCAAGGAGAAACATGTTATAGAATATTTTTCTTCAAGCACAAGATAATCGATCAACGAAGTAATGAACTATATGATATCGTGCTTAACATAAATTTTTGGGTTTCTTAGAAACACACACAAGAGAAAAATAATTGCATGAGGGAAGGGAATTTTTTACATGCAATCAGGAAAAATATTGTAAATAGAATGAAATTGATGGTAGAGTAAATATGAAAACAATAGGGCACACATGTTTATGCTGAAGCAAATTTTTTAAAGCAACATCATAACATCGTTAAATTGTACAGAGAAGATATGGTATATGGTATTCTGATAAGACTATACCATATTGCTACTATTCTATATATAGTTGTAATAATTGATAAATAAGTAGAGTTAAACATGTCTGAAGTATGACATGGAATTTAACTGAGTTGTTTTTCATTAGCTTGCATCACAACCTAATGTATAAATGGGAAAATATGAAAGTGTGGTGGAAAAATATTTATTTTCAACTATAATGACTAATGAGTCAAATGAATATGACCATGTGAGTAAAATATGTCAAAAATTTGTGTTGGATAGTTTGACTAATTTTAATGAACACATGGTCATGCCAAATATATAATGGTGCCTATAACTCATAAAAATATGAACACGTAATTGAATAAATATCTCATAAGTGCATATAGGGGAAAACATGTCAGAAACAATATGAAAATGAATGAAGAGAGAATTATGTATTAAACTTTAAATACATAACGGCTATGTCAAGAACATTTTAAGTTTCCTTATTGACAATATTTACAAGGGACACACATGTTATGCAAAATATGTTGCACCGAATGCATTTAGAGATAGGCTTCCAACCTTTCGTTTTAACCTTGAATGTGAAACTTGGCTTAGTGACAAGCAATGTTCATGGGCAGAAATTTTGAGAATGATCTAAGAGGGACGCCATGTTGGTTTAGGGAGATGAAAAGTGTCAATAATGGAAAATGATATGACTATGGTCATTACAGTAGATGATAATAACCATGGTGTGTTAAAAACCCCATATGAGAGGTTGTCACGTTTTTTAAAAACTTTGAGGATCATAATACAATTTATTCTCTAAGACATGGAATTTATAAAATGTATGCTTTGGGGCCGGAAGAAATGACATGTGGCTTGCAACATGCACAAGGGTTTCACTCAATGAACCTCTAAAATATCACGTGTGATCATAACATATTAATAAATACCTTAAATTTGAGTGCACATTGGAAAATACCTCTAAAAATCGTATTATTTAACCCCCTACCAATATAAACCCAATACACCTTCCCAATTTAAAAAGCCCCTACTTCACTATATATTATAGGTATCTATTTTTTCATTAACATTTTTTATACCCCTTTATATTTTTTCATTAACTTTGAGCTCCATTTTTTATACCTGCCAATTTAAAAACCCTTTACCCCCTATATATCCCCCAATATATTATGTCATTTTTTCCTCATTATATATCCCCCAATGTGAACCCACGTGCTATGGTATTGCTCCTGCATTGAAGCCCCTATGGCAACATGTCGCCAGGGGAAAACATGGAGACATGACTAAGGCCAAAGCACATGAACGAACAAGAAACCCCCTTTTGGAGAAACGACTGTTAGAACCATATGATCATAAGCACATAGTCAAACGTAGTTAGAAAATGAAATGAAAATTGTATGAGAAAAATCACTATGAAAGCAACCAATAGATGGTTGTACTAACATTATTTCCAATGAAAAATATAGCAAGGTGAAAGAGACCCAACCATTTACTCAATGACAACATGAAAAGAGTATTTCAAAAACATTCTCTCACCATTTTAGGTGTGTGCCTTTTCATGGTGTAAATTATTTTTCTTTAGCGATGAAAAAATATTTCATTCTGTAGAAATTATACAAACAATATGTATATCATGTATTCATCTGATCTAACAATGTACTAAAGCTAGATATTGAATCGCTTCTACAAATCAATTGCGGAAATTTAAACACAATCAATAATCACATGAAGCAAAGAAAAATAAATCAAACCACAACACAGATAATTTCCCAGGGAAGGCTTGCTGCTCAAAACCCCTCTATCATATATTGTATATTCCACAAGGAATCATGAAACAATTACAATGCAATTCTTCTCACAAGAATCTCCTGCAATCTGCCAATCGTCTCACATTGATCCAAACAAAATCAGGCCAACACTTAACCAATTCTCAACATGTCTTCAGCTTGCCTTTCTCATGTGATTCCTAATGAATGCAATCCCTATTCCTTAGAAATTTCAGCCTTCCTCAACTGCACTGAGTATCGTGGGCATCTTGTGGTGTTTTACTGCATATGGGAAACATGTTAATATCACAACTGATAGTTAACTTCTCTTTAACCTTTGTCTCAACTGGGTCTCCACTAGAACTGACATGCATGCAACTACTAATATTAAATCATTAATTTACATGGCAGATCACTTTATTTGAATTAAATGTGATTTAATTCATTTTATCTCTCACTAGTGCAACAAATAGTTACAACTAGTTCAACTGACTCTAACTCACCTAACTGATTTAAATGATTACTCATGCATTAAACTAATCCACCAAATGCAATTTGAACTCCATAACTAATAGAATTCTCTGCATGCCTCACCAACCACCCTAAACTCGAAATTCATGAGCTAACTAAGTCTATCACACTCAGTTATTTATTACAAGTGATCATGAGATAAGATTACATTTTATTTTCCAATTTAATTAAGGGATAATTAAATTTGACACATAATCAATTTATTAAATAAATTGAATTTCACACTAATGTATCGCTATGACCCATCACTACATGACCTGTGGTCCCACACTCGTGTAGGTGATGTCATGTTGTTTCTAGATGCCAATTTCATTGTTTCTTGTTGCAAAATTCAACACATTCATCCTTTGGAGGCGGCTAAGAATAGGGAATGCCACAACTCAGGTTTAATTTGTGATGCAAAGTTTTTTTTGACAAAATAAGGAGGACTCAATATGGTGAATGTTTGAAGAGCGTGTGATATGGGAAAAAGGTAAGGGCATAAAAAATAAAAAAACTTTAATAATCAAATTTAAAGCATGAAGGGAATCCCTGTTAGCCTATTA
Organism: Pinus albicaulis; assembly: GCA_034641835.2. Classification (NCBI taxonomy): domain Eukaryota; kingdom Viridiplantae; phylum Streptophyta; class Pinopsida; order Pinales; family Pinaceae; genus Pinus; species Pinus albicaulis. Next base: position 757,510,018 of record CM076580.1, read on the forward strand.
AGGCACAATTATTCCTCCTTGAAACAAGATGAACATACATTGACTAGGTATTTCTATTTACCATCTATTTAAACTTAAATGAGGTCTGTGTGAATAAGCATGAACTTTTTTTTTATGTACAAAATAAATGACAAAGGGAGCGACAACAAGGGGAAGAAAAATGAAAGCAGGTTAACCCGCAGCAAGAATGAAAAACAAAATAAACCAGAATAGAACTTGTAATTGAGCAGCCATGTAATTGAAATCCTCTTATTCAAGAAAATTTTTCTTCATACATGTGACCCAAATATTTTTATGTTACCTAATATCATTACCAGCGGTTCCATCCATATCTTTGTAGTGTTCAAATAGGGTTCAAGAAAAGTTATTGTATTAAACCCACAAAGAGGGAGCTGAGAATGACAAGCACGGTAGTGGTAAGTCGGTGGCCTTCTTTCTAACTATCATAGCATAGTTAGATTCCTAAGTGTGCCTTGGAATTAGACACATTAATTGTGCATCCCATCACTTATGAACCGCCATATATGTCCTCCAGTGCATGTGTTGATAAATTCGGGAGGTCATCCATATAACCTAATACTATGATATAAGATCAAGGTGATCGACCATATAAAACCATACACCACGTCTAACTTACAATGAAAACATCATTTCCACCCACTTTGCATTCGATATATCAAACTATATTTTTTCCATTTGAAAGGTGTTATTGTTATAGGTCAATTTGGGCATCATTCCCAATGACCTGGTTAACTGGGCATCATCTCCAGGACCAATGTATAGGGTCTATTATCCCCTAACATTTCAGTTGCTATATGCCCTAAGACAAAGAACAAGATAAATCAATCAAAGACTTTCATCTGCAAAGGTTTCCAAAGTTTGAAGTTTATAATATATCATATGAGAGCTCACCAACACTGCCTCTAAAGGGACTAAGTGTGTTGCATATGCAGGTAGCCCTATGAAAGGCTGCTCTACAAAGCACTTCCCGACATTCATGGGTGTGTTGGTCACATTGGGAGCGAAATTATCATTGTTCTGAAATATCCACTTGGGCAGTGCCTTCTAGAAGAGTTCACATGTGTCAAACTTCGAATCCATGTGTCCATTTGACATTTACAAGATTGGAACATGTCTTGCCTATTATTGGAAATTCATTGATTATGAAACTACCTTTAGCTCTTCTATAAATTGAGCACAGATCTTTGTGTTTGAGAAGGAAGAATTTGTGTAGAGAGATGTTGGTAGAATTTCAATTGACGAGCTTTATTTGAGTGACATATTGCTGGAGATATCTGCATTGTGATGAGGCAGGGATGCCACTAGAGATGGTGACGCTAAATCAATCACTGTGTTGTAACCTCCCCTTCTATCATCAATAAAGATTATTGCTTATTTTTTCCTATATGCATTTGTATAAGCTTTTATTTTCAATATCATGATTTCTTAGTTGATGCATATGGTTTATGATTTATTGATTTAGCTAAATAACTTGAATAGACATCTGTATTATTGATATCTCTTATTGTTTAGTGTTCATTATTGCAGGAAATATTTTGCATAGCCGGCTCGAATTAGAAGCTATAGCAAAAGCGACAGAAGGAGACTTTGGAAGCACTTGGATCCCAAGTAGGTTCCTTATTTCATTCTATGTGTTTGTTTACAGTTAGGAAATATATTTGTAAATTCTTTGACCTGTAGTTCTAGATTAGCACCTATCTAGGGAAAAATGATTTATCCATAATTCATTATTCCACATAACAAATTGGCAACTCTGCTGGGGAGATGACTCTTTATCCTAGGTGTTTTAGCCTCTGATTTTCTCTGTTTATTCACCTAGTAGTTATTACTCACAAATATTAGGCTTTTCAAAATCCAAATTTGCAAAATAAGTGTGTTAAACAGCTGTGTTTTTCTTTATACACTACGCCCAACGCACTCTTGGACAGGACACAATGCTTTGCATAGCACTGTCTCCCTTTCAGGCCTGCGTTGCAAAGCACTGTCTCTCTTTAGAGACTACATTGCCTCCTATAACCATCCAAATTCCCTTGAATTTGTCTTTGCAGTTTGTTTTAGTTTGTTTGTTGCTATGTTTTGAAAATCTCGAGCCTCCTATTGACCAGTGAATTCATCTACCTCTTCCTCTTTTAAAAGAAAATTTGTTCAATGTTTGTTTAAAGCATTTTTCTTTATCATTGGAAAGTTAATTTCAAAGTATTTTTGTTGTCGCATTAGATCCATTTTCTTTTGAAAAAGGAAATTGTCATAAATTCTTCATTTCCTGATAAGAGAAATTGTTGTTTCATTCCTCATTTTTCCTTCAAAAGAGAAATTGTTTTTTGTATTGCTCATTTCTCAAAAGTAAAAGGCATTTTTTTTTGTTGATTTAGTGCACTTAGTTTTTTTTTTGCATTCATAACAATAAAGGAACTGAAAAGAAAAATCTGCATTTGCATGTAGTGGTTTGTGTGTTTTGCAAAAGGAACAATTAGGAAATCTGCATTTAGTTTGTGTTCTTTGATTTGTTTGCTCGAAAATTGACTGCTCTTTCCCTCTACTAGCTAGGATTTTCATTGAAAAACTAAAAGTAAAAGATTGCTTGTCAATCTTAGTTGCATTTTAGGAATTTTCCAAAACATCATCGTGGTGAACCTTTGAAAGGAAAATTTTTAAACAAGATCAACATAAAATTAATCTCAATTTACCTAACAAAGCATTGGAACCATAACGATAACATTTATAAGGTCTAGGCTAGAGTCGTGTTACGGCGTCGTAAAACATAACAGTTGTCGTTAACTTGTCTGTGACACATTCTGAGTGTGATACCTCACTCCACATACATAAGTATATCGTAGCTCATCTACGTACTTTCGGGTATATCGGGTAGTGTTACAGTACGATAAGTATAAAGGGGTGCTCTCACTATGTGGTTTCATATCAAACAACGCTAATACAGACTTGGGCCTCCACGTACCTTCAGGTATATTTGGGAGGACAAATTTTAGGTGCTATCCATTCATAGTGAACTGAGTCGGTCACCTTGTAAATTTTGATCCATCGAACACAACATTTGGGGAGATTGCCTTCCCATACTTCTTGGTTCGCCAAGAGGTATTCTACAGTTCACAGTTTCTTAGTAAACCCTTTTGCCTAGCATTACCCTTTTATTTTCTTTATTTTTTTGGGTTAAAATAAATCAATAATCGTGGAAGAACAAAATCCTTTCTCTCTTCGTTCGCGTAGACTAGCGTTAAAACCACCTTTACCACCAGAAGTTACTTCTGGTAGGCGAAGGCGATCACGATTTGCCGAATCAAGTACAATTCGTACCTCCGGTGAAACATCATCTTTCCATAAACCAGAGTTAGCTCAAGTTTTTTCTACACATGCTGGTTCATCTACTTTTGTCGAAACAGAGTCTTCAAAGCTACATGTGGTCATGATCCATCCAATCAGTGAGACCATACCTCCTGGACCCGACTTTGTTCAACCAGAAATTGATCCAGATCCTATCTCTTCTTTTATAGAACATTTAATCCTGAATTCATACAACCGGAAGTTTTTCCTACCTTGGTCATACCACAAATTTTTGTAGCTATTGAATCTCAAATATCACACAGTCAACCACCTGAATTATACTTTGAGCCTCACGGTGAAATACTTACACCTGGTTTAATTGCAATTGAATAAATCCCACAAGACGATACACCTTTAACTCCAAACCATTTTGGGGAGGACCTTTAACTGTCCAAGTATTTTCCTTAATCAACACCATCTGCTTTGGTTGATCCTGTTCCTTTCCAAACTCTCGTCGATTCAAAAGGGTATACATTTCGTCAAGTAACCATGCATGAACCAACATCTTTGGTTGGGCCATCTGTTCCAATTACATCAACTCCTACCCTAGCTACCCCGTCGATGTTTACAAATTCACCAGAGTCATATTTTCATGGTAGCCCTTTGGTCCCATCAGGTTACAAATCATTATCTAGAATTTTCTCTGGTGCATCTTCAAATCCATGGACTTTACCAATGTCATCATTCGGTATTTTAACTAGTAATCCTATAGTGAGTACTAAATGACTTTATTCTTTATACACATATTCAGGGAAATATCAAGCCGGTCCTTCTGGGTCTATTCCTTCAAGTACCATATCAATTGGTCTCCCAGCATTTGGAGAGCAATATTTTCCATCTTATTATCCTCCTCATGTTGGGGGGAAACCTTTGGTCACCTAATATGATAGTAATACCTCACTTTTTTTTCAACCTAATGTCGAAATGAATGTTTTTCAATGGCAGCCCACTCTCCCTATCCAATCACAAATGGTTGTACACTCGTATCAACCAATTCAGCCTGTTACACCCACATCATTTCCACTTTTCAATACATCTTTACCCTTGTTACAGAATAAAAATGTTGTAAAACCTTATCAAACGGGTCCTTCAACTCAATATCATCAAATTTTGGGTCCACAGACTCCAAATCCTTCGGTTAATTTACAACAGCCTGTATCTGGAATCATTTATTCACAAGCTGGTTTACCATTTTATGGGATTTCACAATCGCAAACTAGTTATACCTATCAACCAAATCCAAGTTATCTTAATTTTGGTTTTAACATTGGTGGATAGACCCCTTGGCAGCCACAGGCGCAAATGCCTCAAACTTCATTTAAACAAGTATCATATCCAAGTTTTGGTCAACAGAATCCTCAAGCATTTTCTTTTCAAAAAAACCCCTATCTGGGTTACCATCAACAGATTCCTTATGCTGGTGCTCAAAGGCCTATTACTCAAGCAATTTCATCTTACCCTAGCTATGCTCAACCTGACCTTAATAGATAGTTTCCCTTTTTCGCAACTTTAGAGTTACCAGATTTAAATTGGCTAACTAATGATCCAATTAACTATGCTCCTTGGTGGCCGATGATACCTCATAAATAACCTTCGGATATTCCTAAGTTCAATGGAAACCCTGGAGAAGATCCGTTGACTCATGTTATGACTTATCATTTATGGTGTTCATCAAACTCCTTGAATGATGATTTTTTTCGACTACGTATTTTCCAGCATGTTGTCAATCCTAGAGACAGCCTTGAGTTGTGAAAGACCAGTGCCTAGGACATCTTATATAGCAAGGAGAAAAATGATATAGCAAGGATAATTGGTAAGACAAAGCTCTCATGCTATTTTTTTGTAACAGGAAAATTAACTGGAGCGGGACCAAAACTTTCAGAAGTTTGATACTGAGGAGACGACAATACTGGCAGGCAAAGATGTGAAACTTTAACGCGAATTGTATCAGACAATTCAAAGGCAGCTTTACTGCAAGGAGGGTTGGATTCTAAATACTTCACAGAGATTGATAATCATAAAGTATCTATTTCATACGTAGAATAGAGAGAATACTGACTACTGTTAAGACAACATCCAGAAATATATACCAGCGTGTAGTGGGCTTATAAAATTAAGAATCCATGCATGAAGATAACATTTGTAAATAACATCTCATAATAGCCAGTATAGCAGAAATACAGATGAATTGAAAATGAAACAGTATATCACACCTGAGCCATATATAAAGTGCCGAAAAGCTTATGACATAAGTATCAACAAGGATAAATTTATATCAGATACAGTGGGCTACTCGCATTCCAGAATATGATACAAGATAAATGGATGTAAATGAAATGGACAGCTAAGTTTACAACACATAGGAGAAAATTACACACTATAAAGCACCGAGACCAGAATCCTCATTAAAGATCAAACTCCTTTTCATTGAAACCCAACAGGCTCTTCACATTTGTATTAAAGCTCTCACATAAATGCATACAAGAAATTCTTCTACAGTCAATTCTTCAGAAAATTTGGAACCTGTTTTACTCTTTTGATCTTGCTTATATAGACACCTCCATACATGAGCGAGATGATATTTTTTGAAAATATCTTCTTCGCATGCCAAAAATTGGTTAAAGGTCCTTATCAAAATGATCAAAACTTATGATGAGGAATGCAGTCCTCTCATCATTTACGGTTAGGCACTAGGCCGTTTTAAAACATAATTTAAAAACAAACGTCTGGGCAGAAAATAAAATACTGAGGTGAAATGTAAATTCCACCAGAAACTTAAAGACAACTAATCAAAGTAAAAGTAAAAATGCCGCTTGGGCTGAATCATGAATTATCAGTGTTTTATGGACGAGAAGGGGTAGAAGCTGTTGCTGACATGGGTGGCGAAACATTTGCAGACGAGCTGGCGATCTGACTGGCGAACTGAGTGCATCTTTGCTGGCTGTCTGCTGATGGTTCGGGCATCGCTACGAATTTTTCTACCTTGACATAGGCTTCTCTGAGGTTGTTGAAACTTGCCTCGGTGGGGAGCTTGTGCTTTATAATATGAAGGAGGGCAAACTCTTGGAGGAGGGATGAAACAATTGTTTCGGCCTTTAACCGAGCGGTTTTATCCGACAGGACGTCCGTTCGGTCTTTTTCTTCATGTAGGCGTGTCTTATACTCTGCCAATGGTCGTAGCACGGAAGGAGTGGTTGGGTGAAAAAAAGACGACAGTCCATATGTTATAATCTCGTCCCACACTGCATCAAATCGACCCACGTTTGCTACCACCTGTTGCAGGGCTCTCGAAGCTGTAACTCGGGCCTCCTCCTTGTCAATGATTTTCTGGAATTCAAAGGCTTCCATGAATCGACTTGGTATGCCATGCTTCTCCACCTCATTAGATTCTAAGTCATTCAAGAATGCAACATAGTTTCTGGCGTGCTGGGCTCTACCGGACAAGTTGAGGTCTGCCTCCTGTAATTTCCTATTGAGATAGGGTATAGCAGATTTTCTTTCTCCCATCGTTCTTAGGAAACCCCACTGTTCCATCACCGCTGAGATTATGTCCGACCAGATTATACCTCTTGCTTCATTGAGGGTGATATTGCCCTTCATGCGGCTTTTGAGGTCAGTGATGGTTTTCTGCTGGTCGGCTCTTGTCTTCTTTTCCTTCTCGATCCCTTTCTGCAGTGTCTCTATTTTCCTACTATTCTCAGCCAGGAGATTTTCCAAATCAGTGATCCTCTGCCTAGCGGTGGATGCCTGCTTTTCTAATATATCATTTGCAGCTTTCGCTGCATTCAGTTGCTCTGACAGCGGACTCATCTCTGGTGGGGTTGTATCAGGCGCACAACTGTGTGTGTCCCAGATGTTCTGCAGCTCCGTCAACCTACTCTGCAGAGTAGTGATTGTTTCAGCCATTATTTCTTTGTCCTCCCTCTCCTTTTCCAGTGTGTCAACCAGTTCCGCTTTTTCCTTTTCTACTTGCGCCAACTCGGTCATCTGCACATGCTGGGAGGCCGATATGTGGACCTTAATTTTCAATGACGCGACCTCTTTCTGCAATTGTTCTATCAAAGCACGCTACGGGTTTGTTTCTCTCATATCCTTTCCTTTTATTAACTCCTGGAGGCCGTGTATTTGATTTTCCCGGGCGCGAGAGTTTTCCTGTTCATTCTTTAGGGTTGCCCTCACCTGTTCATGCTTTTTCTCCAGTTTTCTCAGCGCAATGGTGACCCGCATCACCTCTTCCTTCAACATATCACCCACGACCTGAAACAGGGTACACATATCAGTTGTTGGCACCTTGGCCATGTCAATTGCATGTTCGAGCACCCGGTAACTAGTGACACCTGTATTGGGATCCATGATGGCCTCATCCATAGAAAATACCAGGTGTTCTGTGTCCACATTCATGGTGGCGGAAACCCTGGTGTGATATTTCTCTATATACCCTTCTAGCTCAGCTTTGTACTTATCCCCGATCGTTCTATTTTCCTGGTTCCTTGCAACTGCCCTTGGTGAGGTATGATCTCTCATGGCCTGTGAGACTTCCGAGAAGTCGGAAGAGGTGATATTTTCTCTCAGCACTTTTATCCCAGCTTTACTCTTGTCCAGTTGACCATACGGTGTAAACGGTTCTAGCAGTTGCTCTTCCCCTATGACTTCTGCCTCACTGGAGGTTGTTTTCTGCTTTTTGCGAAGGGGAGAACCTGCTCCTGAGATACTTGCTTCTTCTCTGCCTCGGCTTTTATTGACGTCCTCTTCTTTGCCTGTGGTAGATGAATCTGTCTCCATCTGCGAAACCAAAGGCCAAGTTTCAAGGTTAGCCCTCCACTCTATGAACGGCCTTGATTCATGTGTATAAGGTGTGGACTTGTTCCTCTTTCTCCTGTTTGAGATAATTTCCCGAGGATCATAGGCCCAACCCTTTCCCAGCCTTAGGTCCATGCCTTGCAACAGTTTCTCGACAATGGGAAGGGCATGTCTTTAATTCACAACAAAAGGGTCGATAGTGATAGGGAGTCTCAGGATGAAACCCTTCTTTGCAGGGAAAAAGTGGAGTTGGTCAGCCTTGAGGGTTTGTCGAATATACTCCAGAGCATAAAATCGCTGAACGGGAAACACAGGCAGCTAGTAAGGGGAAACCTCGGCTCCGTAGACCCGAATTTCAGTGTAATTGTCAAATAGATACCAATCCTTAGTGCTCTGGGATTTTCCAGCTTGTAGCCAGCTCTTCATTTCAGGAAAAACTCTAGGTGAGGGTGAATCGTGGATAATAGTACAGGAAATGGACATGAAATCATTTACGAACCTGGAATAACCCTCTCCCTTAGGCAATTGGCGTACAGAACAATTCCAGTCAAAAACTGGTCGGGGTTGGGAATTCTCCTCACATACCCTATCTAAACCCAAACCCTCAAACTTATCAGCGTGCTGATGCAAGAAAAGATAGAAGACCATCGAGCAAAAGTGGAAGTGACTTGTTTCTGAAAGCTCTTGGAACTGGGTCTGAATGTTTGCAGCAAGGAAACCAGGGATATCTAACACTACTCCCTTTTGAGACATTAACCACAAGAAATAAACACATACCCTAGTGGTTTCCCCCAAAGCGCCTACTCCTAAAAGACCAGCGATGAGGGCAAGGATGGGCTGCACTTCCCCTTTGAACAGACTCAGCGGGAAAGGTTCTGCAGCAGGAAGAGACGTAGCCTGGTTGCTGGTGATGGAGGAAATGAAGTCGTTTTGGCGCTCCCATGGCAGTTTGGTGAACTGGGAGGTTAAAGCCACTTCGTTGAAACTGATATAGGTGGCGTTGGTGGGAAAGAGGAGGGCTTGCTTGATAATGTCGGGGGAAAGAGAAAAAATATTATTCCCCTGAGGAGAGGTAAACATGCCTCGATGCTCGTCGTAAGCATCTTTGAGCCAACAAATAAAATTAACCACAGAATAGACTGAGGGGGTAATTTGATGGTATAAACCAGACACAACCACCCGGTATCGGTCTCTATTCTCAATATGTCATCTAAAAAGCTCGGGTTTAATGCTGCTGATGTGAAAAGGGTATTGAGGATCATGGATTTCGGCTTGCAGGTCGATGAAGGGCTCAAACCTGGGTGGGTTTCTGGTTTCTCAGACCTGAGGGGTTTCTGGTTCGGTTTCTTGGGCGTGCCCCTTCCCATGACTGACATATAAAACTTTTAAAAGATGAAAGGAAAGCAGAGAGAAAATGAGGGACGGAATACCTGTGCAACAGGGAAATATTCTCAGGAAAATGACGCAGGGGTGTTGATAGCGACTGGGTAGACCTTGGCACTGGTTCACACTTAGTATATACCGTAACTGGAAACTTGTGACTTTTACTAGAGTAAAATACAGGAAGATTGTTATCTTTCGACTGAGCATTCTGAGGTAAAAAGGCAAATAGGTAAAATAAAAGGGGAAAGTGTCGTAAGGACACTGACAGTGGAGCACGTGGCGCATAGGGATTGGGTGTCGGCTGAGAATAGGTGAACGCTGCGTGCCGGGTTTAATACTGGTACGGGCCTCAGTACCAGCTCGCCTAGAAACTTACCTTACCTTTTCGCTACAATAAACCATATGGTTCTTGGAACATCTTGCTCGTAGGACGGGTTAAATACACAGCGTACCAGTCTTTAGGGCCCACATTCCGTTCTGCCATGTTACCGAAATCCCAATTGCTTTGATCTGCCACATCGCTCTTTACCTTGGGCCCACACTATGATGCTTCAATATAATTCCGCAAGGGTATGGGTCTGTTCCCTCTTCCGCCTCTCGACCCCCGCGGAAATTCCTGTATGGATAATTCCCTCACGTGCGCACTTGGGGCGCGGCCAAATTTTAAATTATTTCTCTTTGCATCCTTTGTACCGTATCTTTGTGCTTTTTTTAATTACTGTTCCCCTTTTTTCTTTATATTCTGACCTTTTGCATACACATGTTTCGTTTTAAGCACGACACTTGCCTCATCATCGTTTCTCATTAATCAAAATTTTTTAAATTTTTCCCCATCTGCCATATCATTCAATACCTTCCTATCTAAGGTTAGTTCAACAAAAAAAATGACTAATGTTAATTTAGGATCAACACAGCATACGCTCACAGGTCCGGCTGCAAAATGGTACATTGAGGTACACAAACATGGCTGCTACAGATCTAGCTCCTAGTTCCCAAGTGTTAATTTTATATGTCACAAAACCCTCAACAGATATTTTGGTGTCAATGCGTAATAAATATTATGGTAGTCAGGCCACTGATCGACCTACTACCTCGACAACGAATCAGTCTACGAAATCACTACCACCTACTACTATTCTTGAGTTGACAATCAAGCCATCAAAGGGAGTAATTCACAAATCTACATATAATCCTCGAGCAACAGCTGCAAAAAATTATAATATAGTTGAATATTTTGCTCAATCCCCTTTAGCTATGTCTTCTCTTGAGGTATTACAAAATTTTCCCTCCCAAAAATAGGCTTTATTGTCGGCTATTGGTGGAATTGATTCGACTAATTCTAATCTTGTCGTCTTTAATCATACGGGCTATGTGCTTCAAATTCCAGCAGAATTGGCATTCTCCATACAAGTAAATGTTCTCAATCACCTTGTTCATCGCACTATTATTGATGAGGGAGCATCTACATGCATTTTGTCTCTAAATTGTTGGAATTCACTTGGCTCGCCGCGCTTATCACAATCATCAACGACGTTAAAGGCATTTGATGGACGTACATACAAACCTTGTGGTATTATTAATAACCTGCATGTTGAACTAGGGGGGAAAACAATGAATGTCGATGTTGAGGTTGTTGACAGACCCCTTGACTATAATATCTACTTGGAAGGCCATTGGTATATGCAATGACTGCAATTTTTTCTACATATTTTAGAATGATTTCCTTTCCACATAAAGGTACTATCACATTCATTAATTAGCTATCCTTCTTTACCTCCGCTTCGCAGGTAACTGGAAGTGTTCCATTTGTTCACATACCCAAAATAGAACTTCAAAACATTGGTGTAGGACTCTTAAAGGATTCCACTCTTATGGGAACCTTTGCATTACCGCCACCTGCGACGTCGGTAGAAATTGCAAGTATAGAGACCTGCTACATGATCTCTTCCACTCTATCTGGCTTAAGGAAGAGTACGGGAGATTCTGAAATTACTACGTTGGATGAATTTATGTCGCCCAGCCCTATTGAGCTGGCATAACAATCAATCTATCTAGCTTGGGCGGCAAATCCGAAATCAGCATCGCCGAGTGTTTGGGTTGATCGTTCCTTAGATTTTGGTACTCCCTCTTATCCTTTTTCCTCAATGTTCTTGACAAATGAGAATATTTTGGAAGCTATGATGTCAGTAGGAGAACCATGGGAAGATTATCATCATTGTTCCCATCTTCCTGATTATGAAGTAAATTATCTTAGTGAACTATGTCACCCATCAATCAAAAATTTCTTTCAAATTATTTACCCATTAATGCAATCGATTCCAAGCAAAATTTGTCAAATATTGAAGAAACCATTTCTATCAATATTTCGACCAAACCTGGCATTGTAGAAAATATTCATGTTGGTGTATCTTGTTCTCCATCAGAAATCGAAACATATCGCTCTCTATTTCGTGAATTTCATGATGTATTTGCTTGGTCTTATGAGAAAATGCCAGGCATAGATACTAGTATTTTTGAACACACTATTAATATGTATCCTGATGTCAAACTGGTGCATCAACGACTTCGTCCTGTTCATCCAAAGAAAGCCGTTGCCATCAAAGCAGAAGTTGAAATTTTTTTTCGTTTTGGTTTCATATACCTTATTCCGCTCACTGAGTGGGTTTCCAATATCGTTCCTATCTTGAAAAAGCAAGGAACCATTAGAGTGTGCGTCGATTATTGGGATTTCAATCTTGCTTGTCCAAAAGACAACTATCCTACTCCCTTTATCGACTAGATTATTGACGATTATGTTGGATGTGAAATCTTTTCGTTCATGGATGGATTTTCCGGCTACAATCAAATCAATATCCACGTAGAGGATCAACATAAGACAACCTTCATCTGTCTCTGGGGCACATTCACTTATAGGAAACTACCGTTTGGTCTAAAGAACGATGGGGAAAATTTTTAGAGAGAAATGGACTATGCTTTCAATGACATCAAGCACATTGTTCAACCTTATCTAGATGATTTACCAGCGCATTTATGAAATCAGATTGATCACCCGATTCATTTGAGAGCCATTTTCTTACGTTGTCGACACTAAAAAATACGCCTCAATCCACATAAATGTGTGTTTTTTGTTGGTTCTGGTCATTTTCTTGGATTCGTAGTCTCAAAAGAAGGAATTTGAATCGACCTATTGAATGTTCAGGCCATTCTTGATTTTTCTGCATCATCATACTTACTTCATATACAGAAACTTCAAGGAAAGGCTAACTTCCTAAGAAGGTTCATTCCAAACTACACCGAAATGGCTAAAGGATTTACTCGATTATTGAAAAAGGGAGTTCCCTTCCATTGGGACCAAGTTGCGCAAGCTTCTTTTGATGCTGTCAAGGATACTCTTGTCTGGGCGTCATTAATGTATCCCCCTAATTATCAAAATGATTATTTCCTATATATCGCCACAGCTGAAACAACCATTGCTATGGTATTGGTCCAAGAAAATCCGATCTATTATTTGAGTCATAATCTCAATGATACGGAAGTTAAGTATTCATACATAGAAAATCTTCCCTTGGAAGCTGTTCAAGATGTCCAAAGATTTCGCCATTATATCCTGCTCTGAAAAACCACTATCGTTTCGGATTGCAACCCCATGACTTATATCTTATCACGTCAATTGCTGGGGGGAAAATATTCAAAATGGATTGTCATTTTTCAGGAATTTTATTTGGAATTCATCAAATCCAAGTTAAAGAAGTATTTAGTTTTGGCTGAGCTTCTCTGTTACCTTCCCTCTGATAGTACTGCAACTACATCGGAACAATCAATTCCTGACGAGTCTCTATTTCTGATTGGAACATCTGATACTTGATATGTGGATTTCATCATTTATCTCCAAACTCAAACTTCTTGACCTAATTCCTCTCGCTCTAAACAATGACATATTCAATACCAAGCCAAAGATTATATGATCGTTGGCGATAAACTTTATCGTCGTGGTGTTGATACCATTTTAAGGAGGTGCCTCACTCATGAGGAGGCCAAAAAAGTGTTAAATGATTGTCATGATGGGGCTTGTGGTGGAAATTTATCTGGATATGCTACCACGCAGAAGATACTCCACGTTGGTTACTTTTGGCCTACTATTTTTCAAGACTGCATCCTCACGGTTAGAATTTGTCATACGTGCCATATTTTTTATCGTAAAATCCGCAAACCGCCAGCGCCAATGCATCCTGTTGTCTCTGTGGGACCATTTTCAAAATGGGGTAATAAATTCATAACCTGTAACCCTCGTTCTTCCAGGGGGCATGGTTATATTATTGTCGCAGTCGACTATTTTACCAAATGGGCCAAAGCGATGCCTACATTCAACAACACAGGACAAACAGCTGCATTGTTTTTCTTTAATCATGTTATTGCACAGTTTGGGGTCTGTTGTCACCAAAATTGTACCAAATTGGCTGCTGATCAGAAAACTTCAGTGTAACTATTTCAAACCAATCTCTTGACTGAGGCTTAGCCTCCTCAGCCTGAGAGGGCTCTCTCAAGGATTAATGATATGGAATGATAATATAGATAGATGGCTAACTCTATGTGTTTTGGTTTTGTATGTTTATAGGTTAAAAAAATGTAAGGTTTACTACCATTGGGCTATGGAGTCAGTGACAGGGATAAAGATAACAATATTTCTTCTTATAGAAATTGAGGCTTGTATATACTCCAATGAAAAAGTGACACATTCAGGAAAATCACAATAACTTGAGGTTCAAAGGAAGTCAAAGCATATGATATATGAATTCTAAGTAATGATACATCAAGGTATTGAAAAGGAAAGTATTAAAGAGTTTCTTCAAAGATTAACACTTAAAGGAAGTCAGAGCATGAATAACCATGAATTCTGAGTAATAAGCATTAAAAACATTGAAGAAAACCTTCCAAAGATAGGACCAAAAAAACTCATCTGACCATAGTTCAACACTTAAAGGAAGTCAGAGCATGACTAAACATTAATTCTGAGTAATAAGCATCACAACTATGAAAGGGAAACATTTCGAAAATAAGATATAAACTCATTGAAATATACAGAGAATCTCAGGTCTAAAAAGGTTAAACTGATTCTGTATAGATATCAGTCAATCCAGAGCTTTACAAAAGTAGTTTTTTGATAACATTTTTCAACCTTGAATACATCGAAGTCTTTACTACTTATAGGCATCTTGCCTTTACATCTAGTCTGCCAAGTGGCTAGACCATTAAATTTTATTACTGACACCAAATCTAACTACTAACTAGATCTGTAAAACTAAGACTGGCACCTTTTCGCATCAGGAGTTAGAGTCCTACTATGACTCAAACACCTAATTATTACATTTAAACTAAAGTGATGTAAATCTTCCTCGAAAGGAACCATGTCTTTGATCCATGCTAGCCATCAACAAAAAATTAATATCATAACTGCCTTCGTGAAGCTACACTACCTATTATTAAGGAGATATCAGTTTAATGACTTGGCAACATGTGGACTGGTGTCTTCAAACTATACCCTTAACTGAATATCTTCACTTGGAAAATCACTGGTCTGAAACTCTTTGTCACTCCCTGATATTATTTTTCATTCTGATGGGGAACAACTTTAAGTATTTGTTTACCTTTCTACATCTTCCCAAAAATTACCATCAAAACTGACTTTGCTGTCAAAACTTTGTTTTGAACTACTTTCGTAGCTAGTTTAGTAGCACAAACAAAAAGATGATATGTGATACTCTTATGCTTTATTTTATTCATTTGAGGATGTTAAGTAGTGAAAAAAATCAAACACATCCTTCAAAACTCTTCCTCCTTATCATTTTAGGTACCTTAAAACCAAAAAGGATTCTTCAGAAATTCTGTAGCAGAAAATGAGCTTTAAGCCTGGCTTATGCTACGAAATTACCTAATATTTTAGAGACTTGAAAAAACTTAATATTTGAGCTTTGTAAAAGTCCATGACCATACATGCATGTAACTTGTGATAATATAAGACAAAAAAGATCCATAATCCATTTGTTAACTCCTTATTTACCAGCAGTTTCTTTCTTAGCAGTTTCAATAGTTTTGTCCATGGTTCCTCTTTCCAAGTCTTTTTTCTCTGATTTTGTCTTCATCAACTCCATATCTTCTTTCAAATATTTGACTTGCCTTTGAAGACTTCTCCTTTCTACTTGTAAACTTAAGTTCCTCTTCCTTGTATGTGACATCATGATGCGTAAAGGTTGCGTTCTCTTCAGCAATTTTTTGGATTTTCCAATAGAATTCTCAAAATGAGTAACCTAGTCATTCACTTTCTTCTCCACCTCATCTATCATTTGTCTATCTTGCTTGTATTTTTCCAGCTCTCTCTTTGTCTCAATCAACTAATCCTTAATATCTCTCAACTGTTCTTCAAGAATCTCCTTTTCAGTTTGTTCTATTTTTCCCTTTCTCTGTTTGACTACTTCTTCCTTATCCTTGTTCTGTCCTTTAAAATAGTCTACTTCAGATTTCCTTTGAATCTTTATTTTTTATTGATCCCTCTTCTCTTTGGTAACCTCTGTCTCAATAGGAGACATGACTATAACTTTTTGTGCCACTTCTCCTTTTCCTTTATCTTCCTTTTGTTTCTTATTACCAATAGTGATAGTTTCAAAAGTCTCTGATCTAGTGAAAGGTTTTCGAGGTTTGAAAAGAAAACCTAAATCTTCTAAAGAAAACTCTAATTTCTTGACTACAAGATTCTTTCCTTTTACCCGGAATCTTTTAACCTCAACTTCTTTCACTACAGGGGTTTCTGCAATGTCTATTGCTTGCAGAATGTCTTCAATTATGCCTTTAACTCCAATATTTTCCTTAGTATTTCTTTTAGACCTTTTTGTTGGAGGTTTGGTCTTGCTATCTGTGACATGCTTGTTAGTTTGCTTGCTAGTTGCTAAAGGTGATGATGTCTCCTGGATAAAATTAATTTCTTCTACCATGTGTTTATCTGTAGATTTTAAATCTTCTTGTTGATTTCCTTCTAACTCTGTAGTGACATTCATCTCTCGCCTAGAAGAAGAAGCTTTGAGCTTTGAGGCTTTTCTTGGAGATAAAACATCTAACTCATACCCATTCATGAACAAGAATGATGCCCAGTTCTGTTTAATTTACTTAATTCCTCCAGAACTAGCAATTTCATCAGTCCATGGTGAAAAATGGAAGTTTCATTTCTTTCAGGTCTCCATTGCACCTTGTCTGCCATTTTTCCGAGACTTATAAAAAAATAAAATGGAATATCTATCAACTTCTTCCCTGTAAAATGAAGCAATAGTTTTAAATGATACATGTAGATTGTTGGAAACTGGCCTTCGCATGTAAAATATTTTTGTATGGCAGTCAATAATTTTGAATAGTTATCTTTAAGGCAAGTTCTGGGAATCCCTTCAATCATTTTAATCCCTACATGTTCATGTTTTAGATATTCATCACAAATTTTCAAATTAAACTTGGTAGCTTTAAACCATTCTTCTCCAGTCCTTGGAATCCCTTTTTCTTTTGCAATGCTATCTGGCGAAATTGGAACATGAAGACAACTGACCTTTGTATATGTGCCTTTGAAATTGAGCACAAAGTCTTGTGATACCTGTTGGTGATGACCTTGCAACTTCTGGCAGAACTGAAAGAAGCCTGCTTTTGTAAAGAGCTCAACGAAATATGGATCTTCCTTGACCAAACTTGGATTTGTAGGTTCATACCTGAACGAAAGACCTCCTTTATAAACCTTCTTTGATGTAGCCATTTCTTATGTTATGCAGCAGTGGCCTTCTTCGTATCTTTACACCTGTTTAGGAAAAAACCATTGATGACAGCAAGCTGTTATCGTAGAAGGAAACTGATATAGAAAAAAGGTTTATGCTGGAGATGTAACTGACAGAAAGCTGCTTTGGTAGCAGATTACGAAAGCGGAAAACAAAGTGAAAGGAATGAGGGATAATTTGAAAAGTGGAATGATATGGCATTAGAAAAATGGTGGCTGATGTCAGAACATGCGTAAATTTTGAATGATGACCATTATAGATTGACACAATTTTCGTAGCACATTTAGTTTGACAAGTGTCAGTTTTTCTATGGAACTAATAGGTGTTTCTGCAGTGAATTCTGTTAATTTTGTACTAAATTTGTTGTGGACTCAGATAAATTTTGACAGATGGCCAAATTTAGGATTTATGGTCACTTCAAGGTATCTACTCAAAACCTGTTCTTTTGATGTGGCTTGGGCTTATTTCTAACATCCTAAGACAAAATTTAAAACCTAATTTCATCATAAAATTTATCATTTCATGATGCCTTGCAACCTAATCAATTTTAAAGCAAAAATTTGACACATTTCAAGTTGAAATTATGAGAATTTTTGAGTGATAACAGTGGCTCCACTTGGGATGGTATTCCCCTGTGGTACACTAAGAACCAGTAGCTCCAGTGCTGCTATCCATATTTTAGAATAAAACTCTGAAATTTTTCCAAGCTTCTGCTCAAGATTTAATGGCTTCACCTCGGGCTCAAGCTTAATGATTTCTACAAGAAGCACCCAAACTTCACCTACTAAAAAAAAAAATTCTCAGTTAACCTTGAGCTTATTCACATACTCCTACCTACCCTAGCAGCTGCAATATCCATTTTAACTCAAACAATATGAAATTTCCAATGAAGCCAATAATTTGTCTTATCTGATATTTGAGGTTCTTGACTGCACTCGAACCCAAAATAACCATGATATTGAGATGACCAATGCCACCGAAAATGTATCTGATCTTCATAATAAGAATGAAACTAAAACACTGGAGAGTAAAACTCTTCCATGTATTCAGCTGTAGGGTCAAAGAAGACATGATATTTTTTATGATACTCACAACATTTTGTAACTTTGGACAACTCATATATACTTTGTTCAGCCACACAAGATTTCATCTTTATGATCATTATTTGATCATTAATATTCTCATTATTTGATCATTAGTATTCTTGCTCATTAATATGATCATTATTTGATGTAAATTGCTGCAATAAATGACATAAAAAATCAACCTTTTCCTCACCCTGAGGGTTATAGAAACTATATCCTAGTATTTCCTCTTATTGTGTGAAATGATTCTCATACTCCTGATGATCAAAAGACTGACCAGTCTGCTGCAAAATTTTATCAAACTCAGAGGATGTATCATAATTTTCATGAATAAACTCCTGTTAGGTTTCATTTTCATTCAAGGGAGATGTTATCCTTTCTTCTTGATGTTCTTCTTGTTGATGAAAGGTATTGTCATGAAGGGCCTCTAAAATTTCTTCACCCATGAAGTCATCATATTCATAACAATTCTCCAAATATCTAATAAAACTCACAGATTGCTTACAGTAGTCTTTAACCAACAAAAAAGAGGGATGACAGCCTTTATACATCTCATAAAATGAAAAATGGAAATCAGTGAGAGAATATAATGAACCATTTGGCAAGCTTTCATACCAAGACCATGCTTTTCCTTATAAAGTGGCCATAAACATCTTCATGAGACAATCTTCAGGGAACTGAACCTTAAGATTGTGTGTATGCATATGGAATCTAACCAAATGAAGAGTTGAATTATCTTTCCTTTCATCTTTAAATATTGGAAGATCATCTAACCATTCAACCTTTGGCATAGGTTTTGGAAAGCCAGGGATATGAGACCGATTCATAGGAGCATGCCTGGCATTTTTTCTTGCAATAGAATTCATTCTGAAACTTCATCAAGCTACTGATCTTTAAGTAGTGGAGTCACCTTCCAATTTTATTATTTGATGTGTGGAGTCGCCAAGGTAGATGCAACCTCGAAAATCTTCCTGAGCTCCTACTACCTTTAGAAGTTCATCTTCAAAATTTCAGGAATGAGTAATCTTCAGGCTCCCGGCGGACGCACCAAAATGTTATCACCAAAATCGTACCTGATTGGCTGTCGATCAGACAACTTTAGTGTAACTATTTCAAACCAATATTTTGACTGAGGCTTAGCCTCCTCAGCCTGAGAGGGCTCTCTCAAGGATTAATGATATGGAATAATAATATAAATAGATGGCTAACTCTATGTGTTTTGGTTTTGTATGTTTACAGGTTGAAAAGATGTAAGGTTTACTACCATTGGGCTATGGAGTCAGTGACAGGGATAAAGATAACAATAGCTCTACTTATAGAAACTGAGGCTTGTATATACTCCAATGAAAAAGTGACACATTCAGGAAAATCCCAATAACTTGAGGTTCAAAGGAAGTCAAAGCATATGATACATGAATTCTAAGTAATGTTACATCAAGGTATTGAAAAGGAAAGTATTAAGAGAGTTTCATCAAAGATTAACACTTAAAGGAAGTCAGAGCATGAATAACCATGAATTTTGAGTAATAAGTATTAAAAACATTGAAGAAAACCTTCCAAAGATAGGACCCAAAAAACTCATTTGACCATAGTTCAACACTTAAAGGAATTCATAGCATGACTAACCATGAATTCTGAGTAATAAGCATCACAACTATGAAAGGGAAACATTTCGAAAATAAGATGTAAACTCATTGAAATATACAGAGAATCTCAGGTCTAAAAAATTTAAACTGCTTATGTATATATCAGTCAATCCAAAGCTTTACAAAAGTAGTTTTTTGATAACATTTTCCAACCTTGAATACATCAAAGTCTTTACTACTTATACGCATCTTGCCTTTACATCTAGTCTGCCAAGTGGCTAAACCATTAAATTTTATTACTGACACCAAATCTAACTACTAACTAGATCTTTAAAACTAAGACTAACACCTTTTTGAATCAGGAGTTAGAGTCCTACTCTGACTCAAACACATAATTATTACTTTTAAACTAAAGTGATGTAAATCTTCCTCGAAAGGAACAATGTCTTTGAGCCATGCTCTCCATCAATAAAACATTAATATCATAATTTCCTTCGTGAAGTTACACTTCCTATTATTAAGGAGATGTCGGTTTGATGACTTGGCAACATGTGGACTGGTGTCTTCAAACTATACCCTTAACTGAATATCTTCACTTAGAAAATCACTGAACTGATACTCTTTTTCAACTCCCTAATATTATTTTTCATTCTGATGCGGAACATCTTTAAGTATTTGTTTACCTTTCTCCATCTTTCCAAAATTTACCATCAAAACTAACCTTGCTGTCAAAACTCTGTTTTGAGCTACTTTCGTAGCTAGTTTAGTAGCACAAACAAAAAGATGATATGTGATACTCTTCTACTTTATTTTATTCATTTGAGGATGTTAAGTAGTGAAAAAAAATCAAACAAAACCTTCAAAACTCTTCCTCCTTATCATTTTAGGTACCTTATAACCAAAAGGGATTCTTCAGAAATTCCGCAGCAGAAAATGAGCTTTAAGCCTGGCTTATGCTACGGAATTACCTAATATTTTAGAGACTTGACAAAACTTAAGATTTGAGCTCTGGAAAAGTCCATGAACATACCTGCATGTAACTTGTGATAATTTAAGACAAAAAAGATCCATAATCCATTTGTTAACTCCTTATTTACCAACAGTTTCTTTCTGAGCAATTTCAATAGTTTTGTCCATGGTTCCTCTTTCCAAGTCTTGTTTCTTTGATTCTGTCTTCATCAACTCCATATCTTCTTTCAAATATTTGACTTGTCTTTGAAGACTTCTCCTTTATGCTTGTAACCATAAGTTCCTCTTCCTTTTATGTGACATCATGATGCGTAAAGGTTGTGTTCTCTTCAGCAAATTTTTGGCTTTTCCAATAGAATTCTCAAAATGAGTAACCTGGTCATTCACTTTCTTCTCCACCTCATCTATCATTTGTCTATCTTGCTTGTATTTTTCCAGCTCTCTCTTTGTCTCATTCAACTCATCCTTAATAGCTCTCAACTTTTCTTCAAGAATCCCCTTTTCAATTTGTTCTATGACTTTATTTTTTCCCTTTCTCTGTTTGACTGCTTCTTCCTTGTCCTTGCTCTGTCCTTTAAAAGAGTCTACTTCAGATTTCCTTTGAACCTTTATTTTTGATTGATCCCTATTCTCTTTGGTAACCTCTATCTCAATAGGATATATGAGTATAACTTTTTGTGCCACTGCTCCTTTTCCTTTATCTTCCTTCTGTTTCTTATTACCAATAGTGATAGTTTCAGAAGTCTGTGATCTAGTGAAAGGTTTTCGAGGTTTGAAAAGAAAACCTAAATCTTCTGAAGAAAACTCTAATTTCTTGGCTACAAGTCCCTTTCCTTTTACCTGGAATATTTTAACCTCATCTGCTTTCACTACAGGGGTTTCTGCAATGTCTATTTCTTGTAGAATGTCTTCAAGTCTGCCTTTAACTCCATTACTTTCCTTAGTATTTCTTTTAGACCTTTTTGCTGCAGGTTTGGTCTTGCTATCTATGACATGCTTGTTAGTTTGCTTGCTAGTTGCTAGAGGTGATGATGTCTCCTGGATGAAATTAAATTCTTCTACCATGTGTTTATCTGTAGATTTTAAACCTTCTTGTTGATTTCCTTCTAACTCTGCAGTGACATTCATCTCTTGCCTAGAAGAAGAAGCTTTGAGCTTTGAGGCTTTTCTTGGAGATAAAAAATCTAACTCATACCCATTCATGAACAATAACGATGCCCAGTATTTGTTTAATTTACTTAATTCCTCCAAAACTAGAAATTTCATCAGTCCATGGTGAAAAATGGAAGTTTCATTTCTTTCAGGTCTCTCGTGCACCTTGTTTGCCATTTTTCCAAGACTTATAAAAAGATAAAATGGAATATCTATCAACTTCTTCCCTATAAAATGAAGCAATAGTTTTAAATGATACATGTAGATTGTTTGAAACCGGACTTCACATGTAAAGTATTTCTTTATGACTGTCAATAATTTTGAATAGTTGTCTTTAATGCAAGTTCTGGGAATCCCTTCAGTCATTTTAATCCATACATGTTCAGGTTTTAGATATTCATCACAAATTTTCAAATTAAACTTGGTATCTTGAAACCATTCTTCTCCAGTCCTCAAAATCCCTGTTTTTTTTTAAATTCTATCTGGTGAAATTGGAACATGAAGATAATCGACCTTTGTATATGTGCCTTTTTAATTGAGCACAAAGTCTCGTGATACCTGTTGGTGATGGCCTTGCAACTTATGGCAGAGCTGAAAGTAGCCTGATTTTGTAAAGAGCCCATTGAAATATGGATCTTCCATGACCAAACTTGGATTTGTAGGTTCATACCTGAACAACAGACCTCCTTTATAAACCTTCTTTGGTGTAGCCATTTCTTATGTTATGCAGCAGTGGCCTTCTTTGTATCTTTACACCTGTTTAGGAAAAAACCCTTGATGATAGCGAGCTGTTATGGTAGAAGGAAATTGATATAGAAAAAAGGTTTTTGCTGGAGATGTAACTGACAGAAAGCTGCTTTGGTAGCAGATTACGAAAGCGGAAAACAAAGTGAAAGGAATGAGGGATAATTTGAAAAGCGGAATGATATAGCATTAGAAAAATGGTGGCTGATGTCAGAACATGCGTAACTTTTGAATGATGACCTTACTCTGGAAACATGTCCTTGAAAATATGAAATATTAACCATTCCTCATTATGGAGAAAACCGTTATAGACTGACGCAGTTTTCATAGCACATTTAGTTTGACAAGTTTCATTTTTGCTACGAAACTACTAGATGTTTCCGCAGCGAATTCTGTTAATTTTGTACTAAATTTGTTGCGGACTCAGATAAATTTTGACATATGGCCAGATTTAGGATTTATGGTCACTTCAAGGTATCTACTCAAAACATATTCTCTTGATGTGGCCTGGGCTTATTTCTAACATCCTAAGACAAAATTTAAAACCTAAGTTCATCATAAAATTTATCATTTCATGATGCCTTGCAACCTAATCAATTTTAAAGAAAAAATTTGACACATTTCAAGTTGAAATTATGAGAATTTTTGAGTGATAACAGTGGCTCCACTTGGGATAGTATGCCCCTGTGGTACACTAAGAACCAATAGCTCCAGTGCTGCTATCCATCTTTTAGAATAAAACTCTGAAATTTTTCCAAGCTTCTGCTCAAGCTTTAATGGCCTTCACCTCAGGCTCAAGCTTGATGATTTCTACAAGAAGCACCCAAACTGCACCTACTAAAAAAAAATTTCTCAGTTAACCTTGAGCTTATTCACATACTCCTGCCTACCCTAGTAGCTGCAATCTCCATTTTAACTCAAACAACATGACATTTCCGATGAAGCCAATCATTTGTCTTATCTGATATTTGAGGTTCTTGACTGCACTTGAACCCAAGTAACCATGATATTGAGATGACCAATGCCACTGAAAATGTATCTGATCTTCATAATAAGAATGAAACTGAAACACTGGAGAGTAAAAATATTCCATGTATTCAGTTATAAGGTCAAAGAAGACATGATATTTTTTATGATACTCACAACATTTTGTAACTTTGGACAACTCATATATACTTTTTTCAGCCACACAAGATTTCATTTTTATGCTATCCAACTGCTGTTCCAACTGATTCTCAAAAACAATGTATTATTTCTCATTAATATGATCATTATTTGATGTAAATTTATGCAAGAAATGACATAAAAAATCAACCCTTTCCTCACCCTGAGGGTTATAGAAACTATCTCCGAGTATTTCCTCTTGTTGTGTGCAATGATTCTCATACTCCTGATGATCAAAAGACTGACCAGTCTGCTGCAACCTTTTATGAAACTCAGAGGATGTATCATAATTTTCATGAATAAACTTCTGTTGGGTTTCATTTTCATTCAAGGGATATGTTATCCTTTATTCTTTATGTTCTTATTGTTGATGAAAGGTATTGTCATGAAGGGCCTCTAAAATTTCTTCATCCACGAACTCATCATATTCATAACAATTCTCCAAATATCTAATAAAACTCAAAGATTGCTTACAGCAGTCTTTAACGAGCAAAAAAGAGGGATGACAGCATTTATACATCTCATAAAATGCAAAATGGAAATCAGCAAGAGAATATAATGAACCATTTGGAAAGCTCTCATACCAAGACCATGCTTTTCCTTATAAAGTGGCCATAAACATCTTCATGAGACAATCTTCAGGGAACTAAACCTTAAGACTGTGTTTATGCATATGGAATCTAATAAAATGAAGGGCTGCATTATCTTTCCTTTCATCTTTAAATATTGGAAGAACATCTAACCATTCAACCTTTGGCATAGGTTTTGGAAAGCCAGGGATATGAGACCGATTCGTAGGAGCATACCTGGCATTTTTTCTTGAAATAGAATTTATTCTGAAACTTCATTAAGCTACTGATATTTAAGCAGTGGAGTCACCTTCCAATTTTATTATTTGATGTGTGGATTCGCCAAGGTAGATGCAGCCTCGAAAAGCTTCCTGAGCTCTTTCTACCTTTAGAATTTCAGCTTCAAAATTTCAGGAATGAGTAATCTTCAGGCTTCCAGCAGATGCACCAAAATGTTATCACCAAAATCGTACCTGATTGGCTTCTGATCAAAAAACTTCAGTGTAACTACTTCAAACCAATATTTTGACTGAGGCTTAGCCTCCTCAACCTGAGAGGGATCTCTCAAGGATTAATGATATGGAATAATAATATAGATAGATGGCTAACTCTATGTGTTTTGGTTTTGTATGTTTCCAGGTTGAAAATATGTAAGGTTTACTACCATTGGGCTATGGATTCAGTGACAGGGATAAAGATAACAATAGCTCTTCTTATAGAAACTGAGGCGTGTATATACTCCAATGAAAAAGTGACACATTCAAGAAAATCCCAATAACTTGAGGTTCAAAGGAAGTCAAAGCATATGATATATGAATTCTAAGTAATGATACATCAAGGTATTGAAAAGGAAATTATTAAGAGAGTTTCATCAAATCTTAACACTTAAAGGAAGTCAGAGCATGAATAACCATGAATTCTGAGTAATAAGCATTAAAAACATTGAAGAAAACCTTCCAAAGATAGGACCCAAAAAAACTCATTTGACCATAGTTAAACACTTAAAGGAATTCAGAGCATGACTAACCATGAATTCTGAGTAATAAGCATCACAACTATGAAAAGGAAACATTTCGAAAATAAGATATAAACTCATTGAAATATACATAGAATCTCATGTCTAAAAAAGTTAAACTGCTTATGTATATATCAGTCAATCCAGAGCTTTACAAAAGTAGTTTTTTGATAAAATTTTCCAACCTTGAATACATCGAAGTCTTTACTAATTATAGACATCTTGCCTTTACATATAGTCTACCAAGTGGCTATACCATTAAATTTTATTACTGACACAAAATCTAACTACTAACTAGATCTTTAAAACTAAGACTGACACCTTTTCGAATCAGGAGTTAGAGTCCTACTCTAACTCAAACACATAATTATTACATTTAAACTAAAGTGATGTAAATCCTCCTCGAAAGGAAACATGTCTTTGAGCCATGCTGGGCATCAACAAAACATTAATACCATAACTGTGTTTGTGAAGTTACACTGCCTATTATTAAGGAGATGTCGGTTTGATGACTTGGCAACATATGGACTAGTGTCTTCAAACTATACCCTTAACTAAATATATTCACTTGGAATATCACCGATTTGATACTCTTTTTCAACTCCATGATATTATTTTTCATTCTGATGGGGAACATCTTTAAGTATTTGCTTACCTTTCTCCATCTTCCCAAAATTTACCATCAAAACTGACCTTGTTGTCAAAACTCTGTTTTGAGCTACTTTCGTAGCTAGTTTAGTAGCACAAAAAAAAAGATGATATGTGATACTCTTCTACTTTATTTTATTCATTTGAGGATGTTAAGTAGTGAAAAACAATCAAACACAACCTTAAAAACTCTTCCTCCTTATCATTTTAGGTACCTTAAAACCAAAAAGGATTCTTCAGAAATTCCACAGCAGAAAATGAGCTTTAAGCCTGGCTTATGCTACAAAATTACCTAATATTTTAGAGACTCGAAAAAACTTAAGATTTGAGCTCTGGAAAAGTCCATGAACATACCTGCATGTAACTTGTGATAATATAAGACAAAAAGGATCCATAATCCATTTGTTAACTCCTTATTTACCAACAGTTTCTTTCTGAGCAATTTCAATAGTATTGTCCATGGTTCCTCTTTCCAAGTATTTTTTCTTTGATTTTGTCTTCATCAACTCCATATCTTATTTCAAATCTTTGACTTGTCTTTGAAGACTTCTCCTTTCTGCTTGTAACCATAAGTTCCTCTTCCTTGTATGTGACATCATGATGCGTAAAGGTTGTGTTCTCTTCAGAAAATTTTTGGCTTTTCCAATAGAATTCTCAAAATGAGTAACCTGGTCATTCAATTTCTTCTCCACCTCATCTATCATTTGTATATATTGCTTGTATTTTTCCAGCTCTCTCTTTGTCTCCGTAAACTCATCCTTAATAGCTCTCAACTTTTCTTCAAGAATCTCCTTTTCAGTTTGTTCTATGACTTTTTTTTTCCATTTCTCTGTTTGACTGCTTCTTCCTTGTCCTTTCTCTGTCCTTTAAAAGAGTCTACTTCATATTTCCTTCAAATATTTATTTTTGATTTATCCCTCTTCTCTTTGGTAACCTCTGTCTCAATACGAGATATGACTATTACTTTTTGTGCCACTGCTCCTTTTCCTTTATCTTCCTTTTGTTTCTTATTACCAATAGTGATAGTTTTAATAGTCTCTGATCTAGTGAATGGTTTTCGAGGTTTGAAAAGAAAACCTGAATCTTCTAAAGAAAACTCTAATTTATTGGCTACAAGTCCCTTTACTTTTACCTGGAATCTTTTAACCTCAGATGCTTTCACTACAGGGGTTTCTGCAATGTCTATTGCTTACAAAATGTATTCAAGTATGCCTTTAACTCCAACACTTTCCTTAGTATTTCGTTTAGACCTTTTTGTTGCAGGTTTGGTCTTGCTATCTGTGACATGCTTGTTAGTTTTCTTGCTAGTTTCTAGAGGTGATGATGTCTCCTGGATGAAATTAACCTCTTCTACCATGTGTTTATCTATAGATTTTAAACCTTCTTGTTGATTTCCTTCTAACTGTGCAATGACATTCATCTCTTGCCTAGAAGAAGATGCTTTGAGCTTCGAGGATTTTCTTGGAGATAAAACATCTAACTCATACCCATTCATGAACAAGAATGATGCCCAGTCTCTGTTTAATTTACTTAATTCCTCCATAACTAGCAATTTCATCAGTCCATGGTGAAAAATGGAAGTTTCATTTCTTTCAGGTCTCCCTTCAACCTTGTCTGCGATTTTTCCGAGACTTCTAAAAAGATAAAATGGAATATCTATCAACTTCTTCCCTGTAAAATGAAGCAATATTTTTAATTGATACATGTATATTGTTTGAAACCGACCTTCACATGTAAAGTATTTTTTTATGACTGTCAATAATTTTGAATAGTTATCTTTAAGGCAAGTTCTATGAATCCCTTCAGTCATTTTAATCCCTACATGTTTAGGTTTTAGATATTCATCACAAATTTTCTGTTGGGAAAAATACTGAGAGGGGGGGGTGAATCAGTATTTACTGCATAATCAAATCTTTTTACTTTTTCATTCCTTAAAACCCATACGCTACTTTCCTTCAGTAAACTAGCGTATATACGCGGATCCCCTTTATGAAACTAGCGTATACACAGAGATCTA
Organism: Pinus albicaulis; assembly: GCA_034641835.2. Classification (NCBI taxonomy): domain Eukaryota; kingdom Viridiplantae; phylum Streptophyta; class Pinopsida; order Pinales; family Pinaceae; genus Pinus; species Pinus albicaulis. The sequence continues at coordinate 757,538,315 of CM076580.1, forward strand.
GATCAGTCATTAAACCTTTACTTATATTATTCCATCATTCATTCATCAGGTGCTCAATAAACAGTAAACAGGTGCAGAAAGAACAGAATAAACCATCACACAAAGCATCACACATGAACACGAGGATTTTTAGGTGGAAACCCAAATCGGGAGAAAACCACTGCTGCAGTTGCTCAGCCTTCAATATTTTATTATAGAGAAAACATCTTACAACATATGTGCTGGCGCAGACTTGACCAGCACGCAGGCACCCACCTGCGCTCGTTTACCAGCCTCTCCTGGAAGGGAGCTCCAACCCCCTGACTCGTTTGCCAGCCTCTCCTGGAAGGGAGCTACGACCCCCCGATCTCGTTTACCAGCCTCACCTGGAAGGGAGCTACGACCCCCTGACTGAAGGCTACAACCCTCAGCACCACCTTGGACCACGTTTCATCAATTTTCACACTGGATCCAACAACTTCAATAGAACACCACTTGCAGGCCACATTTCATCATATTTCCCGACTGGACCCTTTCCAAACTTTTAAGCACAAACATACATCTCCAACAGATACTTAACAACACAGATCAGATAGCAGAAACATAGCAGAACAGATCAGATATTTCATACCCTTTGCTTCAGCAAACCCTAGTTTGCATACGCGCTTCCTTCAACGATGTATCGTATATACGCGCTTCATTCAAACCAGCGTATACCTGCGTGTATATTTTATTGTTTCATTGCGCATACGCTTTTTCAAATACCAACATTTGCGTATCTCGCCTTCCTCTGTGACGAAGTAAGCGTATCGAATCTTCAATCATTATGAAGCGGCATACTTCTTGAGATCAGTGTTGATTCAGTTACCCTTTTTCTTCAGACAGATGTTCGCCTAGATGCTCGCCTCATCACAGATCTAAGCCTTCCATAATCAGATCTAGCAAATACAAGAGCAATTCAGATCTAGATCCCCTTCTTCATCATTGGTGCATCATACATTCGGATTTATCATTCAAGTGTAACCCTTTCCATTCAGATATACTTCAGAGAGAAGTATTCATTCAAGCTCAGACATCTTGCACCCACACTCATGATTTGCACAATGAATTTCTTCTCCTTATATAGGTTTATCCTTTTTCAATACCACGGGCCAAAGCAATACCATGAGCCTTCAATACCACGGGCCAAAGCAATACCATGAGCCTTCAATACCACGAGCCAAATCAATACCATGAGTCTTCAATACCACGGGCCCCTGTTTTTGCACTTTATGAGTACTTTTTGCCCATACGCTACTTGGAACGTTTATTCCCGCGTGCATACGCGACTTCCCTTAGGAAAATACGCGTATTCCTAGAGACATACTCTTTTCATCAAGATTTAGCACATGTTGAATTCCTTTCTTCATTGCCTTCTGTACACACTATAGATACATCAGATTTACTTCATCAAGAACAGGTTCTATCAAGCACAATTTCATTAAGTAAGTTGCCATCATCTTCATCAAGTGGGTTGCCTTTCAAGGACAATAACTCAACATCATAATATCAACAAGCATCATATCATATCAGATTTACATCATTTACCAAGTCCACCAAGTCAAGAATAACTTCATCAGGTGGATTGCCATCAAGAACAACACATGTCAACAGTCACATGTCTTCATCTTCATTCAGTGGGTTGCCATCAAGGACAACACTCTGCATCATATTTCCAACAATCTCCCCCTTTGGACTTGATGGCAACCACGATGGTGTTTGGTTACCACAACAGATAGGTACATTAAGAATACAATGACACCATGTCACTCTCTCCTTTTTTTTTTTTGACACCATTCAAACACCATGTCACTCACCATGTCACTCTCCCCCTTTGACATCAAGGGCAAAGGGCGGATCAAAACCAACATACTCTCCCCCTTTTCTCCACATGCAGATCTGATATATACTGAAGTGACCAAGCTCCCCCTGAGTTCATGCTGAATCTTCAAACAAATTTTTCAATGAAGTACATGACTCTATGACCTAAGATTCATACTTACATCAATTATCCATCCAAGTGGATTTACATAGGAGACTCAACTACCCAACCAAGTGGGTTTACACATTTGACTCAGCTACTCAACCAAGTGAGTTTACAACATTTGACTCAGCTACCCAACCAAGTGGGTTTACAATATTTGACAAGTCCTTACATGACTGAATATTACAAGATTTACATCATGGGTCTCAACATGACCTTTTCATCAAATTACATATATGACATTAAGACAAACACCAGAAAGTCCTCAAGAATGAGAACATATTTCAGAACCATCATAATGCCAACACTGCATTATACTCAGCAAAGCTCATGCTCCCCCTGAATCTGTGCAACCAAGCAATCTTTCCAAATGACTAAGGCTCCCCCTTAGTTTGTGCATCCTGAAACCTTCCACCAACAAATCATCAAGGCATCTTCATCAAAACATTAGAGACAGAATTATGAGAATTGGAACACCACCAGAGATACCAAACAGTACTGCAGCTATGCTGAAGAGAGCTGAACCAACCAAAAATTTCCAGCAACCAAACATACGCGGTTTTATGTGTGGGAACTCGCGTATATACACGACTGTGTTTCATGAAACCCGCGTATCCCAAGCCATCTTCTAAATTTATGCAGATTTGTTCTTGTGACTGGCAGAGAACACTCCCAGCTTCTGTCTTAGATACTCGAATGCTTCCCTGGGCAGAGGTTTGGTAAAGATATCAACAACTTGTTCTTTGGAGGGAACATACTCCAACTTCACCTTTTTCTCAAGCACTTGTTCACGTAAGAAGTGATACTTGATGGGAATGTGCTTGGTCTTGGAATGCATAACAGGATTCTTTGAAATACTGATGGCACTTGTATTGTCACACTTAATGGGGACAGGAGGAGTACATTTGATTTGAAAATCTTGTAAGGTTTGCATCATCCAAAGGAGTTGAGTGCAACAAGATGCGGCAGCTACATACTCTACTTCAGCTGTTGATAAGGCAATAGAATTTTGCTTCTTGCTGAACCAAGAAACTAACCGGGGCCCCATGTAGAATGCACCACCACTAGTGCTTTTCCGATCATCAACACTTCTAGCCCAATCTGCATCAGTGTAAGCATGAAGAGTAAGATCAGCATTCTTTGGATACCATAGACCAAAGTCTTGAGTTCCTTGAAGATATTTGAATATTCTTTTAACAGCCTGAAGATGAGACTCTTTTGGATTAGCTTGGAATCGTCCAACAATCCCAACAACATGCATAATGTCAGGTCTAGTCCCAGTGAGATAAAGTAAACTTCCTATCATCGATCTATACTCTGGTTGATTCACTGTGGGAGAATCATCATTAGAACTGAGACTGCATCCGGTTATCATTGGTGTACTTACAGGTTTGCATTCTTCCATGCCATACTTCTTCAGAATTTGCTTAAGATATTTTGCTTGAGATAGGAAAATACCATTTTCCGTTTGATGCACTTGCAAGCCAAGAAAGAATGTTAGTTCCCCAAGTAAAGACATTTCAAATTCTTGCTGCATGACAGAAGCAAATTTTTTACTCAAAGATTCTTCGTTGCTCCCAAAAATGATATCATCAACATATACAACCACAATCAATAGTTTATCATTTTCAATTTTTGTGTATAAGTTGCTATCAGCAGACCCTTTTGAAAAACCTTGTTGATGAAGATATTTGTCAAGACGATAATACCAAGCCCTTGGAGCTTGTTTGAGACCATATAGAGCCTTTTTTAAGTCTACAAACAAGATTTGCATCATTTCCCAAAATGAATCCTTCCGGTTGTTCTATATATACTTCTTCTTCTAGATCACCATTAAGAAAGGCAGATTTAACATCCATTTGATAAACTTTGATTTGTTGATAACTTGAAAAAGCAAGAAACATTCTTATGGCTTCAAGTCTAGCTACAAGAGCAAAAGTTTCTTCAAAGTCTATACCTTCTTGTTGAGTATACCCTTTGCAAACCAGTCTAGCTTTGTTTCTTACAACATCCCCATTTTCATTTAACTTGTTCTTGAAAATCCATTTAGTTCCAATGAAATTTTTATCATGAGGTCTTGGAACCAAATCCCAAGTGTCATTCTTTTCAATTTGAACAAGTTCTTCATCCATGGCTTGCCTCCAACATTCATATTTGCTAGCTTCATTGACATTGTGTGGTTCAATTGTGGATATGAGTGCCAAATGATTAGAAGATCCTACAAGAGTTCTCCTTGTTCATACACCAGATTCTTTGTCACCCAAAATTTGAGATTCAGGATGATTCTTTTGAACATATCTGGATGGAGCTTTTTCAGATAGATCATCTTCAGGTTCTTGATTGGATCCACTGTCTATATCATTGCTATCTGATGTAGAAGGCCATATGTCGCTATCATCTTCTTTTGTTGTTTGTTTTTCCTCTTTAGGAGCTGCAGGAGACTCATCAATAACAACATCAATACATTCAACAACCTTTCGAAGCCTTTTATTGTAACATGTGAATGCTTTGCTTGACGATGATTAACCAAGAAATATCCCTTCATCTGATCTAGGTTCAAATTTGCCAAGCTTTTCATCATTATTTTTGATAAAGCATTTACTTCCAAAAACCTTAAAATGCCTCACAGTGGGAGAATTGCCATACTAGAGTTCATATGGAGTTTTGTCACTATTTACCCGAACATGAGCCTTATTGAGAATGTTAACTGCTGTATGTGCTGCTTCACTCCAGAACATGTCAGGAACATCAGAATCAGCAAGCATAGCTCTAGCCATTTGAACAATTGTTCTATTCATTCTTTCTGCTACACCATTTTGTTGTGGAGTGCCTGCTACAGAGAACTGCCTTTTAATGCCATGTTGTTCACAAAAATCAAAGAATTCATTTGAAGAATATTCTCCTCCTCGATCAGATCTAAGACACTTGATTTTTAGATCTAATTCATTTTCTGCCAATGCTTTGAAGCTCTGAAATTTTTCAAGTGCTTGATCTTTGTGTTTAATGAACCCTATCCAACACATTCTAGAGTAGTCATCAATAAATAAGATATAGTATTCTTCCCCACGTAATGACTTTTTCCTCATAGGTCCACAGATATCAGTATGAATGAGTTCAAGAGGCTTACTTGATGATCCTTCTTTGGCATTAAATCGTACTCTGGTCTGCTTACCAAAGTGACAAGATTTGCATATGGTACTTTCCGGAAGATTGACTTGACTTCATGAACAATTAGAAGTCTTGCTTGTTGATTTGAGAGAAACCCGTATGCCCTGGGCCCTTTCTATGCCATAGCCAATTTTCTGAAGACTTGCTCAAGTAACATTGATCTATGCCGTTTAGTACATACAGGTTGCTTGGATTTCTTTTTCCTTTTATAATGATTTTACCCGTATCAAGATCACGAACCACACATTCTTTGGAACTGAAGACCACTTCTGCTCCTTGATCACACATTTGACTAACACTTAACAGGTTATGCCTTAATCCATCCACATACATGACATCTTTAGCCTTCACCTTTTCTTTTAGAAAAAATGACCCTTTTCCTTTAATTACAGCAGGAGTATCATTTCCAAATGTAACTTTCTTTTCTTTTTCTAGAGCATTATAAGTATGAAGTTTGCTTTTGTCACCTATCATGTGTCTTGAGCACCCACTATCGATGTACCATTGATTTTCTTCACCTTCCGCAAATAATGCTATCCCACAATTTTCAACTGGTGGTTCTTTCTTTTTCCATATTTTAGAGCTTGAGGGAACATGTTCTTTTGGCTGGATCTTGTTTCTGCATTCAGATTCTTCATGGCCAAAGTTATTACAATAAGTGCATTCAACTTCACTTTGAAGAGGAGAAAAATTGTTATAGGTATTCTTCTTTGGTTCAATATCCAACCTTTTCTTTCTTGCTTCTCTTGTCATGATGGTTTTATATGCAACACATTGAATAGCTTTATGACCAAAATTGTGACAAGTGAAACATTGCCCATTGAAGTAGAAATTTCTGCGATCATGGAATCTTCTATTTGAATTTACCCGTTGGTTGTAGTGTCTTTGAAAGCTATCCCTGTTAGTGTACCTTGAATTGAGATGGTCCTGCTTTCCCTGTAGAGATCCTTTATTCCCTTGCTGAGTGGCTGAATGATGTAAACCACCTGTAACTGCTTTTAGATAGTTTGGTGCTGAAGTTTGAGAAGATTCTTCGGTATATCCAAGACCCGTCTTTATAAGAGGAGAACGTTGTACCTTGATGATCTCATCTAAGGTTTCATATCCTTTATCAAATCTAAGATTCAAGGTTTTTGCTTTCTCAACTTCTTTTCTTTGACTTACCACTTCACATTCTAGTTTTTCAATATGTTTCTTTGCTTCTTCAAGCTGCTTTTCAATGGTCTCTCTGATTATCTTTTGTTCTTCTAAGAGAATTTTGTAATCTTCTAAGCGTACTTTGAGTTGATTATTTTCTTCAAGAAAATAGTTTTCCTCTAGAGCATCCATAAAAGTATCATTTTCTTCTTTTTGTTCAAATGCCATGAGAAGTCTAAGATCTTCTTCACATTCTTCCTCACTATTAGATGACTCATCACTATCTTCATTAGCATAGTAACTTTTCTTAGAGCTAGATCGGTTCTTATTCCTTCTTACTACTTCTTTTCTTTTATAAGGACATTTTGCAGCATAATGACCAACTTTACCACACTCAAAACATTTGAATGGAAGCTTACCTTTGAATCTTCCAGTACCTAGTTGGAGCTTTCTCACGAAATTTGCTTCTTCTTCATCGGATACATAGCTGGATTCTTTGACAACCTCTTTTTCCTTTCCTTTTGTAGATGCCTTAAATGCAGCTTCTCTTATTTGAGAAGGACCTCCTTGTCTCATTTCAAAAGCAGTCAGAGTACCATGTAATTGAACAATAGTAAGCGATTGCAGATCTTGCCTTTCTTCAATAGCCGAAACTTTAGAGTCAAATTTTGAAGTCAAGGATCTTAAGACCTTTTCCACCAGAGTAGTATCAGTTATGGTTTCACCCAAATTTCTCATCCGATTTACAATATCATCTAGACGAAGAAAGAAACTGGCAACACTTTCATCACTATGCATCTTCAAATTTTCATATTCGATTCTAAGAGTTTGGAGTTTTGCAATTTTTACCTTTGTATCTCCTTCATAGCTCAGAATGATTTTGTCCCATATTTCTTTTGCTGAATGTAGCTGCATCACTTTAGCAAATTCTGATTCAGACATGCTTCCTAGCAAGACATTTACTGCTTTGGCATTGGTTTCATACTTCTTCCTTTCTGCTGATTAGTAGGAATACTTGCCGGGTATTGATAACCTTCTTCCACGATTGCCCATACATCTGCACCAAGACTTTGCAGATATGCTTTTGTACGTACCTTCCAGAATATCAGATTGCTTCCATTGAATAGAGGTGGCTTTATAGACATTACTCCTTCTTGACTTCCCATTGCGACGGATCTCCTTTAAGCGATCAAGCTTCCGCACAAGGACCTCGCTCTGATACCAATTGTTGGGAAAAATACTGAGAGGGGGGGGTGAATCAATATTTACTGCATAATCAAATCTTTTTACTTTTTCATTCCTTAAAACCCATACGCTACTTTCCTTCAGTAAACTAGCGTATATACGCGGATCCCCTTTATGAAACTAGCGTATACACAGAGATCTAGATCAGTCATTAAATATTTACTTATATTATTCCATCATTCATTCATCAGATGCTCAATAAACAGTAAACAGGTGCAGTAAGAACAGAATAAACCATCACACAAAGCATCACACATGAACACCAGGATTTTTAGGTGGAAACCCAAATCGGGAGAAAACCACCGCCGCAGTTGCTCAGCCTTCAATATTTTATTATAGAGAAAACATCTTACAACATATGTGCTGGCGCAGACTTGACCAGCACGCAGGCACCCACCTGCGCTCGTTTACCAGCCTCTCCCGGAAGGGAGCTACGACCCCCTGACTCGTTTACCAGCCTCACCTGGAAGGGAGCTACAACCCCCCGATCTCGTTTACCAGCCTCACCCGGAAGGGAGCTACAACCTCGACCGAAGGCCGCAACCCTCAAGACCACCTCGACCACGTTTTCACAATTTTCACACCGGGATCCACTCAACGAACTCACTGTAATCACCTGTAAACCTACTTTCATCATATTTCCGTGACCGGACCCTTTCCAAACTTTTAAGCACAAACATACATCACCAACCAGATACTTAACAAATACGTATCGATAGCGTAAAACACACCGTACCGCATCGATATTTCATACCCCTTGCTTCAGCAAACCCTAGTTTGCATACGCGCTTTCCCTTCACTGATGTCGCGTATATACGCGCTTCCGTCCACACAAACCAGCGTATACCTCAGTGTATATTTCATTGCACATACGCGCTTTCTCTTCAGCGAAGCTGCGTATATACGCGCTTCCTCCGCGGCGAAGTAGCGTATAGATTTCAATCATTACAGAGCAGCATACTTCATCAGATCAGATAATCAGTTCAGATCTACCCTTTTGCTTCAGACAGATGTTCGCCTAGATGCTCGCCTCATCACAGATCTAAGCCTTCCATAATCAGATCTAGCAAATACAAGTGCAATTCAGATCTAGATCCCCTTCTTCATCATTGGTGCATCATACATTCAGATTTATCATTCAAGTGTAACCCTTTCCATTCAGATATACTTCAGAGAGAAGTATTCATTCAAGCTCAGACATCTTGCCCCCACTCTCATGATTTGCACAATGAATTTCTTCTCCTTATATATAGGTTTATCCTTTTTCAATACCACGGGCCAAAGCAATACCATAAGCCTTCAATACCACGGGCCAAGGCAATACCATGAGCCTTCAATACCACGAGCCAAATCAATACCATGAGTCTTCAATACCACGGGCCCCTGTTTTTGCACTTTATGAGTGCTTTTTGCCCATACGCTACTTGGAACGTTTATTCCCGCGTGCATACGCGACTTCCCTTAGGCAAATCCGCGTATTCCTAGAGACATACTCTTTTCATCAAGATTTAGCACATGCTGAATTCCTTTCTTCATTGCCTTCTGTACACACTGTAGATACATCAGATTTACTTCATCAAGAACAAGTTCTATCAAGCACAATTTCATTAAGTAAGTTGCCATCATCTTCATCAAGTGGGTTGCCTTTCAAGGACAATCACTCAACATCATAATATCAACAAGCATCATATCATATCAGATTTACATCATTTACCAAGTCCATCAAGTCAAGAATAACTTCATCAGGTGGATTGCCATCAAGAAAAACACATGTCAACAGTCACATGTCTTCATCTTCATTCAGTGGGTTGCCATCAAGGACAACACTCTGCATCATATTTCCAACATTTTCAAATTAAACTTGGTAGCTTTAAACCATTCTTCTCCAGTCCTCGGAATCCCTGTTGCTTTTGAAATTCTATCTGGTGAAATTGGAACATGAAGAAAACTGACCTTTGTACATGTGCCCTTGAAATTGAGCATGAAGTCTTGTGATACCTGTTGGTGATGACCTTACAACTTCTGGAAAAACTGAATGCAGCCTGCTTTTGTAAAGAGCTCAACAAAATATGGATCTTCCATGACCAAACTTGGATTTGTAGGTTCATACCTGAACGACATACCTCCTTTATAAACCTTCTTTGGTGTAGCCATTTCTTGTGTTATGCAGTGGTGGCCTTCTTTGTATCTTTACACCTGTTTAGGAAAAAACCCTTGATGACAACAAGTTGTTATGGTAGAAGGAAAATTATATATCAAAAAGGTTTTTGCTGGAGATGTAACTGTAGAAAGTTGCTTTGGTAGAAGATTATGAAAGCAGAAAACAGAGTGAAAGGAATGAGGGATAATTTGAAAAGTGGAATGATATGGCATTAGAAAAATGGTGGCTGATGTTAGAACATGCGTAACTTTTGAATGATGACCTTACTCTGGCAACATGTCCTTGAAACTCTGAAATATTAACCATTCATCATTATGGAGAAAATCGTTATAGAGTGACACAGTTTTCGTAGCACATTTAGTTTGACAAGTGTCAGTTTTGCTATGGAACTACTAGGTGTTTCCGTAGCGAATTTTGTTAATTTTGTACTAAATTTGCTGCGGACTCAGATAAATTTTGACAGATGGCCAAATTTAGAATTTATGGTCACTTCAAGGTATCTACTCAAAACCTATTATTTTGATGTGTCTTGGGCTTATTTCTAACATCCTAAGACAAAATTTAAAACCTAATTTCATCATAAAATTTATCATTTCATGATGCCTTGCAACCTAATCAATTTTAAATAAAAAATTTGACACATTTCAAGTTGAAATTCTGAGAATTTTTTTGTGATAACAGGGTCCCACAGGCTATAGTTATAGATCATGGGAAGATTTTTTCGCAATCACATGATGGCTGAATTGACTGCCAAGTTAGGATTGTCACATGATAATTCTACTCCTTATTATCCACAATCAAATGGACAAGCTAAAGCTATCAACAAGATTCTTAAACATATGCTTCAACGAATGATAGGAGTTCGTAAAAGAAATTGGCATTTGATCCTGTACTCTGCCTTGTGGGCGTATCGAACCTCGATGAGAAATGCAACTGGATTTACTCCTTTTCAATTGGTGTATGGTTTGGAAGCTATCTTACCAATCCAATGTGAAATACTGTCATTAAAACTCACAATCGAATTGTTACCTGACACCTCAGAAGAAGAAGTGTGTCTCCTTAACCTCATCCATCTTCATGAAACACATCATGAAGCCCAATGGGCCAACGAAGCACATAAGAGACGTATAAAGGCGCAATACGACAAAAATGTCCAACCTCGCATTTTCTCAGAGGGCGACTTGGGCGACTTGAGCCATTATGGAATGACCCCTATATTGTCAAAATATTTCTTGCTAAGGGCGCCTATGATTTGGTTGATTACGATGGAATTCCATTGGCGCAGCCTAGAAATGGGTTGTATTTGAAAAGTTACTATGCTTAATCATGAGCATAGTAATTTTTTGTATTATATTGTATATATATGATGTTAATTTGCATTCACTATCTTAATTTGTTTTTAGAGTTTTCTTGATGTTAGTAATCTGCTTTACATTTCATCGTAGATGTCTGAATCTTTGGAACCCTTTGTTGGATATGCTGATGGTGCTAGTCATAGTACACAAAATCTATCCTTTGCAGCGTGGGCCATTTTCGCTCCGAACAGAAAGTTAGTGAGTTTTCAAGGGATTTGTATTGGTATATCGACGAACAATATTGCTGAGTATGGTGCGTTGATCGAACTTGTCTTTGACACCATTTCATTTGGTATTAACCGTATCATCATAAGGTTAGACTCACAACTTGTGGTATTATAACTTACTAGTGTTTATACTGTTAGAAATCCAACATTACATAGATAGTTCCTAAGAGTTCGACTTTTGGAAATACATTTTGGTTTTATTCACTATCAACACATTTCTAGAAATTTGAACACATTAACTGATTCATTAGCTAATCAAGTTTTAGACAGACATTTGCAACATATGTAAAGAAAAAATTCACATAATTGAATAGGATTGCACAATAAACATAGGAAAACACTAAAATCATATAAAAATATAGTTATAGGTTTTTACAAAAATTTGTGCCCAAGACACATTGGTCATCTGACCTCAAAATGTATGCAAAATGTCACAATTAAACTAGTGGTGCTTGTGGTAACATGATATAGATCTAGCTATCCTACGTAGTAACCGCATCCAATGGTTAGGAACCCCAATAGTGTGTCACTGCAGTCTCATGGGTATCTCTTCGATCCGGCAACCCGGAATCCCAAAGGTCAAACCCTCTATGTGCTGCCAAAGTTTAGCCAGAGTCTCAGCCATATCAAGATCTTGAAGGACTGCTCTCCCGACAACCCTCTCTACTGGCACATCTGCTTCGCGCTCCGGTTCCACTACTGGTTGTAAAGGACCAAAAAAACCATTACGTCAAAAATTTAATTTAGTCTTGGGAAAAAATAAAAATAAAAAAACATTGTATAAACCTTAAGAAAATAAAAAACATGGTCAAAACATTCTTATTCATTGCACCCCACTGAGCGCCTTCTGATAATGCTAAATCTGGATCTCCTCGGAAATCAACGTCTGCGTATGCATACTCATCGATGACAACAATCTGTCGCTGGAACCAGGTGAAGAACGTTGTCGAGAACACAATGGTAGATTGGACTGCATGCCTACCCATGAGTTCCACCCATCTCTACATTCGCAAATCTCTAGAATTAGACACATCCAGTGTCACATGTTTTGGCTGCATCAATGGAATCCATTCCAAGGCGAAGGATATAAGGATATAACCATACTTGAAATTATTCTTCCTTCCTCCCTTTCATTTATTCATTTGTTCCTTTATCTGAGAAAGAAAAAATTTAGACCAGTTGAATACTGTTGGCTCCATACACTCTAGCGCGTACTGCATATACGATCTATTTGCTACATGTAGTGTAACGGTGCCGACAAGTTTTGCGATCGTGAAAAGGATAGTTATCAAAGCCAAATCTCTAACATCTCAGATGTTTATCTTTCCATCATTACTTAGCTCTGCCCCTGGATAACAATGTTGCAAAACATAATCTCTCACTGTCTCTCCTCCAACAATAGACCCTGAGAGCGAAATGGGCAAGCCTCTCCTCGACAAACCTATAAGAAAGTACACATCCTTGACTGTTATGGGAACCACTTGGTTATTAATATGAAATTCCTCGATAACTGGATCCCATGCTCGAAATAAGAACTCCAAGAGTTCTATTTTTTGCCTCATTCCTGACAATTTGAACTACTTAAGCAGTCCACAATCTCTTAGGGCTCTTAATGTACCCAGATCATTTAAGGCAATCATATCATGTTCTTCATGTTCTCTTTCCCTCCATGTAATCGTTATTATAATCTGATGGAAACCTGAAATACAACCATAAGATCCATTAGATTCCAATCAATGCAAAAAACTAGGCACATTTTGGGCATAATGTGAGAAACAAAAATCTAGATGGTGCCCAACAAGAGAGAGTGTGTTGTGTATGAAAGTAACCTTCACTGTACTTTCTATGCAATGTAGGTTTCGCCATTTAGGGGTGTGTTGCCCTCTTTTTGGGCAGAATTTACCCTAGAGGCCTTAAAACCCTGAAAATTTGCAGAAATTGGAAATGAAATGAATACTAAAGGAAAGAGGAGGTTCATATCATTAACCTGGATCAAACGGCAATGAAAAATTTCCACAGAAACGATCATAATCAGTAGTTGAAGTTTGGGGGTAAAATCAGGTTCAGAGCTCCAAAATGAAAATGGAAACTATGGAATGGTAAAAATGAATAGTGAACCTACTTTTAATAGTAATTTAATTATTTGCAAATTAAATTTATTGCCATGACTATAGTTTTATTATGTTTTTATCATGAAACAGGTATTTTTAATCCATTTGATGTTGTTCTGAACAAGTCTTACAACTGATGAACATATTAGTCATGCAGATTTATTTCAAGAATGATTTGACCATAAAGCATGCTTTTTCTCCTTATTTTTTGAGCTTTGTTAAAAATGAAAAAGGATTTGAAGCGCACTTTTATCTCTTTTTCGAACTTCAATAACAGCGAAAAATGAACCCTTGGAGTCTTCTTTCAGCTCTTTTCAGGCTTTGATAATGTGAAAATATTGTCGAGCACTTGTCTTTTCGAGCTCGTAAAAGTAAATGAATTGATATCTACTTAGTATAAGTTTAACCCTTTTCCGGATTGAGATATATTATTTACGAAAAAGGAATACCTTGGTTAAACATGACCAAAGAGGTTCTCTCAGATATTATTTTACACTTTTTCGGATCTGAGCAACAAATTTACGAAAAAGTACTTATGGAGTTTTCTTTCGTCCTCTTTTTCAAACTCTCTAAATATGAAAAAGGATCGGGCTATCACTGTCGTTAAGCTCATTAATACATAAAATAGCGACGAGCTTGTCGATCGTGGCAAGAATCGAGTTTCATTCATCGCTAGACTCGTTAAATTATTAAATAGAGATACATTATTTGCCTGAAGGGATGAATTATAGATCAAGAAAATGTTATCCTCCTCAAGCTTGTTAGAAAATAAAGAGGTATTGGTCGAAAAATGACCGGGGAAAATTTGGGAAAAGTGAGCAAAATTATTTATGGTAGCAAGTCGCTCTTGAACATGACACTTTCTTCACTCCATGTCCATTACTGTTTGGGTTGGGTAATCATCTTGATGGTTCATTCATACCTATGGTTCATCATACCTTCACTTCGATTTTGGGTCAATGCTTCCAACTCATTTCAATGTCACCGATATGTTCAAGAGAAGTCATCCAGTGAATAACTCATCCTTCTACAATACTCATAAACCTTCATTCTCATGACTGTCATCCCTGAAAATTGATATCAAGTCATACCCTTGTCTCTGAAATCAGTAACTCCCGTTTCGCAATAAGGTGACTTCCTGAAAACAACAAATCATCATCCAGGAAGTTCACTTAGAAACATCAGATTCCAGTACCATGAGGCTTGTTACAGCGTCGACAAGATCCTCGCTTCTGGAATTTTGACCGAAAGATTTTATTTGGTGTTCAACATCAAATCATCTATTCATGCTTTACGAAATTTACTGTAGTACCTTGAGGGCCATTGACATTAATGGTGGTTATCTCGCATTTGTTAACAGCTCACATCATTGGCTGGTTATCAAACGATGTCTTTCCATGTTCGACTACAAATCATATATTCGCATGGCTAGACTTGTACCCAAATGATCGAGTGAACAAGATAAGAAGACCGTGGATCTAGTTTCAGCCATCCTGGCAGCGACTCAAGGATTGTTGTACACATCATCTGTACGGTGACCTTACATACAGATCATCATCCGAACATGGGCCTATATCTGTAGCCATGTCTGTATTGGGCAACATTCCAATATAGACGACTTTCTGAATTATGTACATGTTATTAGAGTGTTTATGTGCTGAACATGGGAATGCCTACCCTCAGAAATTATGATCAAGAGGATATATCATGATGTAATGTATTGTAAGATTGATGCAGGTCGCCACTCCGCTTCATCTCCAACCCATCACAGTGTAAAGCATATCAATCAAAATACTGTTGTTATTATTCTGACTTCATGCTTTAGGCAGCAATCGTTATAGGTCCATTTGGGAATCGTTCCCAATGACCTGGTTAACTGGGCATCATCTCCAGGACCAATGTATAGGGTCTATTATACCCTAACATTTCAGTTGCTATATGCCCTAAGACCAAGAACAAGACAAATCAATCAAAGACTTCCATCTGCAAAGGTTTACAAAGTTTGAAGTTTATAATATATCATATGAGAGCTCACCAACGCTTCCTCTAAAGGGACTAAGTGCATTGCATATGCAGGTAGCCCTGTGCAAGGCTTCTCTGCAAAGCACTTCCTGACATTCATGGGTGCGTTGGTCACATTGGGAGTGAAATTCTCATTGTTCTGGAATCTCAACTTGACCAATGCCTTCTAGAAGAGTTCACATGTGTCAAAATTCGAATCCATGTGTCCATTTGACATCTGCAAGATTGGGAACATGTCTTGCCTATTATTGGAAAGTCATTGATTGTGAAACTACCTTCAGCTCCTCTATAAATTGAACACATATCTTAGTGTTTGAGAAGGAAGAATTTGTGTAGAGAAATGTTAGTGGAATTTCAATTGAGGAGATTGATTTGAGTGACATATTGCTGGAGATATCTGCATTGTGATGAGGTTGGGATGCTATTGGAGATGGTGACACTAAATCAATCACTGGGCTGTAACCTCCCCTTCTATCACCAATAAATATTACTGCTTATTTTTCCCTATATGCATATGTATAAGCCTTGATTTTCAATATCATGATTTCTTAGTTGATGTATATGGTTTATGCTTTATTGATTTAGCTAAATAACTTGAATAGACATCTGTATTATTTCTATATATTGTTGTTTATTGTTCATTCTTGCAGGAAATATTTTGCACAGCCGGTTGGAATTTGAAGCTACAGCAAAAGCGATAGAAGGAGACTTTGGAAGCGCTTGGATCCCAAGTAGGTTCCTTATTTCATTTTGTGTGTCTATTTACAGTTAGGAAAGATAGTTTTAAAGTCTTTGACCTGTTGTTCTAGATTAGCACCTGTCTAGGGAAGAATTATTTATCTGTAATTCATAATTCTGCATAACATTTATGCCATGCACTAACTTTATACCCTTTAGTCAATGCATAACAAGTTTGTGTGGGTGCTTTACATAGCACAAATATTGAAAATTTTAAATTATAATTCCAACACACTTATTTTGTGATGTCATTTTACTACATGAAGATAACCATAAACGTGGCTAACCATATAATGTTTGTAAAGACCATGCGATAAAAAGAGCTTGTTAGTATTGTAGATAGTGTGTTATTGTTAGTGGCTTATCATGTTGAGAAGAAATGTATTCATATGGTAGTTGTGTAAGGAAATACATATCAAATATGTGCTAACATGTTTTCAAACTTTTCACATCTAAACACATGTAAGAAAATTTCACTTGTATCACCATGCACTTATATAACAACATAAAATCATGAAGAAATTAATCAAAAGATGCTAAATCCTTATTTTTTGGGTTGGACCCCACCTACTATGGCTCATAAGTACTGATTTTTAATATATTGTTATTATATTTTTAGAGGAGTAATCGAATGCAATGGTTTGCACATTTTTACAAGGGTGTCTAATGAATCAATCATGAGTCAACGTGTTGTTGAACATGTACAAAAATAATAGACTAATTTAGATCAATTGTTTGATACATATTACTCACAAGATATACATATTAATACACAATTTCATTGACACTTGGTTTCATATTCCAAGAGGTATCTTTGACTTCTCCTTATTATTGGCCTTAAGGCTTAACCTGCCACTCAAGTGAATTTTCCAAATTCACATAACCCCAAGGATTATGTTTCCAACATTTCCTCCCCTCAATCTGAAAGGGTGTATATGAGTCTAAGAAGAGAGCTAAAATATAAAGGTGTATAGCAACCAATGGTTGCATGTCCTCATTGAAATCATGGTATAAGGAAGACCACAAACCAAATGAGGTAGAAGAAGCCAAATTTTTCTATCAGTGGTGGTTTAAGGCTAAACACCAACTTTAGAACTTAATTTAAAGCAATTATTGGAATAATTCAAAATTTGGCTAGAATTTGAAGTCTTATGCAAAGTGTAAGTGCTCCCTAATGATGGTTTAAAGATTACCAAAAAATGATGAAATGGATAGAAAAAACAAAAATCTTATTCCAATGGTTGTTTAAGGTTGGCCACCAACCAAATTTTTCTCATGGGACATGACTTTATCTCTGGCTACGGCTCTGACTATGGCTCTAGAATTTGGCTATTGGCTCTGGTGTAGGTTGTAGCTCAGGTTCACTTGATATATATTCGAAGCTATTAGTTGACCATCGATTACCCCTTGTAAAATACAAGGTGAGAAGGTAAATATTTCTCCACCGCAAGACATGTCAATACTCAAGAATGAACTGTGATATGAATGATATATCTTCTTGGTTGTTGAAGACCATTGCCATGAAGTGATCCATCAATGGTGAATCTTTTCTCTTCTAGGAGTCTTTTGTTTGTAATATTTGTTTGAAATGAGTATGTTTTATGTAATGCTCGCAAGGGCGAAGATCAAAACATTGATATTTCACATGACCAACTCGGTCACAATGTTGGAAAAGATGAACCATCTTAAAGAAACCCAACACTCTAAAACTAGATTGGTTTGGAGTAGTCAGGAATGTGAAACGACACTTCATTTTCATATTTTGAGACTAGTTATGTTCGTGTTGTTAATGGATTCTTCTCAAGGTATAATGATGGGCTTGGGAAGTGCAAGTGGAACCTCTACATATTCATTCAAATATGCTCCTAAAGTGACAGTAGATCTGATCATGTGATGACTGCTGAGGAAAATCAATATCAAATAACAAATTGTTCTTAACAAAAACCAGTTCAAAATGTTGATTCTTTTGTAATTCATATTTTTGTAGCTTGATTCAAGTTGGATAAACTCGATCTTGTCATGTGCATCTTATTAATAAGTTTGAAAATAATTGAGGATGGATTTGTTAATTTTGACTATACCGTCAAGAGTAGAATATATCATAGTATTTAGCAACTCCAATACCTTAGTAAGTCGAGTCATTTTACAACAACTAAAACTCTTAAAATGAAATGAAAGGTGTTAGTTTCAACAAAATATGTGCCATTTTACAATTCAAATTGACTTTGAATTTTGAGAATGCCATTTTCAAGCATGATTACAGAGGTCTTGTCTCCATTTTTGCATTTGGTGACACCCACAACACCTGCAAATATTTGGCACATTCTCTCCAGTACCAGGATAGCTCTCAATTTTTTTGCAAAAGAATAGGCCTTGAACTTCCCCAAATGCAATCTTCATTCTAGAAGGCCACTCTAGTAGTGACTTATCTAGTAGTGAAATATTGTAAGTCCTTCCTTATAATAAATTATCTAAACTATTGGTTGCTCCAAAAATGATTTCAAGCTCGAATCCGAGCCTAAGATTTTTTAGAATGACCCAAAACCATGTCGAATGGGCATAAGAATCGTGAGAGAACTAAAGAAATGTTGAATAGATACCTAGATATCAAACCATTATATCACTCGTCTCTAGTGAAAATATGCTAGCAGGTGCCAATTCCCATGTTGTGCAGAATACAATGGTGACATTGGCAAGACAAGGACTTACAACTTTAAATATCTCGCCTTGATAGCCTCATATAACAGCGCTGAGTGGAGATTTGTGATCTTGTAAAGGGCACCAAGTATGGTTGGGAACTTTTGATAGCTTACAACTAGGTTAATTTCAGGTTAAGAGGATCCTCATAAAAAATAAATCTTCGTTAGATATGGTTGCACACTTCCTACAAAAAAAATCAAGGAATGTTAATAATTCCTCTTGGGAATGATTGAAACCCACACCAAATTCATAGAGGAAGAGGTAGAGGTGTGTCTGAGATGTGAAGTGTAGCCTCAAGAAGGTTTGATATAGTGAGGAGGCCTTTACTCTCACTTGGTTTCTGCTCACAATGGGAGACATGATGGTTCCCCATAATGACTTCTCTTCTTTGAGGTTGCTAGGAAGACATCAAAGCATCATTATGCAGTAGACCCTCAAGATATTGATAACCTCAAAAGATGGTGAAGTGCACTGTTAAATATTTCGTAGTCTAAATTCTGTGAAGATGGTGAAAATGACAGTGTCAAATTTGGAAGAGACATTGAAACGCAACCCTATGAAACATGACACTCTATGGTGCTCATGAATCGAATTTCCCCACCACCATATTTTTGCGTGGGATTTTGCATCAGTGGCAAGGAGAGCATGAAAAATTTGAGACAAAGGTGGTGGTTCACCAACCCTGGGACCCCAAAATAATAGGATATGCTCCAAAACGGAAAATAATTTTGATGCAATGTACATAGAAAATGTCATTCTCATTTTTCTTCAAGTCTATAATATTCCCAATTAGTGAAAGCTAATTGGAAATATTAACTTTGATCAATTTTTCCTTCTATAGTTAGAAATATAAATAAAGTGAGTGAGAGGGGGACATAACTCACTAAAATAAAGTGCACTCCCTAGTAGACTCAACGTTGTGACTTAAGTGGGCCAAAGGGGGCCAAGAGACCACGTAGAGGGGAACTCACTTAGACCACGTGGGCCATGATAGCGCAATTTAGTTGACAAAATGGGCCAAAGGGAGGCTACGTTGGAGATGGTGGGGGCTAGGGTTGAGAGAGGCCCATTGTTATAAAAAGGAGGAGAGCCTCCTCATTTCCTCATTCAAGTCTATGCATATTGAGTTGGTCACTATGACTTTGAGCACGCTGGATATTTAGCTTGTCTGAAGCACTGTTTAGTGCATTGAGTGTCTCCATTCGGAGATCTCAGCCTCAGCCCCGAGAGACTTCGAGTGCTTTCTCGGGTGAGGTTTTCCCATCAGTATTTTGCGGGAGGATTGGTGTTTGGAATTTGTGGAGGAGCATTGCATCCATAGACTGTGCAGTCTTGAGAGGGAGGATGCAGTCCATATTTAGGGAGCTCTGGAGTGGCATTCTTCCAGAGGATTTTGGTTAGGAGATTGAGCAAGGGCCCAGCCCTTGCCTATTGGATACTTTTGGTTGAACGGGAGGTCATATTTTTGAGTATTCCATTCAGTCTCAACGCAAAGCTTTGGAGGATAGCGTAGATCCCCAAGGGGGGTATTTTCGGGGGTCAACCATTCCAGAAACGCTCTTTGGGCTTTTCTGGGTATTGTGAGTAGAGGCAGATTTCGAAGTTTTAGCTCATTCCGAGTAGGGGAGCAGCCCCAACTACTCATTTGGTTCCAGCGGTAGCAGCTACACAGAAGTTTTCCAGTAGCTTGGACGCAGATCAGAGAGTAGCCATTCCATCGATATTTTGAGAGTATTCCTACACTTGCCTAGTGCAAGTCGAGGTGTCATCACTATGATCACCTCTTGTACTCATTGCTATTTCTCAGTATAATAAAATGGCTTAGTATTCTCTCTATTTTATGTGTATATGTTGCATATATTGTTTCTAGCATTTCATGTACTGTTATATGATCCGCATCACTGCTTTGAGACATTCCGTTGCTATACCATCTCTTGTGTTTTTCCCATACTCTATAGACGGAGTCTGGTGAGGGCCAGGTAGCCTCCAGATCTCATCCTCTTTTCAGATGTGAAATATCTGGAAAATGCCTCTCTAGTCCATCTCTATTTTAGAGTTGACTGTGTTTGAGAGATATCCCTGAAAGGGGGTATTATAGTGGTATCAAAGCTCATAGATCTAGCTCAGCCTGTGGAGCTAGTTGTCTATGACACCAGGGGAGAAGCTATATATTTTCTACAGAGGTAGGAGGTACCATGACAGAGAGCGTAGGTTGAAAATCACCTACGGAGAGGGTGACTGCGTTCTAGTGGTGGACACGGAATAGGAGGAACCAGTGGTGGACGCAGAACAGGATCCAGTGGTAGACGCAAAGCAGGAGGAGCCAATGGCAGATGATAGTGATGCAAAATAGTTTGGGGAAGCACTCCTCAAATCAGTGCAGGATCTGGGAAGGCAAATCGAGATGATGGGTCAGAGATTCACTGTTGTGGAGGCTAGACAACGTGAGACCCCAAGGGGTTTTCAGGTTGGTGAGGGGTTGGGCACATCCCACCATTTGCAGGAGAGGGATACCACTCCACACCAAGCATTACATGCCCCCACTCATTCCACTATGCCCACTTTTTTGGGTGCAGACACTGGAGCAGGAGCATAGCAGGAGCTAGAGCCTGGCCACATGGGTGATTATTTTGCTGAGTATCAGGCATATGGGTAGGAGTTCAGGGATGCCCTTTCATTCAGAGATTTTATTCAACTTTAGCGAGAGAGAAGACCCCGTGACCATCACAGAGGGCATCGACATTATCACGAGGGAGATACCCAGCGTACAGTGAGCAGGTTCCATTTGCCTACGTTTGATGGTTCATCAAACAGTTCGGCAAAGTCTTGGGTGGAGAAGCTGGACATATACTTCCAGCTCAACCAGATGGAAAAGACGGAGGCCATCAAGGTGGCGATGCTGCATTTGGATGGTGAGGCCCAGGATTGGTGGTTCCATGGGATGGTTACACTCGGACATTCGACAGTGACCACATATGCCAAGTTCACCCAGAGATTGATAGAGAGGTTTGACCGGAGGGATCCAGAGGAGAAATTTGTGGAGCTGACGAGGCTCAAACAGGACGGGAGCCCAAAGACATATATTGCAGATTTCCTGAGACTTTCAGTGATGGTGCCCGATCTATCCGCGTCACGGATGATATACATGTTTTTTGAGGGGTTAGCAGAGCCACTTCGAGGTTTGGTCAGATCCGCCAGACTAGCCACACTCCAGGACGCAGTTGGCAGGACCCGGGATTTGCAGGATGTTTTACCCCGGACTAGGACACCTTACCCCTAGAGACAGGCCTTCTAGCCAAAGGGGAAGAATGTGAGGATTCCGCCTCCTAAGGGGAATCTGGGTAGGGGATAGTTAAATGATGATGCCAGGAGGGAGTTGAAGAATAAGAGGTTTTGTTTTACCTGTCACGAGCCGTGGGCACTGGGACACAGATGTGCTACTGGAAAAGCACATTTTATCGAGGTCTTCTCTGAGAGCAGCGGGGAAGAGGATGATTATGATGATGGGGAGGTAGGAGATAGTCAGGCAGTGCAGGACCATTTGTCGCCTCCACCTCCAGGAGCAGGAGGTGCAGCTTTTGCACCCACAGGGGGGACCCTTGCAGCATTGCGGGGAGTACCCAAGTATTTGACGCTGCATGTCCGAGGGACAGTACGTGGGCAGCAATTTTTAGTCCTGGTAGACAGTGGGGCAACCCACAACTTCATCGATGCATATATGGTTGAGCGGAGAGGCATACTGACCGAGAGCTTCGATGGATTTTCAGTATTGGTCCCAGGAGATCAAACGATGCAGTGTGCTAGATATGTTCTAGAGCTGGCTGTGACGATGGGCACCTACACAATGACTGACCACATTTTTGTGGTTAACATACCGGATACCAATGTGGTATTGGGTGTACAGTGGCCGATTACTCTAGGGAAGGTCACCACAGATTGGGAGGCCTTGGAGATGGAGTGGGATGATAAGAAGACCAGGAAGCATGAGAAGATACGGGGGATGCACACTTACCCACCCTAGACTGTTTCAGCTCACCGGATGGAGGCAAACTTACGGAAGGGAGACATAGAGTGGGCAGTAGAGCTGTGTGCATCAGAGGCAGGGACTACCGGGCAGTCAGTTCATCCTGAGATACAGTCCATCCTTGACAAGTATGCTGTGGTGTTTGGGGAGATACCGCCAAGACAGCCACCAGATCGGGGATTTGAGCATACTATTGAGTTAGAGCAGGGAATTCAGGTCGTTATTACCACACCCTATAGGCACCCCAAGGCCTATCGGGATGAGATTGAGTGGGCCATCCAGGAGTTGCTGGCTCTTGGACACATTCGGCCTAGCACCAATCCTTTTGCTTCTTCAGTAGTGTTGGTGAAGAAGAAGGACGGTACATTGAGGATGTGCATTGATTACAGGGCTCTGAATAAAAGTACCATGAAGAATAGGTACCCTATATTGCGGATTGATGAGCCGATGGATGAGTTGAGAGGAGCATAGTTCTTCTCGAAGATCGATTTGAGATCTGGGTACCACCAAATTCGCGTGAGGGAACAGGACATTCCCAAGACCGCTTTCAGGTGCCACTATGGCCACTTTAAGTTCTTGGTTATGCCTTTCGGGCTAACCAACACACCAGCCACCTTCCAGTCATGCATGAACCACATCTTCTGCAGTCACCTGAGGAAGTTTGTGTTGGTCGTTTTTGATGATATACTGATATATAGCAGGACTTGGGAGGATCATCTCCAGCACATAGAGGCAGTGCTGCATATCTTGGAGGAGCAGCCGTTCTATGCTAAGCTCTCCAAGTGCGAGTTTGGGTTGACATAGATGCTATATTTGGGACACATAATAGGATTGGACGGAGTGAGGGTCCACGAGGAGAAGATCAAGGTCATAAGAGATTGGCCAGAGCCGAGAAATGTGATGGAGCTTCGGGGATTTGTTGGTATCTGCACTTATTACAGGAAGTTTGTCAAGATTTTCTCTCAGCTTGCTGCACCCCTTACAGATTTGACGAAGAATGGGGCATTAGGTTGGTCAGATACAACGCAGTGGGCCTTTGACAGGCTCAAGGAGGTGATGAGAAGCTACCCAGTACTTGCATTGCCGGATTTCACGCAGCCATTTGTCCTAGAGTGTGATGCATCGGGAGAGGGGATCGGTGCAGTATTGATGCAGGGAGGTCACCCGATAACTTTTGAGAGTCGGAAGCTCCTTCCACATGAGTGGTTATATGCCATATATGACAAAGAGATGTTGGCCATCATGCATGCCTTGGCCAAATTCCAGCAGTACCTGGTGGGTAACAGGTTCAGGGTGAGGACTGACCACAACAGCCTCAGGTTCTTTTTAGAGCAGAAGCAGCTGCAGGAGAGGCAACAGAAGTGGGTCAACAAGATTCAAGCCTACGACTTTGACATTGAGTATGTCAAAGGGAAGAACAACGTGGTGGCTGATGCACTTTCACGGAGACCAGCCACGTTTTCCTTGATGATTCTGGACGCAGATTAGAGGGCTTAACTTTTGGTGGAGTACTCCAAGGACAGGTTTGCTTGCGAGGTTCTGGATGGACAGGTGATGGATGATCGATACAGGGTGATGGATGAGATCATCTAATACAAGGACAAGATCTTCTTGACTGAGGGCTCTCAGCTCAAGAAGAAGATACTACAGGCTTCTCATGATTCACCATTGGCTGGTCACCAGGGGTTTACCAAAACCTACAGGGCCAGCAGAGAGAGGTTCTCATGGAAGGGCCTTAAGGAGGACGTACTCCAGCATGTCAGGGAGTACGAAGTTTGCCAGCGCAACAAGGGGGAGATGAACCATCCAGCAGGGTTGTTGCAGCCTCTTCCCATTCCGGAGGGGAAATGGGAGAGTATTTCGATGGATTTCATCACAGGGTTGCCCGCAGTGCAGGACAAGGACTGTATATTTGTTGTCGTTGATCGACTGACAAAATATGCACACTTTTTCTCCATATCCGTGCACTATACAGCAGCACAGGTGGCAGAGCTTTTCTTCTGAGATATCTTCAGGTTACATGGTATTCCCAAGACCATTGTTAATGATAGGGACAACCGCTTCATGGGAGGATTTTGGCAGGAGCTTTTTCGGTTGGTGGGGATAGAGTTGACACCAAGTACTAGCTACCACCCGCAGACAGACGGGCAGACGGAGATAGTTAACAAGTGGATGGAGGGCTACTTGCATAACTATGTCAGTGGGCAACAGAGAGCATGGCTGAAGTGGCTACACCTAGGAGAGTACTACTACAACACCACCCATCACATGTCTATCGGTATGTCTCCATTTTATGCATTGTATGGCTATCATGCTTTATCTTTCGTTGATGTGATGTTTGGTGCCAGCAAGGCTTTGAGAGCCAAGATTTGGATCCAAGAGAGTTAGGACATCCTCCGAGCTCTCAAGGATAACCTGGCTACAACACAGAATCAACAGAAGCTTTATGCCGACAAGGGTCGGGTGGAGAGACAGTTTGAGGTAGGGGACTTCGTCTACCTACGCTTGCAGCCATATCGACAGTCGACTCTGAAGTAGAAGGGGGCTGAAAAGATCAAGCCCCACTTTTATGGACCATACAGGGTGATACACAGGGTTGGACAGGTTGCCTATGAGTTGGAGCTACCCCAAGGGAGCAAGATTCATAACATTTTTCATGTATCATGCCTAAAGAAGGCTTTGGGATAGCAAATGACAGTGACGGGGGAGCTTCCGCCTATAGATGATGAGGGGCATTTGGTGCTACAGCCAGAGACCATCATTAATGTCAGAGAGAGGTAGCTGCAGAGAAGGATAGTCCAGGAATGCTTGGTGAGGTGGAAGAATTTTCCGGATGAGGATGCCACTTGGGAGAGTGAGAAAATCTTGCAGCATCCATCACTACAGTTGCTTGGGGTCAAGCAACATTTTTCCAGGGGAGACTGTAATATTAACTTTGATCAATTTTTCCTTCTATAGTTAGAAATATAAATAAAGTGAGTGAGAGGGGGACATAACTCACTAAAATAAACTGAACTCCCTAGTAGACTCAACGGTGTGACTTAAGTGGGCCAAGGGGGGCCAAGATACCACGTAGAGGGGGACTCACTTAGACCACGTGGGCCATGATAGCGCAGTTTAGTTGGCAACATGAGCCAAAGGGAGGCTACGTTGGAGATGGTGGGGCCTAGGGTTGAGAGAGGCCCATTGTTATAAAAAGGAGGAGGGCCTCCTCATTTCCTCATTCGAGTCTATGCATATTGAGCTGGTCACTACGAATTTGAGCACGCTGGCTATTTAGCTTGTTTGCAGCATTGTTTAGTGCATTGAGTGTCTCTATTCAGAGATCTCACCCTCAGCCCCGGGAGACTTCGAGTGCTTACTCAGGTGAGGTTGTCCCATCAATATTTTGCGGGAGGATTAGTGTTTTGCATTTGTGGAGGAGCAGTGCATCTAGAGATTGCGCAGTCTTGAGAGGGAGGACGCAATCCATATTGAGGGAGCTCTGGTGTGGCATTCTTCCAGAGGATTTTGGTCAGGATATTGAGCAAGGGGCCAGCCCTTTCCTATTGGAGACTTTTGATTGAGCGGGAGGTCATATTTTGGAGTATTCCATTCAGTCTCAGCGCAGAGCCTTGGAGGATAGCGTAGATCCCTAAGGGGGGTATTTTCAGGGGTCGGCCATTCCAGAAACGCTCTCTGTGATTTTTTGGGTATTGTGAGTAGAGGTGAATTCCGGAGTTTTAGCTCATTCCGAGTAGGGGAGCAGCCCTAACTACTCATTTGGTTCCAGCAGTAGCAGCTACATGGAAGTTTTCCAGCAACTCGGATGCAGATCAAAGAGCATCCATTCCATCGATATTCTGAGAGTATTCCTACACTTTCCTGGTGCAAGTCGAGGTGCCATCACTCTGATCACCTCTTGTACTCATTTCTATTTCTCAGTATAATAAAATGGATCAGTATTCTCTCTATTTTATGTGTATCTGTTGCATATATTGTTTCTAGCATTTCATGTACTGTTGTATGATCAGCATCACTGCTTTGAGACATTCCGTTGTTATACCATCTGTTGTGTTTTGCCCATACTCTATAGACGAAGCCTGGTGAGGGCCAGGTAGCCTTTAGATCTCATCCTCTTTTCAGAGGTGAAATATCTGGTAAACGCCCCTCCAGTCCATCTCTGGTTTAGAGTTGATTGTGTTTGAGAGATATCCCTGAAAGGGGATATTACAAAGTCTACATTTATCATGAAAGCAAAAAATAATTTGTTTGTCAATAGAGCTCTCAAACTGAGTACCCTCACACAATAATTCTAATTTCAAACATGAAATCTATCATTCTATTTCCTTTGCGATGGAAGATAATGTATCTATGCCTATCAGGTTGATTGGATCTCAAAGCGATAAAATTCAATGCTTCATTTTATTTGTGAAAGTGAAGAGATTATGGAAATATGGCAACTTTTTCCACTACATGTGAAAATTTCTTCAGAATCCCCATGCCTTACAGAAGACACAAATATCCGCCTAATTAGTATATATTAAATTTAGAATTTTATTGGTTATGTGTTGTGCTTCAAAATCATATAGTTTACACTTTGGAGGTATTTATATTTTTTTATTTACCTAATTGAAAATTCAATCCAGTAAATTCATCCTCAAACACAAAAAATCACTAGAACATTAGTTTGATCGATGGAATGTTGTAGTAACGAAGACCATGACGAAGGCATCCATCGATCACATGTTTGGAATGATTGACATTCCAGTGACATCCTTCGCCATTTTCTCAATCAAGGAAGGCATTTTCTTCATTTCTTTCCACAACAAACAATCAATGGGCTACGCCATGAGCACCTTTGGGTATCTAACAGGAAATGTTGAGGTACAGCTGAGATATTCAAAATGGAAAATTGATAGGAAGTGTTAGGTCGGTAGGGGCATTTGATACTACAGGAGAAGAAAATCTAAAAGATTGTTTATGCTAGCAATCAGACCATATAAAATCACCTAGGGTCTAATGAGCACCAATGCTCTTGTAGAGCTATAATTTTCACGTTATTTGCAAGGAAAAGTGCAGATAGATAGAGGGACTAGTTTTACCTACCATCTCTAATACCATTGTTGAACACACACAAAAATTATAAACCAAATTAGATAAATCATGTGATACATATTATTTATAAGGTACACATATTAATAGAAAATTTAGGACCCTTGGTTTCATATTCCGTGAGGTGCCTTCGACTTCTCATGACTCTTGGCCTTCACTTGAGGCTTTTTCCCTTCCACTCAAGTGAATGTGCCAAATTCATAAAACTTCAAGGATTATGTTTCCAAAATTCACCATCAATGAACAATATTCTTCAGTCATTTTTGTTTCCCAATATCCATGGTTTGAATCTTCTGCAAATGTTTTTGGATCATGAGTCTCTGAAACTTTATCCAAAAGAGAGGAGACTCTCTAGAACCGTGAATGAGTATGATGTTGATTTGTAGGATCACCGACAAGGTCAACAATTTCTTCACGTGTTGAATGGACCCATTTGGGAAGTTGTGGTGTTGGTGCAGGTTCATATTCAATAGAATCATCTAGACAAAGGAAAGAAGGTAGAGGTGGATTTTCATCCTAAATGACATCATTTTAATAGGAAACCATAATATGAATAAAAGGTGGCACAAACCTAGAATAGGGCACAACCACTTAATTGAGATCACATGCAAAGATATTTTCATCAAATTTAGCATCTCTTCTATTGATTATTTCATTTGAGTGAGGTTGAAGAAGTCTATAACCTTTCAAAAAATTCATAATATCCAACAAAAATACACTTATCACTTTCAGGCTTTAAAATTTTCCCTTTTTCATCAAGAATGTGAGCCTATGCTACATTATTAAAGATACAAAAGTGATTTACATATGGGTTAATGTTAGTCCATGATTCTTTCGTTGTTATTTTGTTTAAAGCCTTTGTGGGAGTGTGATTTACTATGTAATTTGCATAGTGGATTGCTTATGCCCGATAATAAAGACTCAACCCCTTAGATTGAATCATATAATTAACCATTTCCTTTAATGTATGATTCTTTCTTTCTAAAACATCATTTTTCTGTGGTGTATATGGAACAATATGTCGCACTTCAATGCCCTATGCAATGCAGTAAGTTGTGAATTTATTGTTAATACATTCACCTCCATTATTTGTTATTAACCTTTGAAATTTATGTCTAGATTGTTTTTCTACAAGGGCCTTTTACACCAAGAAAAAGTTGAAAACTTCACTCTTAATTTTTAGGAAATAAACCCCAAGTGTGTTTGGACAAGTTTTTAATGAAGCTTAAGAAGTACTTAAACCCAAAGAAAAAAGGATAATAAAGTGGACCACACAAATCACTGTGAACAAGTTGCAAAGGGGTTGAGGCATACCAAGATGCATGTTTGTCAAAATTTTCTTAATGATGTTTTCCTAGAACGCAATCAACATAAACACAATCCCTGCAAGAAATGAGAGGAGGATCAACCACCATATTTTGGTGAGATAGTTGTTCTAGTGGGTGATAGTTAAATGACCAAATCGCTTATGTCAAAAAAATAAGCAATAAAAAATGAGGAAAAAATTAATGTACCAAAATTTTCCAACTTGTACAACCGAGTAATATCATCAACTATTCCAATGGCAAGGACATGCTTAAGATATTTTAAATAATCAATTACAACTTGGTGACGTGAAAATATATTGTTTTACCTTCACCTCAATGATTGATATGATATAGTCATAGAAAGTTGCAACGAAGACTTGGAACACACAATACATCATTGAAATGGCCATTATCTACTGGAACTTTTCCAGACCCTACAACACTAAGAGATCTATCATCACCAAAAAATATATATTTTTGTGTTACAATCATTAAGAGTATAAAAATGGTTATGTCCTTATCCATATGATAATTTGTTCTAGAATCAATAAGCCACTTGTCAAAAAAATAAGTAGAGGTTGCATTGAAAGAATAATTTAGAAGAAGAAAGTGCATGTATATGAGAAGAAGTGTTGAAGAATCAAGATTGATGTTATGCCTCTTCATTTTTGCTTCCAAGGCCTCCATCCTTTTAAAACATTTAGACACCACATGTCCATGTTTCCCATAATAATTGTACTGTCTGTAAATCTTCTTACAATTTGATTTTGACCCTTTGTCACCATCAGGAGTAGAGACTGGATGATAGGGTTTGGGACCCTTATTTTTCTTGTTTTAAGAATGTTTCTTCTTTTGATAGCTATTTTTAACTTTTTTTTGGGCCGCTAGGGTCTTGTTGGATGTACTTGTAATGCTAATTACTCAAATGTGTGAGAGCTTGTCTTGTTCTCTAATCAGAATCACAAAAATATTTAAGAGAATATTTTTTATAAGAATCCCCCATAGATTCATTAGTGTCATAAATTGTAGATAAAAAAATGTAATATGTACAAACAAGCTTTAAATAATAATATATATGCAATTAGATTGAATTAACAGTTTAGAAGCAAATTTCTAAGCATCCTAAACTTAGATAAATAATGTTCAATGCAAGAGAAATCATTAGGATTTAAAGCCATGATTTAATTTTCAAGATGATGAGATCTATAATATGAGTTTCACCAAATATATTTTTCAAATTTTCATAGAATTCATTTCGATCATCAACTTCTTGAATATGAAATCACAATAAAGATAAATGGTCATTTTGATTAATCCACATGCTTTGTCATTCCTATTATCCCACTTGGCTCTTGTATTAGCATCATTGGGGCCATTTCTTGTCCCAAGGAAATCTAGTACAATCCTTTACTTCTTAGTACATCCTGCATGTGGGATTTCCATGAGAAGTAATTAGTACTGGTAAATAAAATTTCACTATAATATCTCTTAGGGTAAAATTTGTTGAATAGTGTAACTGGGTTTGGTCTTCATAATTTCTAATGTAATCACCATTTTATTTGACGTAAAGAGAACAAAAAAATTATTATTATTATTATTATGAAGCATGGGTTACATGCTCAAGGTTATTTTATTTATAGGTCAAGCACCCATTGAGTGCTTCTAGGTTTTGTCATTGAGTCAAAGAGTCTATTGAGTCATTTTTCTATATGTAAGACCCTATTGGGCATTTTGTATTATGTCAAGGAAATTTAGTTGTCATAAAAACCCTCCAAGACAAGTGAACCTTGTTAGATTTTAAACTTCTGTGGTGTTCCTTTGTAGAGAAAGAGTTTGGATTTCCCATAGTGGTATGTGAAATATGTCGATGTTTTGAATCCCAAAGAGGATCCATCATTAGGACTGTGAGGGAGGAAAGAAGAACCAATGTGGAGGATGAATAAATAGATAATAAATGAACAAAATAAAAAACCTAAAATGTTAGCTAAAACCTAAAAAATATAAAATCCTAAACTAAAATAATTAAAATAGAAGAATTAATAATATCATAATCTAATAAAATAGATTTGATAAATTAAATAATGTAAAAAAATTATTATTAATAATTATTTAGTTATAATAATTATAATTCATAATGCTAATGGAGATGTTATAAAGGTTAGATTATTATTAAAAATTGGCTATGTTAAATCTTAAATATGTAAAAAAGCCTAAACTAAAATTATTAAAATAAAATATTTTTAATAATCTAATAAAATAATTAGTAATCAATAGATCCTATATATAAATTAAAAAATGAAATAGTTTTTATAAAGGTTAAATTTGATAATTAATGAATATTAAATCCTAAGTTAAAACTAGAATTAAATTATTGCAAATTAATAAATTGAATTATTATGAGTTAATATTGTATTTTAATTTATTTAAGAATTAGGTTAAGGATAGATAATTATATTTGAGTTGTTATACCTGAGAAGAAGTGGCAGAGTTAATCTGATTGATTAGAGGAAACCATCTTCCGCTGATCTCAATGTCACTTGTTGAGATTATGTGGATGTTTCATAATCTCAAGAGCTTCCCTAATTTTCCTCTTCTGATAACGATCTTCTCAAGCAATAATCCTAGAATTTTCTAAGAAAACCTGATGTGTAGTCTTCGAGGAATTTTCAGCAAGAGCTTAAAAGTGTGATCTTTCATTCTTAATGTGATTCCTTAAATATTCTTTGTTATGAGTGTCCTATCCCTCCAATGTAACTTTTACCATAGGAATAATCAATTTTGTAAACTCCCTTAAGTTGTTGTTGATCAATATTATCCTTTACAGATCTCAATCTTTATTTGATTGTTATTATTGTTGTGAATATGTCTTTCTTACCCAAAATCTTTGCAATTTTATCTGTGACTCCTTGAATGTATGGTAGAAATACTTTGTCGCACCACGCTTGATGCCTTTGGGAGTTAACCTTTATTTTAGCTCTTTTTATAGCCTTCTTAATGTCCTTATTCTTATAACCTATACTTTTAAATATAGAGTATTCTCTTCATCCAGGTGTTGCAATAAGTCAGCCTAAATTAAAGTGATAAGTCATCCTCATTAAGGACATTTGACCACCATGAAGAAGCCTATATATAAGGGATACTTCGACCTCATTTGAGCAACATCCATTTAAGTTCATTGAAGCAAAAAAACAAGTTGAGTCAAGGGAAAAGGAACCTTCTAGCCAGTGAAAAAGAGAATAACATAAAATAAGAGAGACTGAATTTTAAGGACTATTTTTAGGTCCACGCCTTCCACACGTGCAAAAAATAAGGGCTTTATTGCAATTAAATTTGGAGGAAAATTTTTGGTGTCAACATAATCAAGTCTACAAGCCGAAATCTCAAGGAAGAGAAACTACATCAAGTGAATGAGAGAAAATGTCTTGTCAACTATCAATCTACCCACACATTCAAAATTACAGGAGGTACAAGCAGGCTGAAAAGTGCACGACTGAAACAGTGATCGAAATCTGAAGTAAGGGATAAAAATTGAAGTCGTGAAGAAAGGTTGACTTGCATTGACTTTGTGAAGATAATTTCATCAAAAAGGAGGTTTGACTTGTCTTTGAGGGATCTTAGTCTTGGGTCATAGGTCTAGGAATTTGGCATTTCAAGTTTCTATCATAAGCGAATAATTCTTGTGGTTGTTCCTCTCAAGAGGAGAGGTTTTGGCCCTGGCTTGAAGCCTATATTTTATGTCCTGTTGTCTCATTTTTTTTCATTTTTGGTAGTTTTTTTATTATTAAAGAACACTATAATAATCATGTAAAAAATATTGAACTACAATTACAGCTAGTTAAGTAAAATAAAATCACAAACAATTATCAAAGTAAGATAAATCACCTAATCTAAATCCCCCTAGATTTCTCAACATGGTATCAAAGCTAAGGTAACTACAACAAGGAAAGGCAGCTTGAAGAAGATCATCCAATTGAAGAAGGAGACACATGGGTTGAACACAAGGAGATCATCAATGAGAACTAAGAAGAATCAAGGACATCAAATCATCAAGATCATCAAGGAGGAGTACCCACCACATCACAAGGACACATTATCACAACCTATGGTAGAAGAAGAAGACCTCAAAGACCCTACCTACATTCAAATGAGGACTCAAAACTTGAATCATTCTTGGGAAGCTCACATGTTCCACAATCATCATCCAAAGGAAGTAAGAATAATCATATCCATCATTATTAAATAAATCAAGGTAATCTCCCTCCCATTGAAGAAAGGATCTCATCTCAAGAATACTTGAAGAAAGAAATATCTTATCATCTAGAAAAATAAGTATCATCATCTTTGAAGAAGGAAGACATCATCACAGAAGCAATCATATTCAAGAGGGAATCTTCTATTGTCAACATCATCAAGAAGGCATTATCAAGGAGCATATTCACTTTATAAGTAAGTATTATATATTTCTATGTCTCAAACCTCAAACCAAATGAATTCATTTTGCAAGGATAAAAATAAATGATTTGGGACCTCGAACTACCTTGTATGGAAGAAGACAATTGATATAATTCTCATGGAGAATGAATTTATTGAATATGTAAAGGGCTCCATCGCCTTAAGAGCAAGCTCAAGCACTATCAAAGTACATGGAAGGAGAGATAAGGGCAAAAATTATACTCATAGAGTCAATCAAGGATTTTCCCATCCCTTATGTTACAAAGTTGAAGACAGCAAAGGATATTTGTGAAAAATTGGTGGAGTTGTTTACCATGAGCACTACAGGTGAAATCATATCTTTGAGAATTGAACTATACCAGATGAAAATATCAAGGGAAGAAGGGATATATTTATATTTCATGAAGGTATCTGAAATTAGAGATCAATTACAAGAACTTGGAGAAATAATGTTTGATTGTGAGATGACCACCATTGTGCTCAATGCACTACCTGATGAATGGGGAAATTTCGTATCAAGTATCTATGGGAAGAAGGAAACCACTCTATTTTACAATTTATGTTCATTATGAAAAATTGAAGAATATATATTAAAAGTGAAAAACGATTTTGGATCAACTGAACCTACATAAGTATATGCAACATCAACAAGAAAGAAAGGAAAATTTGGGAAATTTGAGCCTCGAAAGAAGTTTCAAAAGAAAATTGATATGTCAAATATCTAATGCTATCAGTGTAATGAATATGGTCATTTAAAAAGGAATTGTCCTAAAATCAAGAAGGACAACAAGAAGAGAGGAAAGAAATTAATTTCATGTCACTGAAGAAGTAGAAGAACCTGAAAAGAGTAAACCAACAGAGGAAGTAAAACATATTTATTATGACTAAGATAACCTCCTTCACTCATTCATTTCAGCATATAGAAGTTATCAAGTCATGATATAAATCATCACAAATATAAAAGGATGCATTATATCAGAGATAGAGATGACATCAACATAGAAGCATGGAAGGAGAGTTGAAGTAAAAATATAGATGGTTGAAGCAGTCATCATGATAGAAAACAAGAAACGCATGGAATCTTTGTTGGAATCATATAAGGACAACCGAAGTAGCAGTATATATGGTTGGATTAAGTCATCTAGAAAGATAGAAGATAAAGAAACCATACATCATCATCATTAGGAAGAAGCATTTGCATAATGAGGATCATCAAGGTCCTCTGTTGGAATATTCATTAGAAGGCTCACCTCTACTTAGATGAAGCAAGTGTCTCACAAAAGGTCTACATTCCACCTTGTGTGGGATCCACTAGTTAGAAGGATGAAGGTATGGTGAAAAAAATATGCAGCATGTCAAGTTGGTTGAAGCACTCTCATCTTCAAGCAAGGAAAGGAAGTTACTGGAATGAAGTCTAGATGGCCACATGAAGGAAGAGGTATGTATATACTATAGATAAAGTCATGGCATCATATGGTTATAGCTATAATAGTAAAAAATGCTCTATCTCATGAGAATGAAGAAGAAATTCTTCCATTAGAACGATGCAAAAATGCATATAGACAATGTGCCTTGAACTCTTCTATATATAGAAAAGATGAAATCAACATAATATGACCTCATGAAGAAAATGAGGTGGTTGTAAATCATGGTTCCTATGATAAAGGAAATATGTATAAACGATCCTAAGGAAGCCATATGTGAAGAAGGTGAAAGACTATTTTGTGATAAGATGCATATAATTTCAAAGATAAGTGATCAACATCTGATAACTAGAAGGATTATCTATGACATATCCATGGAGAAAGATATGAATACCGTGATATGTTGGAAGAAGAAAAGCTTGGTTATGTATGCCTTGCAGATGGATTCATACAATATGCGAAAGGATGTTGATGCAGGAAGTATATTTCATGATGAAAGGCCATCATTAAAAGGGAACTTTGATTTGATATTCATTTTTATTTTGAAAACATTTGGTTGGGTTGAAATAGGGCTACCAAAAGAGGGTTGTATAATTCACCTACAACTAGTATTTTGGATGGAAGATACTATAAGAAACATGACTTGGAAGAGGTAGTTATATGAATATAGCCAAATAATTACTAGAATATCATTTCCAATGAAGAGAAGGATGACATGACTATTGGTTCAACATGATATTTCATTGAAAGGAAGTGTTGGAGAAGATGGTTGATTCCATACAAGAAGAAGTCTCTGTGAAGAAGAAGTTGAATTTCATGACATGATGTGGAAAGAAGGAGCCCTACAGAAAGCTAATAGTACCATGATCTCCACCAAATATATTTTTTGTTGGTAAGAAGTCCCTTTTTAAGATGTAGCTTGGAAAATTCCCTTATTAAGAGATATCTTGGGTATATTCCTTTCATAGGAATGAGTAGATCCCCCCTGGTTGATAGGAAGATATAGACACATCATTCTTTTCTTCATGTTATGAAGAAAGAACGAAATATTGGGTAAGAATATAAGATTTATTTTGATACTCTTTAAGGATGAGGTACGACATCCAATAGGTAAGATTAGTTGAAGAGGAAATTCCATGAGGATGTGTTAATACAAGATGGGAATGGTCCTAGAAGGACATACCTTGTGAACATTTGGATGGGGCATGTACCTTGAGAGACAAGGATGAAGGTGTTTATAAGTCATTGTCTCCACATCATTGTGCTCTATTCTTGTGGAGAGATAGAGTTGTCAGTCAAGGCCTTGCTATATGACAATTTTGGTGGATATGGTGAGATGCAATGAGATAAGATGAAATAATAGCTTATGAGATGGCTTATACCAATCTAGCTCTTCTTATGAGAATTATTCAGTATGATAGTGTCCAAGTACTTTGTATGGGTTATGAATACCTCCTTAAGAGGTAGTGTTGAAAAGTGTAACTAGGTTCGGTCTTCATAATGTATAATGTAATCATGATTTTATTTGATGTAAAGAAAAAAAAAATATTATTATTTTGAAGCATGGGTTACATTATCAAGGTTATTTTATTTTTAACTCAAGCACCCAGTGAGTGCATATAGTTTATTTCATTGATTCAATAATTCTATTGACTCATTGTTATATACGTAAGACCTTATTTTTCATATTGTATTATGTCAAGAGAATTTATTTTAGTCATAAAATACCCTCCAAGACAAGTCAACCTTACAGCAACAAGTCGGCCTACATGAAAGTGAAATTTCGTCCTCATTAGGGCCATTTGAACACCAGAAAGAAGCCTATATATAAGGGAGACATTGACCTCATTTGAGTGACATCCATTCAAGTTCATTGAAGCATAAAAACAAGTTCCATCAAGTGAAAAGGAATCCTTCTAGCCAGTGATAAAGAGGATAACATAAAAGAAGAGAGACAAAAAAAATTTGGTTTGTTTTTAGGGAAACACCTACCACACATGCAAAAAGTAAGGAAATCATTGCAGTAGGATTTGGAGGACAAGTTTTGGTGTCAACATAATTAATTTTTCAGGCCGAAATCTCAAGGAATAGAAATTACATCAAGGGAAGGAGAGAAAATGTCTTCCCGACTATCAATCCACCTACACATGTGAAATTAAAGGAGGCACAATTAGGACGAAAAGTGCAAGACTGAAATAGTGATCGAAATCTAAAGTAATGGCTGAAACTAAAGTAGGGAAGCAAGTGTTGAGATTGCAACAAGATGATGAGCTTTGTTGAAAGAGTCACCTTCACTAAGTGGGCCAGCAGGCTATTTTTGGCGCAAAGTCTATTTTTAGACTATGTCTATTTTTAGACATGTCGATCATATTCTATGAGTTGCAGGATGCTATTTGTGGATGGTTGGTTAAGTTGGAAAAAATAGATGGACTTCTATTTTTAGACATATTGGGCGGAATCTATTTTTAGATTGCCAGTCTAAAAATAGATATGTCGAATATTATTAGCTCTTAATAATAATTGGACTATAAACATTATCTTATTCTCTTGGAGCACTTCAGTTAAGTGCACAGATGTGGCACAGGAGCTGACAGAAGGAATTACGCTATTCCTGAGGGTTAAGTGGAGATATTACATGGAGACTTCAGTTAGAAATCATGTGACAGAGTTTGGTGGAGTTATAGAAGTAGTTGGTGGAGTTGTGTTCAGTTTAACTCAGTTAGACATAGTTGAGCTAGTTGTATCTAGTCTAAATGATTGATACACTAGTGAGAGTGGTGTGAATTAATTAATAATTAATTCACTAAATATTAAATCATTAATCAACTAAATAATACATCAGTTAACTACAGTGCATGGACAGTTTCAGTGGAGACCAGTGGAGAGGTAGGTGAAAGAGAAGGTTGACTATCAGTTGTGACTATAGTGATGCATTGATTGCATCCAACACAGAGTAGAGTTTCCAATGAGGATTGCATGAGCAAGGCTGGACCAATTCGAGTTCATTCAGAGCCATTCTTCAGCAGGGATTGCACAGTAGAGGCAGGCTAGCAGGTGGCAAAGATCGGTGCATGGATTTGCTAGATCAAGACCTGATTAGTGTGTAGCGATTGTATTGTACTGAGAGCTTGTGAGAATATTTGTATGAGGATTGTTACATGATATCTATGACATATATATTATACAGATAGTTGGGGTTTTTAGCTTCAGGCTTTCCCTTTAAAACACTGTGTTGATATGTGTGAATTTTTATGGTTTCAATGTGTGCATGCAATTGATTTAATTTCCGCAAGTAATGATCAATGGTGGAATAGATTATGTATTGTGCATGAAGTAAAATAGTGTGTGATAAGGAGAATATTGAATTTATAACGCATTGGTTATATAATTTATACATGGTGTCAGAGCTATATTGATCATTGGAGCAATTGCAAATCATTGAAGCGGTTGAGTTTTGTGCTGGTGGAATTCGAATTTGCAGTAGTGTTTTCTTGGTGTCGAAGTTGAGATATCTTTCAATGGATTGCGATTGGAGTATGCCCTTGAGGGCATCTTGAATTATATTGCATGGAAAAACAGGATGGAGGCGGTGCTGGAGGATAATGGGTTGAAGGATTTCATAGATGCAGAAATTCCAAAACCTGCTTCTAGCGATGCTGCCGCACTTAACGCATGGCAAAAGAAGACAGAAAAATGTCGAAGGATTCTGTTGGAAGATGTGAAGGATCACATAGTTTCTAGCCTTCATGGTAAAGCTTCTCCATTCTTGATGTGGAAAGCTTTGACAGACCTGTTCCAAAGAAAGAGCGACCAGAGGAAGTTGGCGCTCAAAGATAAACTCAGGAAAATAAAAATGGAGAAAGGCGACAGTATACCCAAGTACCTCACGAAGTTTTTCCAGTGCAGGGATGAGCTGGGAAGTGTGGGGATTACTGTATATGAAGAGGAATTGGTGAGCTTGGCTTTCCTTGGGCTTCCGAAGAGTTGGCATTCCTATGAGGACTCTGTTAATGGTCGGGAGAAACTATCGGGATGGGAGCGACTTTGGTCGGATCTTGTGCAGGAGGAGATAAGGCGGAGTACCAGGGATGGATCTTCATCGAAGAATGAAGATGAAGAAAACTGCGCTTTGCCTGCCAAAGCAAGGAAAGGGAAGGGAAAGAAAAATCCTTCTCAATCCGGTGCAAAAGGCAAGAAGCAGGACATGTCCAAGGTGAAGTGCTTTCACTGTCACCAACACAGACATTACGCCACTAATTTTCCACAGAAGAAGAAAAATAAGCAGGCTGCAAGATCTGCAACTGGAGAGGCCTTAGCTTCACAGTTTGAGCTGGATTTTTCATTGATCGCATGCTTGGTCTCAAGTATGATGGGATCAGTTTGGTTTCTTGATAGTGGTGTGTCTTTCCATATGACCGGAGACAAATATTTGTTTTCTGATCTGGATGAGAACGATATTGGAG
Source organism: Pinus albicaulis (assembly GCA_034641835.2). Classification (NCBI taxonomy): domain Eukaryota; kingdom Viridiplantae; phylum Streptophyta; class Pinopsida; order Pinales; family Pinaceae; genus Pinus; species Pinus albicaulis. The sequence continues at coordinate 757,577,945 of CM076580.1, forward strand.
TGCACATCGAGATGGGAAATGATGGTAGATACAGTGCGACTGGTATCAGGACCATTTCCTTTAAGAGGGAGTCTGGTAAACCCTTCATATTAAAGGATTTCATGCATGTTCCAGGATTGAATAAGAATCTGATCTCTGTGGCTATGTTGGAAGACAAGGGATATGATGTTGTCTTTAGCGAGGGAAAGGCTTTCCTGCACAGTAAGGTAATTGGTGAAACCCGGAGGATAGGGGTTTGAGTTAAGAACATTTATCAATTGCAGGTAGATGGCTGTGCAGCAATGGTAGGAAAAGCAGAAGGAGTGGTGAGCCAGGATGAGGGCGAGCTATGGCACAGGAGATTGGGCCATCTTCACCATGGAGCTTTGAAAATTTTGTAGCAGATTTCTACCAGGCTTCCCAAAGGTACACTTACGCAGTCAGATTAGTGCAAGGGATGTACTTTGGGAAAATTTGTGAAAGCCACCTTTCATGAGAAGAATAGTCATGCCACGACGATCCTTAAAAGAATTCACACAGACGTGTGTGGACCTTTCTCAGTAGCTTCGACAGCAAAGCACAGGTATTATGTGATATTTTTTGATGATTTTTCTCGTAAGTGTTGGATCTTCTTCAAGCAGAATAAGAGTGAGACATACTCAAAGTTCTGTGAGTTCAAGGCACTGGTTGAGAAAGAATTGAGGAAGCAGGTGAAGGCTCTTAAAAGCGATAATGGTGGTGAATTCATCTCTGGCGAATTCAAAGACTTTTGCAGTGTAGAAGGAATTCGAAGAGAGCTCATAGCGCCTCATAACCCACAGCAAAATGGGGTCGCGGAGTGAAAGAACAGAACGATCGTGGGTGCTGCATGGGCGATGTTACATGATCAGGGCCTTCCCATACACTTATGGGCTGAAGCTTGCAACACTGCGGTTTATGTGCAAAATCGTTGTCCTCATAGAGTACTTGGCATGAGTACACCCGAAGAGGCATTTTCTGGTAAGAAGCCTGATATTTTTCATTTGAAGATTTTTGGCTCACCTGTTTACATTCATGTGACGAAGGATTCCAGGAAGAAGCTAGAGCTGACCACAGAGGTTGGGATATTTGTGGGGTACACAGAAACACCCCACAACTATCATGTGTATTTTCCAGACAGTCGGAAGACTGTTGCGCGACGGGATATCAAATTTCATGAGGAGAAAGCCATGAAGTGTTCGCTTGAGAGGGAGCCACACTCGCATGTAGATGAGGAGCTATTAGTTCATAAGGATGAGCCTCAGGATGTGGATCAGCCACAAGAGGAGGTTCATGGAGTGGAAGAAACCACTCATGCAACACCAAACATCAAAGGGCGGAAGCGCACTATAGAAGCTGAGCGACTGAATCTTGATGCAGAGAAGATTATAGGAGCACCTACATCACAGCACAGACAGAGACAATCACCTGACCGATATACTGGATACATGGCTTTGATGAGCAATTGTATCGAGACAGAACCATCCTCTTTCGAGGAAGCTGTGGAGAACCCTGCATGGGTAGATGCCATGGTGGAAGAGTATGATTCGATTGTCAGAAACAGTGCATGGGAGATTGTCCCAAGGCCGGAAGGGAAATCAGTGGTAGGTTCGAGATGGATCTACAAAGTGAAGCAAGCAGCTGACAGGAGCGTCGAGAAGTACAAGGCAAGATTTTTTGCCTGGGGCTTCTCACAGATTGAGGGGATCGACTATGAAGAAACCGTTGCACCTGTCGCAAGGCATTCTTCCATACGGAGCATCCTTGCTCTCTCAATGTAGATGGGTTGGCACATTCATCAGATGGATGTGAATACTGCGTTCCTCAACAGATTCATTGAGGAGGAGGTTTACATAGAGCAACCTGAAGGATTTGAAATCTTCAGCAGCGAGTCACATGTGTGAAAGCTCAAAAGAGCGTTGTATGGGTTGAAACAAGCACCTCATGCTTGGTACACACGGATAGACAGTTATTTCACTGGTCTTGGATTCACCAAGAGTGAGGCGTATCCGAACCTATACCAGATTGTGGTGGAGGGTAAGTTGCTTATCATTGTACTTTATGTAGATGATTTGATACTGTCAGGTGATGAACTGTTGATACACTCATGCAAGACTGATCTTGCAAAGGAGTTTGAGATGAAGGACTTAGGCCTCCTTCATTATTTCCTGGGATTGGAAATTTGGTAGCGCAGTGATGGATTGTTTGTGTCTCAAGGCAAGTATGCCTGAGAGATACTAGAGAAGTTCAACATGCATGGTTGCAAGCCTATCGACACTCCTCTTCCTGGTGGTTGGAGGAAAGAGGATGCTACATCGACAGAGTTAGTGGATGCCACTATTTACTGACAGTTGGTTGGTTCGCTCATGTATCTAGTCAATACATGACCAGACATATGCTATGTTGTTAACCAAATTTCACATGCTATGGTTAAGCCTACCAAGCTCTTTTGGAAGGCGGGGAAGCATGTATTGAGATATATTAGAGCCACATCGGGATATGGATTATGGTACAGACAGTTGGATGAGGTGAAGCTGCATGGCTTCACGGATGCAGATTGGGAAGGGAGCCCAATGGACAGAAAGAGAACATCTGGAGGGATATTCAGTATCGAGTCTACAACAGTTTCTTGGTACAGCAGGAAATAGAGATCCGTGGCACTCATTTCAGCGGAGGCCGAGTACATGGCAGCAAGTTTGATTGCATGCGAGGCTATATAGATGACGAAGATCCTGGTCGGGTTGTTCGGTTCACACTTAGATCCTACTGTGATATATTGTGATAATCAGAGTTGCATCAAAATCTCAGTTAATCCAGTATTTCATGATAGATCTAAACATATTGACATCTGGTATCATCATATCAGAGATTGTGTGCAGCGGAAGATCATGTTACTTTTATACATTCCTACGGAGGATCAGGATGTTGATATCTTGACGAAGGCACTCACTAGGAGCAAATTAGAATACCATAGAGGTGGGATCGGGGTGGCAGATAATCCCTATCTTGTTGAGAGGGAGTGTTGAGATTGCAACAAGATGATGAGCTTAGTGAAAAGAGTCGTCTTCACTAAGTGGGCCCACAGGCTATTTTTGGCGCAAAGTCTATTTTTAGACTATGTCTATTTTTAGACATGTCGATCATATTATATGTGTTGTAGGATGCTATTTGTGGATGGTTGGTCAAGTTGGAAAAATAGATGGACTTATATTTTTAAACATATTGGGCGGAATCTATTTTTAGATTTTCAGTCTAAAAATAGATATGTCGAATATTATTAGCTCTTAATAATATTACTCTAAACATTATCTTATTCTCTTGGAGCACTTCAGTTAAGTGCACAGATGTGGCACAGGAGCTGACAGAAGGAATTACTCTATTCCTGAGGGTTAAGTGGAGCTATTGCATGGAGACTTCAATTAGAACTCATGTGACAGAGTTTGGTGGATTTATAGAAGTAGTTGGTGGAGTTGTGTTTAGTTTAACTCAGTTAGGCACAGTTGAGCTAGTTGTATCTATTCTAACTAATTGATACACTAGTGACAGTGGTGTGAATTAATTAATAATTAATTCACTAAATATTAACTCATTAATCAACTGAATAATACATCAGTTAACTACAGTGCATGGACAGTTTCAGTGGAGACCAGTGGAGAGGTAGGTGAAAGAGTAGGTTGACTATCAGTTGTGACTATAGTGATGCATTGATTGCATCCAACATAGAGTAGAGTTGCCAATGAGGATTACATGAGCAAGGATATACCAATTCGAGTTCATTCAGATCCATTCTTCAACAGGGATTGTGCAGTAGAGGTAGGTTAGCAGGTGGTAGAGATCGGTGCATTGATTTGCTAGATCAGGACCTGATTAGTGTGTAGCGATTGTACTGTACTGAGAGCTTGTGAGAAGCTTTGTATGAGGATTGCTACATGATCTCTATGACATATATATTATATAGATAGTTGGGGTTTTTAGCTTCAGGCTTTCCCGTTAAAACATTGTGTTCATATGTGTGAATTTTTATGGTTTCAATGTGTGCATGCAATTGATTTAATTTCCGCAAGTAATGATCAATGATGGAATAGATTTTGTATTGTGCATGAAGTCAAATAGTGTGTGATCAGGATAATCTTGGATGTATAACGCATTAGTTATATAATTTATACAGCAAGGTTGAGTGGGGTTGACTTTGTGAAGAGAATTTCATCAACAAGGAGGTTTGACTTGTCTTGGAGTGGTCTTGGTCTTGGGTCATAGGCCTTGTAATTCATCATTTGAAGTTTCTATAAGAAGAGGAAAATACTTGTGGGTTTTCCTCTCAAGAGGCAGCCTACATTTTTTTTCTCTTGTCTCATTGTTTGGTATTTGTTTGATGATTAAATAACACTATAATAATAAAGTAAAGAATATTTAACTACAATTACACCAAGTTAAGTAAAATAACATCACAATAAGTTATCAAAGTAAGAGAAATCACCTAATCTAGTTTCCCCTATATTTCTCAACAAAATAAACCTTAGGGTTAGAAAAAAACACATAACAGGTTTTGTATTCCAACTAATATCACAATATACTTCAATTTGAAAATTAAATAAGATAGAATAATTATGTATTCAACAATTCATTTCCATGAAACCAATTCAACAATACAATAAATAGTTTTGATCCACAATCCTCCAAATACAATTGAAATACACACTAAGAGGTATCGCATTAACCAAACTCTACTTCCCTAATACCCTAACTCTGACATTTCCTCTATCTTCAATACTTGTACCTCCTACTTCTTTTGATTCCACAAACTTATTATGTTTCCTTGGTAATGTACTTACAAACCCTTTGTGGTTTATGGATGTTATGGTGGTCCTTGATTGTTCCCTCTGTTTTTGTTCTAGACCTTTGACACTGCCTAATAACAATTTGAGGTTTTTGTTGGTGCCAACCAGTGCCTCCTCTTGTTGGGAAAAATACTGAGAAGGGGGTGTGAATCGATATTTTTTAAACTCACTTAAACCTTTCAATTTTTTATTCATATTTATGTACGCTACTATAATGAAGTAAACCAACGTATGTAGGTGACTTGATGAAGACAAGAAGCATATATCCAGTTAACTATATTTTCATTTAATTCATCATATGTATAACTTGAACCGGTGCGTCAGTACTTCATTATTCATTAATTAAAAAGTAACCATGCGAAGTAAGAAAAGAATAAAACATCACACATAAGAAACACATCAACACACATGGACACCAAGATTTTTAGGTGGAAACCCAACGTGGGAGAAAAACATCATTTTTTTCATCTTTGTGTTCTTCTTTATTATAAAGAAAAACTTCTTACAATCTTGTATTGGCGTAGACTCATACTAGTATGCAAGCACCCACCTGCAAAAGGCTACAACCTTCTCTCATTCTCCATAACCCACTGGAAGAGAGCTACAACCCCATGATCTCATTTATCGGCACCCACCGGAAGGGATCTCCTACCCCTTGATCAGATTTACCAGCTACTACTGGAAAGAAGCTTCGACTCCCTTACTGAAAGCTCCAACCCTCAGTACATCTGTGGACCATGTTTCATAATATTTCATATTGGATCCACCTGACTCAACACATCAAACCTGTAGGCCACTTTTCATCATATTTTTAGACTAGACCCACTACCATCTTTTAAACCCAATATCAGATAAAAAAAATTGAAACCAATCATTGTATAAAATTTATTAATCACTTAACTGACTGAATCACTAAATCAATCACTGGGTCTCAATCAAGCAATAAAAATAGATCAAATAACCAAACCAACTCATATTATTGTATACCATTCATTAGAATACCAACCGCATATTGTTGATCACATATACCAAATCCTGTCATTGAAAACCCTGATTAATCATATGTCAGAATATATACACTATTGCTCTGAAGAATATCCATGTATATATGCACTTTCCCTTAAGATGACCTGCATACAGAGTTCAAAATTTTTAACACTTAATTCTAAGTCACTGTCACAGTGAATCACATACTGAACCCATCACGGATCATTGAATTAGATACAGATCATCACATAGTAGAATCATCTTTAGCCAACATATTATTCCATAAACAATTCAACCCAACCAAAATTATTAAACACATATTATCATGATAGATACATCATTAACGTACAGTAACAAACATAACATAACCAATCAACCATTATCATCAGCTCATAATTAAAAACCCTAGTAGATGTATGTGATTATTATGAATAAATTCTACGTATGTACGTGCCTTTCATGCTTGACACTCATGTACAGATATGTCCATACTGAAAATTATATACGCAACTACCTATAAGAATATTCGTGTATGTACTTTGTCTTTCTGAAGAAAACATACATACAGATCTATAATTTCTGAGGCATACCTTCGCTGCACAACATAAATTATTTCAAACCCAAATCTTGGCATATAATATAATAGACACACAACATAACATCATCATCACATATTTATCAAACTATAAACATATTATTCAATATGTAATCATTCCATATCTATAAGATCTGATCCATCTTCGTGCTTCTTGGTTCACACCTATTTCATACCAAACCATTCATCAATATCCTAATATGTGCACATCTTAACACGTGATATCCTTCTCCTTTTACAGCTTAGGTGTTACCCAATACCTTAGGCTAATCCCTTAGTAATGTCAATGGTATTCTTTGATGGGATCAAATATTTGTCGCCACGCTCATTTCTAAGGGCCAATACCATGATAAATACCCCTGGTATTTAGAATACCATGGTGTGGAAACTATATGTGACTTTTCTTCACCATACCCACATTTGTACGCAACATTTTTTCACAGGACCCTCGTATACTTCCTCAAAATTTACCTTCATCATTCCTCTGTTCTTTGAATTGGTATTTCTTTGCCTAATCTCTCCGTCACATCTGTAATCATCATGCTACCATCATGTTGACATATTTATCAAGTAGGTTCCCATCAATGACAACACATATGCATCCTTATACAAGTAGGTTTCTATCAATGACAACACATTAGTCATAATGCCAAAAATATCCCCCTTTGGACTTGATGGCAACCAATTTGGTGTTTGGTCACCACAACTGGTAAATATGTGTAAATCATATCAAGCTAAGCATCAAGCTTTTCAAACACCAAGTTACTCTCCCCCTTTGACAGCAAAGGAAAATGGTTGACCAATGTTGAATGAAGGATATTTCTCCTTGTATAGAGAGGATCATTGTAGAGAGGATTCTGTTGAATATGAGTACTAACCATGCTCCACCTGAGCATATGCTGAATCTTCTAGAAGATTTTCAATGAAGTACATGACTCTATGAGTCAACCAAATATGAAATTCCTATCACCAATGGCTCATGCCTATAGAAATCACCCAACACAGTGGGGTTACATATTTGACTCAATATCACATCAAATTCCCAAAATGGGATTACATACATAATTGTCTTGACCCCCAATAGTCCAAATATGACTAAGTATTACAATGATTACATCATGGGTATTTATATGACCTTTACATCAAGTGACAGATATTACATGTATAACAAAAAACAAAGACCTCAATAGTGAGGTAGAAAGACCAGATATTATTCAACAACCATCATGTACCATTTAGGATATGTACCATAAGCATCTGACAACAGCACCATGAACATCATCAAGAAGCTATGTTATATCATCAACCTATGACCAAGTATGCAGCATCAACATCATAAGGTTGTTTCGTAGAACTCGTCCTTTTTACCTCATCAAGGTCAACTTGCTCTTTCCCTTAGTAGGAAGAGCCTTAATTCATGTTCATCAAAGACATATAGATATTTTGTAGCACAACAACATATATTTTCATGCATCAACAACATATGTTAGAACCAAGAATATCATCATAGGGTAATGTAGCATCATCCTAAATATGCCATGTCTCCAAGTATCATCTTGCAACAACATCATTATCTTGACCCATTATCCTTATACAAGAAGAATTATCACGCCAAAAACCACTTCTCTAATAGGAAAATTAAGTAATCATCCATCAGATGCTTATGTGCAATCACGTGATATAGAGATAACAATATGTATGAACTCATCATCATCAACCAATCATAGTATGAGATTGTACAATCAAGCTCTATTAGTAACCCATCTCCTTGATCTCATATCATCAAGATCAACATGCTCTACATACAAAGAGCCACAATATTCAAGCAACATGTCATATGTACCATCATATACATGCATCACAAATTTGATCAGCAACATTATTGACCAATGTTATATACATATTTTTAAGCAACATATAAGCATCATGCATAGAAACAACCCATGCATCAAATATAACGTAATGATAGCAGTATATAAATGTTAATTATGGCATGCACATCTTCTACATCAATTCTATTATGTAGGATCAACTTCACTAAGTGAAACTTAAGAAATACATCCAACACTTCATCAACATATGTGTCTCCAGCAGCATCACCAATGATATATAATTTTCACGATCATCATTATGCAACAAGTAATGTTATAGAAATCATAATGCCAACAATTCACTATTAGGAGTATAGAAAACGCTCCCCCTAAACCTATGCCAATTATTCTCTGTCAGGTCTGAGCACGTCAAATCATCCATCAAAGAAACTTCATCAATCAATAAAACCATCAAAGAAGAAATGTCGTATTGTAGAAACTCATAAACCATCATAAATCAATACCACTTCTAAGTAGTATCTAAGAATCAATAGACAGTAACCAACCAATGTCAGAACCAAAAATCCAAATAATAACTAACTGAAGCATATAAGAACTTCTCCCTGATTCTGTCCCATTGTTTCTTCATAATATAGAAACATACGTGACTGTCTAGACCATAACTCACGTATATACGTGATTGTACTTCATAGTATCCCTGTACAGAAAGTAAAATGTTGAAATGTAACATCTCCCCCTGAGCCTGTACTATATGTTTATGTTCATTGTTACTACATCATATGCATTGTAATAAATATAAGAAACATGAATATCAAAACAACCATGGGAATCATAATTAATATAAAATATATATTCCTCCCCTTGATATTATACATCATTGATCCTGAGGACCTGATAATCATATTATGCTCTTCGTGAGGTAATGTACCTCACCTCACTTCTACGTTCACTATGAGAAATAAGGTTTAACAAAATAATGTATTGCAATAGTGTCAATCTTCCCTACGTTTCTGACTGATGTTCCTTCTTCCTCCAGATCTGCTTGCAATTTCTAATTATGTGTTGGAAATTATCCCATCCCCTGTTTTTGTTCTGCATACTTAACCTGCAATAAGTGGCCTTATGCCTAAATGAGTTACAAGAGAAACAATATCCATAAAACCATCCTTTGTGCCTAGGGACTGATCTTGAATTTGATCTAGGATATTTTATTACATGTGGCTGACTTGATTTATTTTTCCCTTGAACAACACTATACTTGTTTTTGCCATCACATTGTGTATGATCATACCCAATGCCAATATTTATCAAAGGAAAGTGTTTTTCATTAATAATCTTCTCTAGAGACTCAGATGCCTTCACCCATTTTTTGATATTCTCGTAATTTTCCTTTAGGGTCATAACTTCAAATTATAATGTTTCACAATGATTTTCCTTTTCTTGAAGTTTCTTTCTTGTGCTTTATGTTATTCTATTATTTGCTTCTAATTATATCTTTAACATGTTTATTTCCTCAATAATATTGTTTCCTTTTGATTCCAATTCTTTGTTAGCATTCCTGAGTTTATAGTTCTCCTTTAGTGCTTTCATTGAATCATCTACCTCACAACGATCTGATTCATTAATTGTATGATCTTTAAGAGCCATAAGTAATTGATAGTGACTTTTAGAATCTGAATTTTCTTGGTCATCGAATGAGCTATGACTATCTTCATTAGAGTAAAAGATATTCTTGTTAGAGAACTTATTTTTAGCAACATTTTATCCCTTGTCTTTATGATTTTCTATATATGGAAATTTGGATGCATAATGGCCTACTCTTCCAAAAGAAAAGTATTTAAAGGGAAGCTTACCTCTAAATTTTCTAGTTCCTACTTGCAACTTTCTCACAAAGTTTGCTTCTTCCTCATCTAATATGTAGCTTATGTATTTGGGTGCTTCCTTTTGTTTCCCTTTATATGAGGCTTTTAAGGTTCATTCTCTCATGTCTGAAGGACCACCTTTCCTCATCTCAAATGTTTTAAATATTCCATGGAGTTGATCAAGTGTGATACTTTTTAGATTCTACATTTCTTCAATAGCAAAGACTTTGGAATCGAATTTTGGAGTTAGTGATCTCAAAATTTTCTCAACAGCAAATGCATCTTCCATCTCATCACCAAGGTTTCTCATGGAATTAAGAACCTCATATACTCTAAAGAAAAATCCAACAATGCTTTCATCATAATGCATTTTAAGTGTCTCATATTGTATTCTAAATTATTGGAGTTTAGAACTTTTTACCTTGGTGTCACCTTCATAATTTTGGATAAGATTATCTTGGCATATACTATAAAAAAACATATCATAACATCATCATCACAGATTTATCGGTCCATAAAAAGATTATTCAATATGTAGTCATTCCAGATCTATAATATCTGGTCCATATTCATTCTTCTTGGTGCATACTTATTTCAGATAAAACCATTCATCAATAGCCTAACACTTGCACACCCTAACACTTTATCTCCTTATCCTTTTATAGCTTAGGCCTTACCCAATACCTTAGGAAAATCTCTTAGTAATGTCGATGGTATTCTTTGACGGTATCAAATATTTATTTCTACAGTCATTACTATGGGCCAATACCATGGTGTAGAAATTGTATGTGAATTTTCTTCACCTTACTCGTGTATGTACGTGGCCTTTGTTCACAGGACCCGCGTATACTTCCTCAAACATTACCTTCATCATTCCTCTATTCTTTGAACTGATATTTCTTTTTCTAATCCCTCTGTCATATTTGTACTCATCCTACTACCGTCATGTCGACATATTTATCAAGTAGGTTGCCATAAAAGAAAACACATATGCATCCTGCTACAAGTAGGTTGTCATCAAATACAACACATTAGGCATAATACCAACACCTCTATCTCCAAAAAACCACTTCGTTACCAAGGATAATTTATGACAAACCCTGTTTGTTGTCATAGGATTGGTTTGCTATCAAACAAGGCCTCAAAAATTTATCATACCCATGTACTTCCATAGAATTAATGTTTCCTTGGACTGCATAGCTACAAGGAGATTCCCTTCAATTGGGAAAAGCCTTAGATTAAGGCACAAGTCATTTATTGTCCCTTAACAATACTTAATTTTTTCATATGATGTTTGGGTGATATTTTGTTGCTCCACATAGGATGTCGCAAGCCCTTGCTATCACAGACAAACCCGAGAGGGTTCCATTGTCTCAGGAAGAGGCGTGGTATTAACTCATTTCTTCCAGAATTACCTCAGAAGAGTACTTTGACTTAGATAATGCCCTAGAGGGCCTCTACTAGCTTAGATGGAGGTATATACTAGTTCTTTACTCCACAAAATCCTTGAAATGTCTTGCTATCCCTAGTTTTTAGCAACATAAACCTCAAAATAAATGTAAGATGCCACAGTGTGTCTCCTCAAGCTAAATAAACCACAAAAAATCCTCTTTCTTTCCTAAAAATAAGATGAAAGTTGCTTCAAAATATTATGACAAACAAACATATTAGAGAAAGAGAGAGGATTGGATACAGTGGAATCTTTCACCACTTAAACCAATCAAAGGAAAAATGGGTTTTTAAACCCTCGGAGCCTCAATTCACAAAAAATAGATATCCAATCAACCATGATGAGAATAATGATTATGCTCGCTATTATTTATAGAATCCATTTGGGGTATCTTCTCCTTATTTTAATTTGAGTTGTTACAATTTTTCCTCCACTTAGCCCTAATATTGGCTTCCTTCACAATTTTTCCCCCAATTACCCCATTTTACCAAATTTTTTCCCAAAAGAATTGGATAATGGGTTCCCTATTTATCATTGAATATGGCCTATGGGGTTGGAAAGGATACTTCATCCTCCCTTGGGAAATTAATTAGAATAGAGTACCTCTCAAAATTTGTCTTCTTATATAAAATGAGGACCCCTCAAATCATTCATATCCCTTCCTCTGATCACTTTCAACCATCCACCTTCAGTTTAAACAAGTGATGCAACATTCCTTAGATCTTCTTCATATTCACCACCACCATGAACGTTTGCAATTACAATAATTTCCCATAAATTCCTTGAAATGATCAAGTGACCATCATTAAAGTTTGGGGTGATGTTGATGTTAAAGCTCTCGTAATCATATAATAGAGCTGGAAGTGGACAATTTTTCTTGTTGAACGTTGGTATCAAAGTTCCATCCTTGATGGTTATGGAAACACATTTAGCCACAAACTTTGTCTGCATAAGGTCTGTAACCATAACCCCTTTAAAAACTAATAATTCAGTTTTTTCCACATTTAGGTTGCATTGATAGATAATTCCAAGGGTTGGGAAGCTACAAAAACCAATAAATATCTCCTTGTATTTATGGCTCCCTGATAATCCAGACACCGACTCAATATCCACTGGAAAATTATGAAGCAATAATCCATATTTCCCTCCTTGTATTTACAAATGGTAGTTGAATAAGGGTTGATTTCCATTTATACAATAAGTTGATTAAAGGACGTCCTTCTCAATAATATCATTCAATTTATAAATATTTTTATCCATCAGGTAACATGGTTAATCTACTACAAACGACATCTTCATATTATTCATAGCAATAATTATTGTACCTTTAGCGTGATTGTGATGATGAGCCACAAGATCCCCCTCTTTTATTGCATCCCTATATTTTAATAATGTTTTGGATTGCACCATAAATGTCTCCTTGTCTCCCATTAACAAATACATTATTATTCATTTTCATTGCTTCTTTTCTGGGATTCTGATTGTAATGCCTTTTATCATTTCCCTTCCTCCAAAATTGGAAAGGAATTACTTGTCTAGCTCCTACAAATTTGCAGAAATGTAGAAATTAAAATCAGCAAAATCATTATTGCTCATTCTTGGGTCTATACAAGTTGAATCTGGGTGGTTATCATCCTGACCACTTGGAGGGAAAGTTCAAACACTTCATGGTTTCTGTTGTCATGACATTGATAGCAGCTCCAAGTCAATTAGAGTTTTAGAAACTGAGAGATTGTTGATTGAAATTATTACCATTGGTATTCCACGATCAACATATTTTTCAACTATTGTAATTGTTGACATAAGACTAGCTAATTTCCCAATGACATGAATTGTAGGTGGATCCTTCTTCCTTTTACCAGTTTTCTTCATGCATAATTCCTTAATTTATTTTGTATAGATAGGAATATATTTGATAGCAAACGATAAAGGAATTTTGATATAAGAATTTTCAATTCATCCAAAATATCAAATTCAGGAAGAGAAATTATAGATTTTTTCTCTACTAACCTTTCCGAAAAAGGAGGTGTTTGAGTTGTTATTGTTCTATTTTTTTGAATTTGATTTTCTTCATCATGTTTTTTCAGGATTTCTCCCCTATTCAACTTTCTCTTCTATAATCATGGGAGAGTCTTTTTCTAAAATTTTCCCAGACCTTAAGTGGATGTTTTCAATGGGAAGGATAGAATATGAAGTTCCTTCCTCAGTACTATAAATTGGTCTTTCCACTTTGTTACTTAGATTTTCTACTGGTTGAGTTGGTAATTGAGTTGGTCTAGGTAGTGGTTGGTTAGATGGTAGCTGAAGCTGCTGAGATTGAGTTAGTGCAGGTAATGGTTGTTGTGGAAATTTTTTTGATTAAGGGGGTTGTTGGAATTGTTGATATGGGAATGGTTGTTGATGTGATTGTTGAGCATAAGTTTGGTATTTTGTTGAGGATAAATTTTTTGAGGAGGTCGAGTTCCATAAGCGTATCCTCGCCAAGTTTGTGCAGGTTGGTTTTGGAATTACAGTGGAGGCCAAGCATACCATGGCATAGGACCATTTCATGAGGATTTAGCGAGATATTGATAATTCTGAGGAATTTGTTGAGTAAATTTCCAAGGTAAATTTTGAGGCATAATTGTAAACTATGGTTGCCAAGGTCTTCTTGGTGCCAAATATTAGAGATTTTCAATCCCTTGTACTTCCTCCATCAATTTTACTTGCAAATCCTTGAGCTTTGGACAATTTTCAGTTGAATTATTTTCTGTATAAAGTCCACAAACCTGAATATTATCTAAAGGACATTCTTTCAGTGGATGATTCTTTCTACACTTAGGACAAAATATTGATAGTACATGATCTTGTTCATCTTTATTTTTCTTGGGTTTTAGTACATCGACTTGTGTCCCTAATGTGCTCAAGATATAAGTTTTAAAATTCTCAAATAAATTCCCTAATTTTTCTCTTTTTATGCTTCCTGTTGCAGATTTAGTTACTTTCGAATTTGCATCTATCTTTCCACTTTCGGATCTTCCTCTTGAATACTTTTGACATAATTCTGCATTCTCCTCAAATGGTAAATATGAGATGTCTCCTTTTCCCATTACAATGAGAATATCAAGGTATTCATCTCGTATACCTCTGAGAAAAATTGTTCGAATGGTATCAATATTTAAAGATTTTTATTTGTATTTTTGTATATTGTAAAAAAATTGTTCTAAATATTCTTCCAAACTCCTTCGAATTCTAGGCCTACAACAGGCTTGATACTTCTTAAGAAAAATTGTCCTCATGTCTTCCCAAGAAGTAATAGTGTGCTCTCCTAATCCCATAAACCATTTTAATGTAGTTGCTTTAAGAGTAGCAGGAAAAAGATGAAGTTTATGTGTATCATCTGTATAACCATAAGTACAACATAAAATATCAAATTCAAACATGAATGAATCAGGATCTTCATAAGACATTCCATAGAAATTTGGCAAAATAGAAGGTGGAGTATTCCTCATTTTTACCTCCTCTCCAAGAATTTCTCTATTATCTAGAATTGGGAATCCAAAGGTAGCTTCTTGATCATTTTTTGTTTCTGCATCATGTCGTCTTTTATTATCATATTCTCTTTTGGCATCTTCTTCTCTTTTTCTTTCTTCTTCTGTTCTCATTTCTTCCTCTCTTTTTCTTTTCCATTCTCTTTGTTGCCTTTCATATTGTATCCTTTGTTCTGCAGTTAATATTGGAATATTATATCCTTGACCTTCCTCTGTCATTTCTTTTTGTGTTTCTTCAATTTTTTCTATTTGTTTGAGGATTGGTTGATCTACTTGTTCAAGAATTCGTTTTCTTGTCTCTCTTTGTTTTCATATGGAAGTTGTTTATGTTTGTTTTCTTTTTACTTCATAAGCTAACAGAGTTTGTCTTTCAACAAGAGTTAACCTTTTCCTTAAACGTTGTTTTTCCTCCAATTATTCTAAAGTTGGTTTTCCAGCAACTAGTGTATTCAGTTCTGATGGTCCTTCTCCCACCAATGGTTTCATGGTTGGGGGGGTCTTGATTTATTTATCTACATTTCTCGTCTCTATGTTTAGGCATAAATAACCATAATGAAAAAAATGCTAAAAAAAAAATTGTTTGTAAGTTTTTGTTGTTGTTTTTGTATTTTTTTCTAAACAATCTTCCTAACTAGCTATATCCAAGAATGCTTCCTTGGCAACGGCGCAAAACTGTTGGTCCAATTTACTGATTAAATTAAACAAGTCTTTTATCTATCAATCTAGGTTGGTAATCTTAGAAGAAAACCAAAGTTTATGGAGTCTTGAATTAAACTATTGTAGAAATTGATTTCTTAGATTTTTTTTGGAAATGCATATTAAAAATCTAAATTATCTTTCAAAATAATAGATTTAGAAAGCATAAAAATGTTTGATCAAATAAATTAGTTAACTTTAGAATATAGAGAAGAGGCTCTTGTCCCAGAAACCTGATTTTTTCTTCCACAATCTTTCTATAATAACATTGCCAAACATCGAAGAAATAAGGAAAGAATGTAACTGTGAAGGCATATAAATTTAATTTAGGAATGCATATGAGAAAGTAAATCTTGTTTTCAGTTCAGTTCTAGTTCATGGAGAAGAGGCTCTTGTCTAAGAGTCTTGGTTTTCCTTTCACATAAAAGCCATTTAATGAAAAGAGAATCGATCTTTACATAAAAAACCATGACTTAATCTATGAAATCATGAAAGTAAATCTTGTTTTCAGCTCAGTCCTAGTTTTTTGTACATGTCAGCTCATACATACAAATTCTTGGCCTGCTGTCATTTTTGGATCCTTTTAAAACCCCTGTCGTGGCCTTAGACCCTCATATATTGTCTATCGTTATTCTTTCCGCCCACAAAATACATTGTGCAAAGGTTAAAATCCGCTATTAAAAATATATTGGGCCCAGCCCCTTTCTCCACTAGCCCCGCACCTCCTTTAATCCATGTAACCAAGCGTTGTGACCAAGCGCTGCCCCTTGGAGCGTTTATCGCAAATCGCATCCATCACAGATCGCATTTTCATTGGTTATGACCGTTTGATCCGTCGCCATTATTTGCGACGCGATCGATCGCGCCATCGCACTTTCCCCTCATCGCATATTCCCCCGTCGCACTTCCGCTAGTCGCAATTTTGCGTGTCGCGTGACTCCTCCATCGCAAAGTGCAGAGCGTTGTTTCCTGTTGCACCACCGTCTCCCCATCGCACTTTCTCTATTTGCGATTTTTCGAAACGCTTCCCAGGCCCCACCTCGCACGATCGCTCCCACCGCGTTCCATTGCAATTCATCGTATCTCTTTGCGTTTCAATGCATAGTCAAACCTTTGCATTTTTCAATGAATCACCCTCCGCTGTGACCAGGTCCCACATCCACGTCACCGCTCTACTTGTCAAATATGTTCCCCCCCTACCATTTATACATTCCGTTCATATGCCATGTTTCAGTGTTCACGTTATCGACCTCCACCCAGCCAATTCATCATCGCTCCCCTATTTTTTTCACTGTTGTCCTTCATACTTCCGTCATCTTATCACACCGCCTTGTCACCTAAGTCACCTCCACTGCATTCACTCTCCTGTGCATTTGTTTTCTTAACAAGGTTTGTGTAATTTGCAGTGTGCGGGAGGAAGAAAATCTCCATTAATTACCGCCTCCATTACAGAAGCCGAGGCCTCTTCCAAAGATAATATTTCAGAGACAAATTTATGAAGGGAAGCCCCGGGGAGCTGTCGTGACATGACACTCATTAAAACAGCAAGGTTCAAAATCTATCCAAACCTCTAGAGCCATTCCAAACCAAGATTTTACGGATGAAAACATTAATGCAGCAGCAGCAAAATATTAATGAAGGAGAAATGAATTCAATGTCCGGCATGAAAGGTTTCAAATTCCAATTCAGGCATTTAAAGGCAGAGAGTATAATGTACAGGAAGCAATACTCTCAAGGTGTTACTTCAGCCGAGTTTTCTTCAGGAAAGTACAGAATGTTCGTGAAGATTTACCCCTATGCTGCGTTCCTGAAGAAGATTTGTTCCAGTGCATTTATTTCAGCAGGCAGATCTCAAAGTACAAGATAACATCACCTAATCATTTAACAGTATGGGCGCGAAGGTTTCCGCCACTTTGTTTCAAATCAAATCATTAAATGCGCATCACCTACCTCGTTCTCTAGAGTTTTCTACCTCTTCTATAAAACCCCAAATAAAAAACATTGTAGAGGTTCCAGATTTCTATCAGCAAACTGTGCAGTGAAAAGGCTTTTGTATACATTTTGTAACACTTCTGTATGAAGGCTCAGAGCCCGTAGGGTCTTAGTGAGGAGGAGTTATAACTGTAATGAGGATTCTGGTCTCTGGTATTTCACAGTATGTAATTTTCCCCTTATGTGTTAATATAAAATCTCATTCCATGCTAATTATCTTCTTGTATCATGCTCTAGAATGCGAGTGGCTCACTGATCTTAAGTAAGGACTCATCCCAGTTGGTGCCCATAATTGGATTAGTCAAGCGCTTTAAATAGGCTTAGTCATGATATACTATTCCATGTTCATTTCATCCATATTTTCTGCTATATTAGTTACTTGAGGAGGGTGCTTTTAAAACGCCATTGTCATGTATGGATTCTTAGTTGGATAAGCCCATATGTGGTTTTGTTGTGTATCTGGGTATCAGCCTCCTGCTAACTAGTATCTTCTTCATGTTTCTTCACTGCATCCACTTTCTGATATATGATTTCTGTGGCATATTATTTGAACTGGCCCTCTTTACAGTAAGTTGCCTCTTAACTGTCTAATGCCTTTGTATTGGAGTTTTGCATGATGTTCCTACATTATTCTTATCTTTGTATCAGCTTCTGAGAGATAAACTAATTTCCTTGTTTTACAAGTGATAGTAAGAGAGCTTTTGGATTGACAATCCGAGCTATTTTATGAGCTCCTTGCTATGCTAAGATGTCCTAGGCACTGGTCTATAGCAACTTTAGGCTGTCTCTAGGGGTGAAAAAATTGTCCACAACATCTTTCTGGCGCCGTTTCCGGGGACGAATTTGAGAATATCAATTTCCCTGGGCCTCGAAAAATTGTTTTCACTCTCTAATCAGGTGAGCACAGAGAGTTGAAGAGTTGTGTATCCCTCACCTTGGCGACTCCATTTCTATAAATTTGATAAATCTATTGGTAGTCCTAGCTCCTCGTAAGCCACATTTGAGGTCAGATACATCACAGTCAAAGATACCTTCCGTGTCTGACCCAGAAAATATCATTCATATAAGAGCTTGGAAAGAGAAGAAATCAGTTTGTGCTGAAATTCCTGAATATTCTATAGAAGATTATCCATCCTCTTCCTCTCAAGAAATCCAAATATAAAATCCCGACTTCACCGAGGAAAATCCTGAATATTACTCAGATAGCCCACCCCGAGGAAGTGCTAGAGCTAAGGTGAACTTTCATTCTACCCCTGAGGCTGAGGAAGTTAAAGAAGTTACAGAGGTAGCTTTTATTAATCGCGAATTGTTCCCATCCACACCCCAGACCTCTGTACAGCATATCCCCACTGTTATTCATACCCCACTTCCTCCTACTCCCCTACCTTCATTTGTACCTCAAATTGTTGCACAACCCCCACCTCCTCCAATGGCTAATGTTCCGGCTTTCCTACTGAATAAATATGCTCCACTGGCCTTACCCCAAGTGCTAAATGATATGCCCCAGGATTATTTGAAGATTCTGCCTAGATTTAATGGGGAAAACGAAATTGATGCGCAGAAACATCTTGAGACTTTCTGCTCCTTCGTAGAAAACTTAAATGTTGAACATTTGGATGTGGTCTTGAGGTTGTTTGTGCAATATTTGGAGGGGGAAGCCAGAAAATGGTTCAAAACATTGGGAAATGGTTCTGTAACCACTTGGGATGATATGGAGAATACTTTTCTCGGGAAATGGGGAGAAAAGAAAGACCATGGACAGTGTCTTACTGAGTTTAATACTCTGAAGAAGAAATATAATGAAGGAGTATCAGAGTTTATCAAGAGATTTAATAAGTTATATCTAAATCTCCCTGCGGATATGAAGCCATATCAGAATGCTGCCAAAGTTGTTTTCATAGCAGAATTTGACTCAGATTTTGGATTCTCTCTAAGGGAAAGAAAACATGCTACTTTAGATGATGCTCAGTTAGATGCTCTAGAGTTGGAAGCGAACTTTGCCTCCACTGGGAAATTAAAGGGAAAAGTTGAACAAGATACTAGGAGGAGAGGCAAAGAAGAGGTTTCCACCTCTAACCAAGATAATGATACAGATAAAATGGATGAAATAAGAAAAATGATAAAGAAGATGGTCAATCTTGAACTAGAAGCTAAGAGTTCAGCTCCCAAGAATTTTTATAATGCCCCAAACAGAGGATACAATCCTCAGTACAAAAGACCACCATTGCAGATATTGCCTAGGGAAGCAAAAGAGCAACCAGACCAGGTACCACATCCATTGTACCTGGAAGGTCCAGCAGATGACTCCACTGGAGATGCTGCTTATGAACTAGAAGATTCAAATCTTTCTTTTTCAAACAGTGATGATATAGAATGCCCATTGCAAGAAGAAGAAGAAGAAGCAGAAATTGATCATTATTGTAAACAATTTGCTGATTTCATGCAAGCACAATTCAATGTAAAATATGATCTCAGATCTTCAAGGAAGAGGACCCAAACTCAAGATCAAGAAGAGGAGCCACCCCAGAAAGAAGCACCTGCTCAGAAGGGATCAGCAACAAAGAGAAACATAGAAAAAGGTAAGAGTCCTCTAAATGCTCCCTTGCAGCCTAATGATTAGATTCCTTCTTCTTCAAAAATAGTCAGTCCTCCTAATGTTGAGTCAGTGTCAAAAGAAATTAAATCTTCAACTGAAAATAAAGAGTCAAAAGAAGTTGTGATAGAAAAGCCCCCTCCTGCTTTTAGTTTACAAAAATATCTTGAGAAAATTAAGATTCCAGTCCCCCTGACCGAACTATTAAAACAGCCTGTATATCAGTCTCAAGTTACTTCCTTCATGCTTCCTCCTGAAATACCAATTGTGCCTGATAGTTTAAACCTTCAAGAAGAAATACCCATGGTAGTCTTTGGCCCACATGTCGAGGAGATAGACCCTTCTACTCCCCCTTTTTATGTGTCTCTAGTTATTCATGACCTGTTGTTACACAATTGTATGTTAGATTCTGGGGCCTCCCATAATCTAATGCCTCTATCTGTCATGGAACAACTGGGACTGCAAATTACAAGGCCATATAAAGACCTATACTCATTTGACTCCAAAAGAGTTAAATGCTTGGGGATGATTAAAGATTTAGTGGTCAATTTGGCCCAAATTCCAGCAAAGAGTGTGGTCATGGACATTGTGGTTACTGATATCCCAGCCCGCTTTGGCATGTTGATGTCAAGGTCTTGGGGTACAAAAATTGGTGGGTCAATCAAATTGGATTTAACATATGCTACTGTCCCAGTCTTTGGAGGCCAGGAGAGGAGGTTATACAGGGAGACTAGATTTGTTAAAATGGTAACTAAGGCTGACTGCTCAGGGAATTCCCCATTTTATAACAAAGACGGAGATTTCTCATGTTTGATGCTAGAAGAAAATCAAAATTATGTCCATGAGCCCCTCTTTGGTCAAATCCAAGCTGAGCGGCCTAAAGAAGATCAGGAATTAGAAATTTGGACTTTGCATTTTGATGGAGAAAATTCAAGAGAAGGCAATGGAGCTGGGGTATTATTAATCTCTCCTACAGGAAAATGGATCCCACTGTCCTTTAAATTGGAATATGAGGCTACCAATAATGTAGCTGAATATGAAGCACTTTTATTGGGACTGCAGACAGCCAGAAACATGGGCATCCAAAGTCTAAAAGTCATGGGATACTCTGAGCTGGTGGTAAGGCAGATCAGAAATCAATTTCAAACCAATAATCCACAGCTAAGAGCATATAGAAATGAAGTTTGGGACATGGTGGAAAATTTCTTCTTGGATTTTAATATACAGTTCATGCCCCGAGAGCGGAATAGAATGGCAGACTCTCTTGCTGTGGCTGCAAGTACATTCCGTCCTCCTCAGAATCCACTCTTAAGATACGAAGTGGAGGTACGTTACAGGCCATATATCCCAGATAATATTAAGCACTGGCAGGTATTCGAAGACGACGAACAGATGAAGACATTTCTGGAAACAGTGAGAGAATTATCTAATATGGAGATTGATGACAATGAAGAAGAGGAAATTGAGAATATTGCAGAAAACAGATGGGAGGAGAAGATAGCAGGTAATAAGGTGTTGCAGCTGAAAGGAAATGTTATACCTAGAGGTTTGGTGCCTCTAGAAAGATTATTTAACAAAGATGATGTTCCATTGCAGCCAAACAAAGTGATAGAAGAAGATCAAGTGGAAGATTTAAATCTGGGTACTTATGTCGATCCCAAAATTGTAAAACTATCTAAAAGGGTCCGAGAAGAATATAAAGAAAAATATTTGAAGTTTTTTCAATCCTATAAAGATGTATTTGCATGGTCCTATCAGGACCTAAAAACTTTTGATGTTAATATAATGCAACATAAAATCCCTTTGAGGGAAGATGAAAAGCCTTATAAGCAGAAGCTCAGACAGATAAATCCTCTGCTGCTTCCCTCTATTGAAAAAGAAATCAAGAAGCTACTGAAGGCCAAAATAATTGTGCCATTGAGATACTCAGAATGGGTAGCAAACCTTGTTCCTGTTCGAAAGAAAAATGGAGAAATAAGGTTGTGTGTAGATTTTAGAAACTTAAATAGAGCATCTTTAAAAGATAATTATCCATTGCCTAAGATGGACCACATTCTACAGAAAGTGGTCGGAGCCTCCAGAATGTCAATGATGGATGGGTTTTCCGGTTATAATCAGGTGGCTATTTTCCTAGAGGATCAGAAGAAAACTGCATTTACAACACCATGGGGTACATTTATGTATGCCAGGATGCCATTTGGGCTAATTAATGCAGGAGCTACTTTTCAGAGGGCAATGGACATAGCTTTTGTTGGAGAGCAGGACAAGTTTCTGGTGGTATATCTAGATGATATCACAGTATTTTCAAAGGATGATACTGAACACATTCAGCACTTGCAGAGAACCTTTGAAAAATGCAGAAGGTATGGTCTTTCCCTCAATCCTCAAAAATCTTTATTTGCATTAGATGAGGGAAAACTCTTAGGGCACATTGTAACTAAAGATGGTGTGAAAATAGACCCTAAGAGAGTTGAAGTTATAAACAGTATTACTTTACCTAGGAATAAGAAGGAAGTGTAGGTGTTTCTAGGCCGAATCAATTTTCTGAGAAGGTTTATTCCTAACTACGCTGAGATAGTTAGGCATATAGCTGATATGTTGAAAAAGGATAATGAAGTAAAGTGGTCCCAAGAATCTAGAGATGCATTTACAAGAATAAAACAGGCATTTGCTGAAGCTCCTGTGCTAGCTGGGCCAGATTATACAAAGCCATTTATAATATTTTCATTTGCTTCACCCCATACAGTAGCAGGAGTCTTATTACAGAAAAATGAAGAAGGATATGAACAACCCATAGCCTTTTTCAGTCAGGTATTACATGATGCAGAATTGAAATACAATATATTGGAGAAGCAGGCATATGCCCTAGTGAAATCCCTCAAGGCTTTTAGAATGTATGTTTTGCAGTCTCACATCACCGCCTATGTCCCTACAGCAGCTGTCAAAGATATCCTCGTTCAAGGAGATAGTGAAGGCAAAAGAGGAAGATGGATTGCAAAAATACAGGAATATGATTTAGACATAAGGCCCACTAAGCTAGTTAAAGGCCAGGGGCTAGCCAAAATTTTGTCTGAATCAAATCACCAGGCTTTAGGCATAAATTTATCCATGATAGCAAATGAAGAATCTGAAAAAGGAGAAGAGCAGCATGGACTAGAGCTGGCCACTCAAAAGATACACATAAAATATCTCACTAGTCCTTGGTACAAAGAAATAGTTGAATATCTTTTAACACTCAACTGTCCTCCAAGTTGTGATAAGATAAAATACAGAGTTGTAAGAATGAAATCCCAGAAATACATAATTGCTAATGGGCAGCTATACTGGAGAGATCCTTTAGGTATATTACTACTATGCCTCACAGAAAATGAAGTGGAGAATATAATGGCAGAATTTCATGAGGGAATATGTGGAGGGCATTACAGCTGGAGGGCTACAGCTCATAAAATCCTGAAGGTTGGCTTCTATTGGCCAAAACTATTTACAGATGCTTTTGCTTGGGTCAGAACATGTGAAAAGTGCCAAAGATTTGCAGAAAGACAGAAATTAGCAGCTTTTCCCTTGATTCCTATTCATGTAAATGAACCATTTCAGAAATGGGGACTAGATTTTATAGGAGAAATACATCCCCCATCAAGTGGCCAATATAAATGGATACTAACAGCCACAGATTATTTTACAAAATGGGTGGAAGCCATACCTGCAAGAAATTCTACAGATGCTGTGATAATCAAGTTTATGGAGGAAAATATCATATCCAGGTTTGGCTGTCCTGCTAGAATTGTAACTCATAATGCACAGGCCTTCAAGTCTGCCAGGTTCGTAAATTTCTGCCAGCAGTATAACATTATATTGAATCATTCAACAGCCTATTATCCACAGGGGAATGGCTTGGTAGAGTCTTCTAATAAAACCCTGGTGAAGGCCTTGAAGAAAACAATAAATGAGAATCAGAAGAATTGGGACTCCCAACTAAAATTTTCTCTATGGGATAATAGGATAACCAGCAAGAGAGCAACAGGGAAATCCCCATATGAATTAGTATATCGGTGAGCAGCTGTGTTTCCTATGTAGTTGGCTTTGCCAGTGGCACGTTTCATGCAGGAAAGTCAGGAAGAACCAGATGACATGGTCAGAAGAATCAATAAATTGATCGAATTAGAGGAAACACGGAACCAAGTGAATCAAAGATTAACAGAATATCAGGAGAAAATGAAAAATGTATTTGATCGGCATGCGAAAGATAGAAAATTTCAAATTGGAGACCTGGTTCTTAGATGGGATATCCGGAGAGCTGAAAAGGGCAAGCATGCCAAATTCGATCCTCTGTGGTTTGGCCCATTCAAAATTGTGAATCAAGGGGGAAATAATACTTTTATGTTAGAGAACCTACAAGGTGATCTGCTGGACGCCCCTGTAAATGGCCAATTTCTCAAGCCCTACTTTCAATTTTGATTCAGGCAGAGTATGCCTGTTGTATTATATTGTATATAGACTTTGCTTCAGTTTTTATTTTAATAAGGAATGTGTGCTAATGAGTTTTGAAGAAAAAGCAAAGGGATGAAGAGCGGAATCTACATATAGGATGATTAAAGGTCTGCAGGTTCTCGACATGTCCAAGGATGAACATGCCGTCCCCAGATGGAGCCAATGTTGTACATGTCAGCTCATACATACAAATTCTTGGCCTGCTGTCATTTTTGGATCCTCTTAAAACCCCTGTCGTGGC
The DNA here is from genome assembly GCA_034641835.2 of Pinus albicaulis. NCBI lineage: Eukaryota > Viridiplantae > Streptophyta > Pinopsida > Pinales > Pinaceae > Pinus > Pinus albicaulis. The sequence goes on from CM076580.1 coordinate 757,603,046, forward strand.
CTTAGACCCTCATATACTGTCTATCATTATTCTTTCCACCCAAAAAATACATTGTGCAAAGGTTAAAATCCGCTATTAAAAATATATTGGGCCCAGCCCCTTTCTCCACTAGCCCCGCACCTCCTTTCATCCATGTAACCAAGCGCTGTGACCAAGCGCTGCCCCTTGGAGCGTTTATCGCAAATCGCATCCATCGCAGATCGCATTTTCATTGGTTATGACCGTTTGATCCATCACCATTATTTGCGACGCGATCGATCGCGCCATCGCACTTTCCCCTCGTCGCATATTCCCTCGTCGCACTTTCGCTAGTTGAAATTTTGCGCGTCGTGTGACTCCTCCATCGCAAAGCGCAGAGCGTTGTTTCCTGTTGCACCACCGTCTCCCCATCGCACTTTCTCTATTTGCGATTTTGCGAAACGCTTCCCGGGCCCCACCTCGCACGATCGCTCCCACTGCGTTCCATTGCAATTCATCGTATCTCTTTGAATTTCCGTGCATAGTCAAACCTTTTCATTTTTCAATGAATCACCCTCCGCTGTGACCAGGTCCCACATCCACGTCACCGCTCTACATGTCAAATATGTTCCCCCCCTACCATTTATACATTCCGTTCATATGCCATGTTTCAGTGTTCACGTTATCGACCTCCACCCAGCCAATTCATCATCGCTCCTCTATGTTTTTCACTGTTGTCCTTCATACTTCCGTCATCTTATCACACCGCCTTGTCACCTAAGTCACCTCCACTGCATTCACTCTCCTGTGCATTTTTTTTCTTAACAAGGTTTGTGTATTTTGTAGTGTGCGGGAGGAAGAAAATCACCATTAATTACTGCCTCCATTACAGAAGCCGAGGCCTCTTCCAAAGATAATATTTCAGAGACAAATTTATGAAGGGAAGCCCCGGGGAGCTGTCGTGACATGACACTCATTAAAACAGCAAGGTTCAAAATCTATCCAAACCTCCAGAGCCATTCCAAACCAAGATTTTACGGATGAAAACATTAATGCAGCAGCAGCAAAATATTAATGAAGGAGCAATGAATTCAGTGTCCGGCATGAAAGGTTTCAAATTCAAATTCAGGAATTTAAAGGCAGAGAGTATAATGTACAGGAAGCAATACTCTCAAGGTGTTACTTCAGCCGAGTTTTCTTCAGGAAAGTACAGAATGTTCGTGAAGATTTACCCCTATGCTGCGTTCCTGAAAAAGATTTGTTCCAGTGCATTTATTTCAGCAGGCAGATCTCAAAGTACAAGATAACATCACCTAATCATTTAACAGTATGGGCGCGAAGGTTTCCGCCACTTTGTTTCAAATCAGATCATTAAATGCGCATCACTTACCTCGTTCTCTAGAGTTTTCTACCTCTCCTATAAAACTCCAGAAGAAAGACGTTGTAGGGGTTCCAGATTTCTATCAGCAAACTGTGCAATGAAAAGGCTTTTGTATACATTTTGTAACATTTCTGTATGAAGGCTCAGAGCCCGTAGGGTCTCAGTGAGGAGGAGTTATAACTGTAATGAGGATTCTGGTCTTTGGTATCTCACAGTATGTAATTTTCTCTTATGTGTTAATATAAAATCTCATTCTATGCTATTTATATTCTTGTATCATGCTCTAGAATGCGAGTGGCTCACTGATCTTAAGTAAGGATTCATCCTAGTTGGTGCCCATACTTGGATTAGTCAAGCGCTTTAAATAGGCCTAGTCATGATATACTGTTCCATGTTCATTTCATTCATATTCTCTGCTATATTAGTTATTTGAGGAGGGTGCTTTTAAAACGTCATTGTCATGTATGGATTCTTAGTTGGATAAGCCCATATGTGGTTTTGTTGTGTATCTGGGTATCAGCCTCCTGCTAACTAGTATCTTCTTCATGTTTCTTCACTGCATCCACTTTCTGATATATGATTTCTATGGCATATTATTTGAACTGGCCCTCTTTACAGTAAGCTGCCTCTTAACTGTCTGATGCCTTTGTATTGGAGTTTTGCATGATGTTCCTACATTATTCTTATCTTTGTATCAGCTTCTGAGAGATAAACTAATTTCCTTGTTTTACAAGTGATAGTAAGAGAGCTTTTGGATTGACAATCCGAGCTATTTTATGAGCTCCTTGCTATGCTAAGATGTCCTAGGCACTGGTCTATAGCAACTCTAGGCTGTCTCTAGGGGTGACAAAATTGTCCACAACATAGTTCATGGAGAAGAGGCTCTTGTCTAAGAGTCTTGGTTGTCCTTTCACATAAAAACTAGCAGCTGAAAATAAATCAATCTTCACATAATAAAAACATGGCCATAACATTAATTCATAATGAAAATATCTATGAGTATCTACACCAAATAAATATGATAACCATAAAGAATAAAAACTAGCATTTGCACAATTATGAACACTGATATTCTACAACAAAGTGTACTTAGCTCAGTGTGGGGGCCCTCCAACCTTTCCTGGTACACCTCTTAAAAACACTCAGCTATAGCAATCCATTCAACTCATATGCACAAGAAAATGATAAGATCTGTCTTTGATTATCTTCAGAAAATAATAGTCTCAAGTCTCAAGTTTTTCACACTATCTATAACTATAAATGTCTTGTTTAAATAGGCAAAAACCATAACAATATAAGCTAAAAATTTGCAACAGCTATCAACATCCCTACTCCATATCATGAGGTCGAAATATCTATTTTTTACACAAAATAAGCATGAATCCCACAAAATCATAAATCTACCCCTGATTCAGGGGATTTTCTGAATGACTGGTCAAGTTTGACCAGTGTTGACCGAGCCTATTCCTACTGATCTGGAGTGAACCAATAAGAATTTTTTCATCCTTGGTTCCCAAGATTTCTGAATATGGCTTCAGTTCCTATCCAAGTGACTTGCACATTTGACTTCAAAGGAGTAATTATGGGAAATTTTGTTCTGGTCAAAATAATTTTTAATACCAAAATTTTACTAAAAAATCTAAATTAAAAAGACATAACTATTTTTACCTTTTAACTGTAATAAGAGGAAAAAATGTGGGAAAATTTTCATAATATGATATAAAAGGATGATGATAGATGGAAAATGTAAGTGGAAAATGAGAAAAATGGAGAGCCAACATCTCCCCCTTCCTAAATCCCAAGCATGTCCTTGTGCTTGCCTCTGTCTCTTTGCCCTTCTACCTCTATATGATGTCTGCCCTACTGATGTACCTGTGATTTTCACCCGTGATGTTGAATCTTGTTACTGAGCTTCTTGTAAGAGAATGTAAAAATCATGATCTTCTTCCTCTTTATAGATGGAAGTCTTTACTTTTTGTTTTTCATATTTATCTTGCCACAATTTCTTTTCTGTCAACCATCTATAAGCTTGTTTTGAAATCAACATGTTTTTTGTCTATAGCTTCTTCATTTTCTTTGTTAGTTGTTTATTTTCCTTGAATATCTTTTCATTTTTTTCTTTGTATTTTTCATTTTCTTTATTAAGGTGATTTTCCATAATCTCGCTGACTTTAAGTTGAGTAGTTAGATCTTCAATCTTCTTAGCATAATATTCATAGTATCCTTCCTTAGAAGCTCCTTCAATCCCCTTGGCATATGATGATGATCCTCCTCCAATGTTATCATAGTATGAATTTTTATTTCTTTGTTAGTCTCTGAATGATTTCTTGAGGTGTTTGTTCATGCATCTTAGAAGGAACTTCTTCTATGATTTCTACTTCAACATTTTCATATGATTCTTCAATTACTTTCCTTCTTGACATAAATGATCTCTCCTTTTCAATGGCACTTTCATCTTGTTTCTTTTTAGATCTTGTTTTTGGGTACAAAGGTGAATTCATAACATTTTTTAAAAGATGTAATCTTTCAAGTGCCTCTTCATCTTTGGTTGGTTGCTCTTCTCTTTGAGTCTCTGAAAAATGGTGTTTCTCTATGAAACTATCCCAAGTTTCTCCTTTATTTCCCAACTGATATTCAACCAACATCCTGATTAACCCTTGATGGTAATAATTATCTTCCCTTTTCTTTGTTCTTCCTCTCAATCCCTCAATCATTTTTCTTAAACTTTTTGTAATAAAATGAGGAAGGTTCACTGTGCAATCACCCTTGATATTTTGAAGTTGCTTTATGTGGTATAAGTGCACCACATTGTACCTACCATCACATGTAAAATATTTCTGCATAATTAGAGCCAATTATGCCCATGGCTCCCTCATCCAATTTCTAGGAATCCCCTTTGTTCTATCAAATGTGCCTTTTCTCTGCTTTTCCAAGAAAATTTTCCATCTTTTTTTCTTTAAAGTGTTGTCCTTTATGATACTCCTCACCCATTAATGGAAAATTTGTGGCCAAATATATGTATCTTGGAGTGATGGGAATACAAATATCCCTTATCCTTGTTTCCTCATTATTGAAATTAGATACAATTTATTTTGTCACCTTTTGATTGTATCCATTAAATTTCCTTAGAAATTCCAAGAACCCTTTTTGATAATGTTTCTCTATTGTTTCATTTTTCCCATTTTCAATCTGAAACCCATTTGGCTCACTTCTATTACCCATGTAGAAATCTTGGTGTATTTGTTTTTGGTTTCTGTACCACTGCAAGTACCCTTCCACTGTAAACAATTTCATAATACTCTGTGTTTCTTTTTAAAAGAAATTAAAATTGAATACAACAGAGAAATTATTTCAAAAAAAAAAATCTTGTTTTAAAAAATAAAAAATCTCCCAGAAATCATAAGGATATGGCTTACCAAGATCAAATCTGATATTTTTGTTCTGAGAGAAAAGGGATATAATTCTCAGTTTGACTATGTTTCAATCTTCTTGTGAGAGGTTACTCACACCTACAATTTTGATTTTGTCTCAACATTAAAACCAATACTTCAAAATGAATTCTGAGAATAACAATTCATTTTCATTACCCCTCTGTTTCTTTTTTAAAAAGAATTTGAAATTGATTTCTTGGTAATGAATTACCTCTTTTTCCTGAAATCAGTTCTCTGTAGTGAATATTTTTCCTCCTTGAGAGGAAAAAAAAAAAATCGATTTTTTTGGGTTGTTTTCTCCACTCTATCCTTTTGAAAAAAAATCGATTCTTGTGTTTGAGCTTTGAGCTCCTTTATTTTTAAAAAACCCTGCCTCTGAGAATAACAATTCGAAAAGGTTTGTTTAGGGCATCTGTGATCTATACATGATTGACTTGGAGTTGTTCTAGGTTTACAAAAAAAATCTTATTATCCGCTTCTAAATTTTGACAACAAACAGATTGATAAAAGATTTTTTTTTAAAACAATCTCATGATTTTTCTCTTGATTTCTTGGTTCTGGGTTTTCAAAAATCAAATTCGATTTCTCCTCTTTCAGTGCTAGTTATTTTTAATTGAGAGCTAGAGTGCTTACCTGGAGCTACCCACAAGTGACTTCCATATCCATAAATTAAACTGCATGTTGATGTGATGTTGTCGACACGTTTTCAATCAAAAATTTCAAAATTCAATTGAAAAATCATAATCGCATTTTCTTGCAAGGATAGACTGCAAAATTGTGGGATATTTTGCCTGAAAAGAGGTCATTTATTTAATTTTTGCACTTAACTATTGTTCTGCCCTTGAATTGTGTTTTCTACAGTCAGTTGTTTGCAACGAATCTCAGTTCCTTTGGGGTTTTAAAAAATCTCAGTGTTTAAAACCTTCTGTTGATTGCGTCCACGAAGCCAACTCTGCCCTCTGGCTTTTAAATAGCTCCCGCAGTCACTTCATAACTCAAAAATCGAGTTTTGTGTGCCTGCACCCATTTCCTCTTCATTGCAACTTGAATTTGTTTTCCTTCTAAGTGTGAAATGTTGCATTCTTCCCTCGGAAAATGGTGCATTCACTCAGCTATGGAAATGATGCCTTCACCCAGCGTTAACCTCACAAATTTTGTTGACTGCATTATCAAGAAGTCTCTGCTGTGTTAATGGTGTATTTAACCAGCGTTCACCTCACAAATCTTTTTTGTCTGCGTTATCAAGAAGTTTCTATTGCGTTAATGGCGTGTTTACCCAGCATTCAGCTCACAACTCTCTTCTGTATGCATTTACCTCACAATTTTTTCCTCTTCCAGAGTTCATTTCTCAAGAAATATGTGTTCACCCTTCAGGACAAAATTCTCTGCGTTTTTCAAAGGTTTCACTAGATTTTGAATTTCTATACCTCTGTTTCTTATTTCCTTCCTCCATGGCTGGTACATGTCTTATCATTTGTACAGGCATATATATCATGTTTTACGTACCCTCTTCACTATACTCGCCACCTTTGAAATCATTTTGAACTGTGCCATTTCATTATGCTCATCACTATTTTTTAAATGTATTTCGATATGCCCTTTTTTATTTTCTATTTTGATTTTTTCAAAGTGTCGAGTGTTTTGTTTACATGCGCCATCATATATTTCCTTTCTCCTTACGAATGTCCTTCTTGTCATCATTTCCTTTCTTTTTGTTTTGATGTATATCCTATTTCATGATTTTTTTTATTTTTTATTTTTTTTAAATACCCTTGCATCCATCCTTTCACGTTCCTTCTTTCCATGTCCATTTAATGATTTTTTCCATTCCTCTTTTTTCATGATTTATCTATTATTTATTTAATATGACCCTTGTTGAAATGACCATTTAAGGTCATTTCTACTCCATAAATTATAATAGATCATATAAATGCGTCATTTTTATTCTCCATGCTAACTCATGTTTGATTTTTGACTTATAGGTAAAGCTATAAGAGTATGGTCATAGGGTTTATGATGTAGGGTTATAAAAGAGGTATACATGGTTAGGATTTATGATGTAGGGCTTACGATGAATATAGAAGAGGTTAGGATTTATGATGTAGGGTTTTTTATAATGGGGAGGATATACACATGAAATGAAAGGGTTTTTGTGGAAAAATGTACATAAAATGAGGGATTTTTCTCTTTTTACACTTTTAATATTTAGTGAGTCTTTGAATTTTAAAATTTCTTTCAAAATCAAATGATATTAAAAATAGTTTGTAACTCACAATATTTGCTTTCATTGAATAGCTCTTTTGGTTGATGTAGTCTTAGTACAGATCTCTTGATGAACTTTGAATGAATATAGGTCCCTTCTGATGTTGTTCTTGAACTTTTTTGAGTATAGGTCCCTTCTAGTGAAGATATTTAATTTAATTGTGTGCAGTTTATCTCTGGTGATGTTCTTGAACTTGTTTGAGTGCAGGTTCCTTCTAGTAATGTTCTTGAACTTGTTTGAGTGCAGGTTCCTTCTGGTGATATTCTTGAATTTGAATGAATATATGTCACTTCTGGTGATTATCTTGAATTGAATTGAGTGCATGTCCCTTATGATGATGATCTTGAACTTGATTGAGTAGAGGTCTCTTCTAGTTATGATTTTGAACTTGATTGAGTACAAGTCCCTTCTGATAATGATCTTGAATTTTCAGATCCCTTCTGATGTAAAATTTTCAATTTCCATAGGTTCTCCTTATTCTGAGTTTCTTCCATATTAACAAATTTTTTTTCTAAATGTTGAGTTTCTTCAACTTTTTAAAACAAATGCACTTGTTTTATTCTATCCTCCCACCCTTCCTATTTGGAGACTTGTCCCCAAGTCTAGAATTTGGAGGATTGTATGTCAACCTGAAACAAAAACTGAATTAGTAAAAAACAACGGAATTCATATTAGCTAAGTGACTTGGTTTTCCAATATGAATTCGGATTTGTATTGTGCTAGAAACCTAGATTTTCATAGCCAAATATTTTTATTATTTTTTATATTTTTCTCTTTATATATATATATATATATATATATATATATATATATATATATATATATATATTCTTCAAGTAATGAAGAGATATGATTATGCCTTTCCAGAACTTGTATGTCCTTATCTGCTGAAATTTTATTCAGAAAATCATCCTTATCCATTTGTTTATTATACACTTTTAGTCTATGCCCATTGACTAAGAATGATATTAGAGCTTCATCTATTTTTTTAATTTTCACTGATCCATTGTCAAAGATTTGTTCTATTTCATATGGGCCTAACCAATGAGTCGTAAATTTTGCTTTGAAATCTTTGTATTTTGAATCAAATAGAAGCGTCCAATCCCCTATGTGAAAAATATTCTTCTTTATAAATTTGTCATTCCATTTCATTCTTTGTTGTTGCACCAGTGATGTATGTTATACAACTTCCTTTCTGATCTCATCTAGTTCATTTAACTGCGGAATTATTTGTTGTTGGGCTTCTGACAGGTCCAATCTTAGTTCTTCTACAAGTTTGTATGTGTGTATTTGGAATTCAATTGGTAACATAACTTCTTTTCCATAAACAAGTTGATAGGGGTTGAATCCAGTGGTATTCTTCCATGTTATTCTATAAGCCCATAGTGTTTCATTCAGCTTTTCTGTCCAATCCTTCCTGTGCATCTTCATTGTCTTTGTCATGATGTTCTCAGGTATTTTGTTTGTTGACTCTACTTTTCCATTTTCTCGAGGATGATATGGAGTTGACTTCCTGTGTTTGATTTTGTATTTTTCTCTAATATCTCTAACGACCTTGGAAGTAAATTGGGCTCCTTAATCTATCAGTATATGTCTTGGAACTCCAAATATTACAATATCTCTTCAAAAATAAAAGATACAACTGCATTTTTTGTTGCATTAGTCAATGCCTTAGCCTCTGCCCACTTTGTTACATAGTCAGTACATACTAAGATGTACTTTTTACCATTAGATGGTAGGTTAATAGGACCCACAAAGTCAAGATCCAATTTCTCAAATGGCTCTATGAGTACTTGTGGTTTCAAAGGCATTTCATCAGAAACTACACACTTGCCCATCCTTTGGAAACTGTCACATTGTTTAACATAAGTCTTTGAGTCTCTAAATACTGATGGCCAATAATAGTCGAGATTCAACACCTTGTATGTTGTTCTTTTCCCCGCAAAATGAACACCACATGGCTCATCATGACATGATTTTAATATATCAATAATTTCATCTTCTCTTACGCATTTTCTGATTACAAGATCAGGTCCAGTATAGAAAAGGTCTCCATTAACCCAACTGTATCTAGAACTATCTCTAATTATCTTCTTTTTGTATTTGTTTGTAAAATGAGACAGTAATTTTCCAAATGATAGATAATTAGATATATCATCAAACCATGGGGATTTGACTATTATGGAAAACAAGTGTTCACCAGGAAAATTATCAGAAACAAGAACAATCTCACCAGGAAGATGAAGTCTTGATAAGAAGTCTGCAACTTGATTGTCTTTTCCTGGTCGATCCAAAACAGTGATATTGAACTCCTGCATTAATAACAACCATCTAGTGATTCTGCCATTAATAATTGGTTTATTCATTAAATATTTAATGGTTGAATGATCAGTATGAATGAACACTTGATATACTATTATGTAGTGTCTGAATTTATTTACTGCATGAACAATAACTAGCATCTCTTTTTCAATTACTATATAATTTAACTCAGTTGGAGATAGATTTTTGTTAATGAAATAGATAGGATAGTTAAATTAATTTTCCTTTTGTCCTAGTGATGCTCCTATTACAACATTTGATGCATTAGTTGATATATGGAATGGTAATGCCCAATTTGGTCCTTTAGAATTGGTGATATGGACAATTTTTGTTTAAGTTTGTTAAATGCATGTTGACAATTAGTAGTCCATTGAAACTTTGTATCCTTTGTAAGCAGTTTAAATAGTGGAAAATCTATTTTACTAAAAATTTCAATGAATCTCTGATAATAGCCTGCATAACCCAGAAAACTTCTTACTTCTTTTTGAGTCGTTGGTGGTGACAAGTTTACAATGACTTCTATTTTTTTTGGATCCACCTTTATTCTAGAAGATGAAATATGGTGTCCCAACACTATCCCTTCAGTTAGCATCACAAAAAAAATTTCATTGCTGAGAGATAGAGTTATTTCAATGCATCTCTGCAAAAAAAATTCCAATTTGTTTAAAAAACCATCAAATGTGTTTCCATATACAATAAAAGCATCCATGTAAACTTCTACACATTCATGTATAAGATCAACAAAGATGGCGAGGGTTGTTATTTGAAAAGTAGTCGGTGCATTACATAATCCAAAAGGTAACACATTGTAAGCATATGTACCCCAAGGATAAGTAAATGTTGTTTTGTTCTGATCTTCCAATGCTATATTAATTTGATTATAATCGCTAAACCCATCAAGAAATTAAAAGTATTGTTTTCCTGCTAATGAATCTAGGACATTATCAATGAATGGTAGTGGGAAATGATCCTTTAGTGTTGCTTTATTCAGTTCCCTATAGTCCACATAGATTCTCCATTTTCCATTTTTATTAGGAACTACAACTAAGGGAGAAACCCATTGAATATATGAGATAGGGTAGATGAATCCTACCTGTAATAATTTTTGTAATTCTTCTTTCACTATCTCTTTCATCATTGGATTCATCCTTCGTTGTGGTTGCCTTACAGGTTTGATATGTTCATCTGTGTAAATATGATGGATACATGTATTTGGATTAATTCCTTGCATATTTGTATAATCCCAAGAAAAATATTTTGTATATTTATTTAATAGTGTAATTACTTGTTGTTCTTGTGATGATTGCAAATTGTTTCCAATATTAAGACTCTTTCCAGGGCTGATTTCAATGATTTTACTTTGAGAGTTCATGATTGAGTTAACAGGAAAAATAGCTTCAAATGATGTTTGTAATGAGCTAATGGTGCAATTTTCCTAAAAACATTGATTCAAAAGTTGACTTGTAGCTTCATATTAGGTGGCTCCAAGTGTTGGACATTGGGTTCAATGCTCCCCATGTGTTTCGCGACATGGACTAACTGCCTCTCATGGATCCTAAATCTGGCGATTGTAGCAGAGACTAACGCCTATGGGTTTTGGTCTAACGACAATTGTGATTCCAACAAGTGGTATCAGAGCGATAGGTCTCGAGTTCGAAACTCACCCAGCTCGCATTGGGGGGGAGATTGTTGGACATTGGGTTCAACGCTCCCTGTGTGTTTCGCGACATGGACTAACTGCCTCTCTTGGATCTTAACTCTGGCGATTATAGCGGAGACTAATGCCTGCGGGTTTTTGTCAAATGGAAATCGTGATTCCAACACTAAGCTGCTCCAAAATATCAGGTTCTAAAATGAAAAGATCTATCAAATCCTCATTTTCTTCTTCTCTAAAATCAAAAGCTTGATTAATGCTTAAAATAGGTTGAATTTCTTTTTTTTGTTCATCAAGCCATGATAATAATGAGGGAGATTGAGTAGGAGGATAAATTATTATTTTCTTTCTTTCATTTCCATGTGATATGATCATACTTCCTTATCTACATCCAATAAAGGAATTAGTTGTGGCTAACCATGGTCTGCCAAGAATTAAGGCATGGCCTCCTAAGTTTGATTTTGATTGTAAGACTAGGAAGTCTACAGGATATTCCCATGAATCTAAAGAAACAATGGTGTCTTCAAGTATTTCTTCTGGCACTAGTTTGGATCTATCAGCTAGTTCCAAAATTGTAGTGGTAGGTCGGATATTAGGAAAGTTAAAACACTTCATGGTTTATGATGTCCTGACATTGATAGCATCTCCTAAGTCAATTAGAGTTTTAGAAATTGAGAAATTATTTATTGAAATTTTTACCGTTGGTATTCGAGAATCAACATATTTTTATACTGTTGTATTTGTTGACATAAGGCTAGCTAATTTCCCAATGACATGAATTGTAGGTGGATCCTTTGTCCTTTTACCAGTTTTCTCGATGCATAATTCCTTAATTGGTTTTGTATAGATAGGAATATCTTTGATAACATGTGATAAAGGAATTTTAATATAAGAATTTGTCAATTCATCCAAAATATCAAATTCAGGAAAAGAAACTATAGATTTTTGCTCTACTAACCTTTCTGGAAAAGGAGGTGTTTGAGTTTTTATTGTTTTGTTTCTTTGAATTTCATTTTCTTCATCATGTTTTTTCAGGATTTCTCTCATCTTCAATTTGTTCTTCTATAATCACAAAAGAGTCTTTTTGTAAAAATCTCCCAAACCTTAAGTGGATGTTTTTAATGGGAAGGATATAATATGAAGTTCTTTCATCAGTATTCTAAATTGGTCTTTCCACTTTGTTACTTGGATTTGCTACTGGTTGAGTTGGTAATTGAGCTGGCCTAGGTGTTGGTTGGTTAGATGGAAGCTGAAACTGCTGAGGTTGAGTTAGTGTAGGTAATGGTTGTTGTGTAAATGTGTTTGATTGAGGAGGTTGCTAGAATTGTTGATAAGGGAATGGTTGTTGAGGATATGGTTGTTGATATGACTATTGAGCATAAGTTTAGTATTGTTGTTGAGGATAGAATTGTTGAGGAGGTTGGGTTCCATAAGTGTATCCTCTCCAACTTTGTGCAGGTTGATTTTTGAATTTTTTTGGAGGCCAATCCTACCATGGCATAGGAGAATTCCACGAGGATTGAAAAAGATATTGATAATTTTGAGGAATTTGTTGAGGTAAATTTTGAGGCATACCTATAAACTGTGGTTTCCAAGGTCTTTTTTGTGCCAAATAGTAGAGAGAGTCAATCCCTTGTACTTCTTCCATCAAGTTTACTTGCAATTCCTTGAGCTTTGGTTAATTTTTAGTTGAATGATTTTCTGTACAAAGTCCACAAACCTAAATATTATCTAAAGGACATTCATTCAGTGGGTGATTCTTTCTACACTTAGGACAAAAGATTGATATTACCTGATCTTGTTCATCGTTCTTTTTCTTGGCTTTTAGTACATTGACTTCTGTCCCTAATGTGCTCAAGATATCAGTTTTAAAATTCTCAAATAAATTCCCTAATTCTTCTCTTGCTATGCTTCCTGTTAAAGATTTAGCTACCTTCGAATTTGCATCTCTTTTTCCACTTTTGGCTCTTCCTCTTGAATAATTTTGACATAATTCTGCAATCTCCTCAAATGGTAAATATCAGATGTCTCATTTTCGCATTACATTGAGAATATCAAGGTATTCATCTCTTATACCTTTGAGAAAAATTGTTCAAATGATATCAGGATTTAAAGAGTGTTATTTGGATTTTTGTAAATTGTAAAGAAATCATTCTAAATATTCTTCCAATACATCCTAAAAATATCTTCCTTCGAATCTCTAGGCCTACAATAGGCTTGATACTTCTTAAGAAAAAATTTCCTCATGTCTTCCCAAGAAGTAATAGTGTGTTCTTCTAATCCCATAAACCATTTTAATGTAGTTGCTTTAAGAGTAGTAGGAAGTTTATGTGTATCATCTATAGGGAAAATTTTAGGGGCTAATATTCGCAAGTGGGCTAATTTTCCATGTTTTTTCCAAAAAAAAAGATTTGCCAATTTCCATTTTTTTTAAAATTGATTCGCCCATGTTTTATAGTATAAAATTAATTTACCCTAAAAATCACCAAAATTTTATATATACTAATATAAAATTATTATAAAAATACACATTTTAACAAAAATAAAAACAAAAATTTTACAATTTACATATTGGGGACTACTAAGATTCGCCAAGGTTTCCAAACTTTAAGATAAACGTCCATACTTAAAATTGTCCCTGATCATCTGTATAACCATAAGTATGACATGTTATCACTTCATCGGATCTCTGAGGCTGAGAAAGAGACCAGAAAAGGTAACCACAGACCAATCTTTTTCCAAGTAGCTAGCCCTACTAGGTAGGAGAGGGCTCTCTCTAAAACATCACAGCCAAGGTTACTGGATAATGAGGATTTTAGGCTAGGTATAGTAGCACTAGGGTTTGGTTGATTGATTTGGAGTGATGGATGGTGAATTAGGTCAGGGAAGAACTAGGTCAAGGAAATGAGGATCAGAATTGCAAAGATCTGATGGGGCAAGGTAGGTAAACACTTTAACACATTTAGGTATCTTGATGGAGTGGATTAGACAACAAAGGTTTCATAAAAGAGCATGGAAAAAATGAATTCTTTTCAATCAAAAGAAAATGAAACAAAACTGTAATAATTCCTCCAAAACAGAGCATCAACTAATGAATTTTGCCTATTTGACTTAGTAATCATTCACATTTAGAGATGGAATGAATATGAAAATCATAATACATTCAAACATTTGCACACATAAGAGGCAACAATGCTAAAACACATTACCACACAAATCCCACCAAAATAGTTACAACTGTAGAAATTTGATGAATAATGATTAATTATCCACCGAGACTATCCTGATCACATACAATTTGAATTCATATGCAACACATAATCTCTTCCACTCAGATCATCAAACATGCGGAAATAAAATCAAGCAATAACACATCAAATCATCATACACATTAATACAGTATGTATGGGGAAAGATTATAGCTGAAAACCCCGCAGCTATTGTGTATATTATAATGGAGAAATCATGTAACAAACTCAGTACAATACTCCTCACAAGTACTCAGTACTTTCTCATAAAGTTACACACAATCTAGCTCATTTTTGAACAGGTTACTGGTTCAAAACTCACCGCCATTGCCTTGCCTCTATTGTGCAATCATGGCTTTGTCTATATAGAGATCAAAGGTTCGAATCCCCTTGGCTTGATAGCACAATCATCATGGAAAATTCCTCCAAGTGTGGTGCAAATCTCATGCACAACTAATGTCGCCAGCGATAGCTAACTCCACCCTTTCATCTTACCTCTTTCTTGGTCTCCTTTGAACTAATCATGCCTTAGTGAACTGATGTGTTCTTGAGTTGAATAATGAGTTACTAATTAATGAATTAAATAATATTTAATTCACTCCACTCATAACTAATTGATTAGCTAGTTAAACTAATCTCAACCGGTTCAACTAAAATAAACGAACACAACTCCACTAGTTGTCTCATTAACTCCACCAAACCTGCATACTTGAAGTCCTAATTGAAGTCAACCATGCATGGTGCCATCGAACCCTTGGGAATAGCATCATTTCCTGACATTTAGATGCATGAGCCACATCCGTAGCTCCAACTGAAGTGCTGTAAGAGGATAAACTGAAGTTTATAGTCCAAATATTATTAAGGGTTAATAATGTTTGACTGACCTATTTTTAGACAGGCGGTCTAAAAATAGACTTCGACCTGTATGTCTAAAAATAGAGGTCCATCTATTTTTACCAACTCGACCAATCATCCAAGAGTAGCATACTGCAACTCCTAGACCATGCTCCATATGTCTAAAAATAGACTTTGTGCCAAAAATAGCCTGCGGGCCCACTTAGTGAAGGCGACTTCATTTCACTAAGCTCCATCATCTTGTTGCATTTTCAACACTCCCTCTCGACAAGATATGGATTATCTGCAACCCCTCCTGCCTCTGTGGAATTCGAACTTGCTCCTGGTGAGCGCCTTCGTCAGGATGTCGGCATCCTGATCCTCCGTGGGAACATATGAAAGCATCCTGATCCTCCGCTGAACACAATCTCTGATGTGATGGTACCTGATGTCGATATGTTTGGACCTATCATGAAATACTGGATTAGCCGAGAGCTTGATGCAGCTCTGGTTATCACAGTAGATCACTGTAGGCTCCAAATGCAACCTGAACAAATCTGCGAGGATCTTCCTCATCCAAATAGCCTCGCATGCAGCCAAACTTGCTGCCATGTACTCGGCCTCTGCTGAACTGAGTGCCACGGATCTCTGCTTCCTGCTGTACCAGGAAACTGTTGTCGACCCAATGCTGAAAACTCCTCCATATGTGCTCTTCCGGTCCGTTGGGCTCCCTGCCCAATCTGCATCAGTGAAGCCAGAAAGCTTCGCTCCATCCTCCTGTCTGTACCATAGACCATATCCCGATGTGCCTCTGATATAGCGCAATACATGCTTGCCTGCCTTCCAAAATATCTTGGTAGGCTTAACCATAGCTTGCGAAAGCTGGTTAACTGCATAGCATATATCGGGTCGTGTATTGACCAGATACATAAGCGACCCCACCAACTGTCGATAGACAGTGGCATCCACTACCTCCGCTGAAGTAGCATCCTCCTTCCTCCAACCACCGGGAAGAGGAGTGTCAACAGGCTTGCAGCCTTGCATGTTGAACCTCTCCAGAATCTCCCGGGCATACTTGCCCTGAGAAACAAACAGTCCTCCGCTGCGCTGCCAAATCTCCAATCCCAGGAAATAATGAAGGATGCACAAGTCCTTCATCTCAAACTCTCGTGCAAGATCCTCCTTGCATGAAAGTATCAACTGCTCATCGCCAGTCAAAATCAGATCATCTACATACAGTATGATGATCAACATCTTCCCCTCCACCACAATCTGGTACAGGTTTGGATCCGCCTCACTCTTGGATAATCCAAGCCCGGTGAAGTAGCTGTCTATCCGAGTGTACCAAGCACGAGGTGCTTGCTTCAGCCCGTACAGTGCTCTCTTGAGTCGGCACACATACGACTCACTGCTGAAGATCTCGAAACCTTCAGGCTGCTCTATGTACACCTCCTCCTCAATGACTCCGTTGAGGAACGCAGTCTTCACATCCATCTGATGAATGTGCCACCCCATATGCGCTGAGAGAGCAAGGATCGTCCGTATGGAAGAGTACCTTGCGACAGGTGCAAAAGTCTCCTCATAGTCAATCCCCTCGATCTGTGAGAAGCCACGGGCGACAAATCTCGCCTTGTACTTCTCCACACTCCCGTCGGCCGCCTGCTTCACCTTGTAGATCCATCGCGAACCTACAACTGATTTCCCAACCGGTCTTGGGACAATCTCCCATGCACTGTTCCTGATGATCGAATCATATTCTTCGATCATGGCATCAACCCATGCGGGTTCCTCCACGGCTTCCTCAAAAGAGGATGGCTCCATCACAACACATTGACTCACAAGAGCCATGTATCCAGTGTACCGATCCGGTGACTGTCTCTGTCTGCGCTGTGCTATAGGTGGTCCTACAACCTTCTCTGCATCCCGAGCTAGTCGCTCAGCTTCTGTAGTGCGCATGCGCCCTCTGATGGTTGGCGCTGCATGGGTGGTTTCTTCCACCTCCTGAACTTCCTCTTGTGGCTGATCCACATCCGGAAGCTCCTCCTTAGGAGCTAACAGCTCCTCATCTGCATGCAAGTGTAGCTCCCTCTCAAGCGAACACTGCATGGCTTTCTCCTCCTGAAATTTTATATCCCGTCGCACAACAGTCTTGCGACTGTCTGAAAAATACACCCGGTAGTTGTGAGGTGTATTAGTGTACCCCAAAAATATTCCAACCTCAGCAGTTGGATCCAGCTTCCTTCTCGCATCCTTCGTCACATGCATGTAGACAGGAGAACCAAAAATCCGCAAATGGGAAATATCAGGCCTCTTGCCAGAATAAGCCTCCTCCAGTGTACTCATGCCAAGAACCTTGTGAGGACAACGGTTCTGCACATACACTGCTGTATTGCATGCCTCAGCCCACAAGTGAAGGGGTAGGCCCTGATCATGCAACATCGCCGTGCAGCACCCACGATCGTTCTGTTCTTCCGCTCAGCCACCCCGTTTTGCTATGGGTTATGGGGTGCGATGAGCTCTCTCCGAATCCCTTCTGTGCTGCAGAACTCCTTGAATTCAGCTGAGATGAATTCACCACCGTTATCACTCCTAAACGATGTCCTCTTCCCCAGCTCCACTGATCCCAGTACAAACTCCCTTTGAGACTTCATGAATGGCCTCTTCTCTGCATGAGGATATTCCCAGAAATCATGGCAAGATCACATAGTACTTGTGCTTTGCTGTCGAAGCTACAGAGAAAGGACCACACGTCTGTGTGAACTCTCTCAAGGATCGTCGTGGCACGACTATCCTTCTCGTGAAAGGTGGCTTTCACATACTTCCCCAAGGTACACCCCTTGCACTGATCTGACTGCGCAAGAGTGCCCTTAGGAAGCCCGGTAGAAATCTGCTGCAGGATCTTCAAAGCTCCATGGTGAAGGTGGCCCAATCTCCTGTGCCACGGTTCGCCCTCATCATCCCGGCTCACCACTTCTCCCGCTTTGCATGCCATAGCTGCGCAGCCATCTACCTGCAACTGATAAAGGTTCTTGGTCCGAACCCCTATCTTCTGAGTCTCTCCAGTAGTCTTACTGTGCAGGAAGGCTTTTCCTTCGCTGAAGACCACATCATACCCCTTATCCTCCAACATCGCCACAGAGATCAAGTTCTTCTTCAATCCAGGTACATGCATGACATCCTTCAGTACAAAGGGTTTACGAGACTCCCTCTGAAAGGATATGGTACCGATACCAGTCGCACTGTATCTACCATCATCGCCCATCTCGATGTGCACACCCAAATCTTTGTCCTCCAGATCTAAGAACAAATCTCGATCTCCCGTCATATGAAATGACGCACCGCTGTCCAAGAACCATACCGATCCCATCACACTTGAAACCAAGCATGCGATCAGTAAAAAGTCAAGCTCGAACTGTGAAGCCAAAGCTTCTCCATCTGCAGATCTTCCCGCTTGCTTGTTCTTATTCTTCTTTGGACAATTGGTAGCATAATGTCCGTGATCATGGCAGTGAAAACACTTCACTTTCGCCATATCCTGCTTCTTTCCCTTTGCACCAGAATGAGAAGGTTTCTTACCCTTCCCCTTCTTTGCTTTGGCCACCAAAGCGCAGTTTTCTTCATCAGCTCCCTTTGATGAAGATCCATCTCGAGTAGTCCTCCTTATCTCCTCCTGCATGAGATCAGCCCAAAGGCGCTCCCATCCCGGCAGCTTCTCCCAACCATTGACACTATCTTGATATGAGTGCCAAGCCTTCGGAAGACCAAGGAGAGCCAGGTCGACCATGTCCTCGTCTTTGACAGTCACCCCCACACTTCCCAGCTCATCTCTGCATTGAGTGAACTTCGTGAGGTATTTGGCGATACTGTCGCCTTTCTCCATCTTGATGTTCTTGAGCTTATCTTTGAGCGCCAACTTCCTTTGGTCACTCTTACTCTGGAATAGATCCGTCAAAGCTTTCCACATTAAATATGGAGAAGCCTTTCCATGCAGGCTGGATACAATATGATCCTTGACGCCCTCCAACGGGATCCTTCGACATTTCGCCATCTTCTTTTGCCATGCATCGACTTCAGCAGGATCAATGGGCTTTTGGACATCCGTATCTACGAACTCCTTCAGACCATTATCTTCTAATACTGCCTCCATGCGATCCTTCCATGCAACATAATTCGAACTGCCTTCAAGAGCATATTCGAGTCGCAAACCATTGAAAGACATTTTCAACACCGGCACCAAGAAAACAAAACTGCTGCAAAATTTCGAATTCCACCTCAAAGCTCAACCGCTCTAGATCTGTGAGAACAAATTATTTCTAGCACGGAGATCGACTGCAAGGGGCATTTACCAGACCTTTCACTTTCCGAAGAAAGATGAATCCGGAGGCTACCTGGCCCGCATGCAGACTCCGTCTACCAAAATAAGTTTGTAATCACTGTGATGATCAATATCTGCTTCAATAGCTCTGATACGATGTAGAAATTTGCTGAATAATGATTAATTATCTATCGATACTATCCTGATCACATACAATTCGAATTTATATGCAACACATAATATCTTCCACTCAGATCATCAAACATGCGGAAATAAAATCAAGCGATAACACATCAAATCATCATACACATTAACACAATATGTATGGGGAAAGCTTATAGCTGAAAAACCCGCAGCTATTGTGTATATTATAATGGAGAAATCATGTAACAAACTCAGTACAATACTCCTCACAAGTATTCAGTACTTTCTCATGAAGTTACACACAATCTAGCTCAGTTTTGAACAGGTTACTGGTTCAAAACTCACCGCCAATTGCCTTGCCTCTATTGCGAAAGCATGGCCTGTCTATATAGAGATCCAAGGTTCGAATCCCCTTGGCTTGACAGCGCAATCATCATGGGAAATTCCTCCAAAGTGTGGTGCAAATCTCATGCACAACTGATGTCGCCACTGATAGCTAACTCCACCCTTTTTCATCACCTCTTTCACATTTGTTCCTGGTAGGTGTCCTCATTCGTGGCTGAATGATGTGATTTCTGAGTTTAAATAATGAGTCATAATTCATGGTTAAATATCCTTCAATTCATCACTCATAACCTATTGATTCATGGTAAAACTATTCTCTGACAGTTCAACTAAAATAAGCAGATTTCAACTCCACTGAGCTGTCTCATTATTTCCCAAAACTTCTTGCTGAGTCTATTTGAAGTCAACATCGCATGGCAGCGCCATGTTCCCTTGGAATAGCGTAATTCTCACAATCGGATGCAGGCACTTCAGGCCTAAAGGCGGTACTCGAGGAAATGGCCAGATTTTATAGTCCAAATATTATTAAGGTTAAATAATATTTGACTTCCCTATTTTAAGGAGAGGCAGTCTAAAAATAGACTTCGACCTATAGGTCCAAAAAAATAGAGTCCCATCTATTTTTACCAACATGACCAATGCTCCAAGAATCTCATACTGCAATCCTCGAACCATGCTCCATATGTCTAAAAATAGACATAGTCTAAAAATAGATTTTGCGCCAGAATTTGCCTGCGGGCCCACTTAGTGAAGGCGACTTCATTTCACTAAGCTCCATCATCTTGCTGCATTTTCAACAACAACTCTGTCTATTAGTTCCTTCCAAAAATGACTGATTACACTAGTGTTCAAAGATTAATTACACAACATCCAACCCTTAAAATGACAAATAAAATAACATATATAGACCAAAACAGACTTCTCCCACTCTCAGGGGTCGAATCCATGACTTTTTGAGTTGTTCCCCAAAGTCCTCAACTGGAATCCTAACGACTAGGGAGGTTAACAAAATCATCCCTATATTTGATGAAAATGATTCACTTGACCCAAAAATACAATTTTACTTGATGTATCTACCTCTAGTAACTATAAAAGATAGGAAATAAACTGAGAAAAAGTAAAATTTCTGAAGAAAACAGGAAATTTGGAAAAATCGTAGCGTGTGTGCAAAAAGAGCAGTGTGCCCTTGAGAAAAGCGCAGCATGAGCTTCCAATTGACTTTTGACTACCTTGCTGAAGTCAAAATTGAGCCCAAGATAGCTCATTGGAAAGATCTTCTTGCCTAATTGTCCAAAATGTCCTAAAGAACTGAAAAAATATGGAGCTATGCCCCTCAAAAGTGAATTCTCTCGAAATTAGTCAAAAAGCTTAGCATGGGGTTGAAAACACTGGCAGAAAGGTTTTTTTTGGGAGGTTTGTGGCCTTTTCCACCTATCAAAAGCTCTATTTTTGGTGTCCCGGTAGTTAAAATTTGATGTAGCCATCATTCTCTATCCACCTATGCAATTTTTTTCTCATTTAGAGGCCTCCATAAAAAGCGTGGTGTGGCCCACACTATGCTTTTTGCAGGCTGGTTGTGCAAAAAGTCTGTTAAATTTCACAAAAATGCCCAAAAATCCCCAAAACTGTTGGATGAAGTGTTGATGATGTATGTCAAGCTACCAAGGAGGCATCAACAAATAACTCAAGTTTTCCCTTCTTCTTTTGGCTAATTAGGGTTTCCTTGAGTTTGTCCTTCAATTGCTTGATCTTGATATTGAAAATCTTGTTTCTTGTGTTGTAGCAGTCAGCCATATGTCTCAACATCTGATTATCCTTGTTGGCCTTATGAAGGAGATTCTCAAGGTGTATGTTCACTCTTTCAATCCAAACCTCTCTGTCATCATTGATTTCTCTTGCAATTCTCTCCTCAAATGTGATTTCTTCTGCCTCATGTTTTTCCTGCTCTAATGCTCTCTTAAGACCTCTTGTTTTTGGTCTCTTCCTGGTGATTTGGGCCTCATCATGATCAGACTCATCATGTGCCATCATTTCTTTTCCTTTGGTTTTTTTCCTCTTGTCCTTCAACAACTCCAATTCCAAGAGTACTTGTTTATCTGTCAACTGCTTGTTTTCTTGCTCAAGGAAGGAGATGATAAATTGTGCCCTTGCCAAACTATATTGTAGCTCTCTGATTGTGGAATCTTTCTCTTTGATGATCAGGTTTGAGGTTCCATGATCATCTTGTACATCCAAGTCTACCAGGTAAAACTCTTTTTCTTTCTCATGATCAAGGTCTTCCTTCTCTTGAACAACTGCCTCTTATTGCTTTTGATATCCCTGTTTTGTTGATGTAGAAGGCAAGGCCCCTTCCACAATATGTGGAGAAAACACTTGCCTAGGTCCTCTCTGGTATGTTTTGACCTCTTTATCCTCTTTGGTTTTATTCACTCTATCTCTGCTACATAACCTAATTTTCTTGTGAGAAACTGATGCTAGTGGTGAAGTAGATCTAGCAGGTTGATTTAGTGGTGTAGTGAAGACATTTGCCTCAACGAAATTCTCCCATGCATTTTTCAACTGCTTGAGGTGGTGAAGGACAATGATTTTAATGAGAGAATGATGGAAGAGACTGTTCATTTGAAGATCATACTCTCTGCTCTACACTATGTAGTCCATCTTATCAATTCTTCTGTATAAATAATAGGGAAGGTTGAGCAATTTCACCCTAGTGAAATGCATGAGCAACCTGATGTGATAGTTGTACAACCTACAGAATCTACCCTCACAAGTGAATTATTTCATGATGATATTCATCATGGGATAAAACCTATTCAACAACTGACCAAAAGGGGAAATATTCTTGATGTTGTCTTTTTATGGTGCTTTAAGGTAAGTTTCATGCAGCTCAGCATTCAAATATTTAGTTTTGCACCATTTTTCACCCACATTGGGTATCCTTGTTTCTGCTGCAATGATGTTTGTGGAAATGGTAAACGTCACCCCCACAATGGTTACTTGGTATTTTTGTAGGTTGCTGATGAAAACCCTGGTCAAATTAGGATGGCACTGCATGCTTTGGACCATCTCACAAAACTCAAATCAACCTACATGCTCAAAACATTTGACTGCCAAGGGTGATGCCATCGATTCCCTAGTGTCAGATGGCTCTAGTCTCAAGATTCTCCCTCCTTTATTATATGTTTTCTTCTCTTCTTTTGTGGTGTTTCTTTCCTCATTGATGATGTTTCTCTCCTCCTCCATTATGTTCAGTTTTGTCTTGAAACCCTAGGGAAGAAGGGGAAGGGAAAGGGAGTATGATTGTAGGGTTAGAGTGTTTGGATAAGTGAGGGAAAATTTAGGGAAGTGTGTAAGGGGGTTAGGAATATTAGGGAAGTGATGGGGAGTTGAAATGATAAGGGCAATGGGGTGAGAAATTCAAATACAGGGAGGCAGACTAGTTGCCTAGGAAAGCGTAGCGTAGGGGTAGGGTTTTAGGGAATAGAGCTTGGGAATGAAAAATAAGGGGATGTGAGGGTAGTGGGGAGTGATTTTGAGCATGAGGAAGGTAAATGGGGTCCAGGGAAAAACAATTTTAAACTTGTAAACTGAAAACTAGGGTTTACTGTTACTTAGAACATGACATGGAGGTAAATGAGGGTTTGCACCATAAATTTAAGACCACAAGCTGAAAGGAGGGGCTTAGGAGGTATAAATTACTTGCAACTGAATGTAGAAACCCTTTTTTGCAGCTTAGAACCCTTGGAGAGAATATTTAAGGCTGTGACTCTCTTCTGCAAAAAGCACAGCGAGCTGAGGAAAGGCGCAATGAAGCCCTTTAAAAAGTGCAGCGTCCCTTCTACAAAAAGCGTAGCACCTGTAGTAAAAGTGCAGCGAAGGAGCTCGAACTTGGTTTTTTGTAGGAAAAATCGATTTTTTGCTTGGGGAACTTGGAGAGCTCGATGCTTGAGGATACAAATGAATGACTTTTTGGTCTTTAAGGGCCTTTTATACTTTAATAAATATCATTAAACAAACTTGGACCCACATTTCATTTCTTGAAATCAACTTTGCATTGCTTCTTTACCTTTAACTTCTAAATTTGATCTTTGAACTTCATATTTTCATGGCTTAGGAGCACTAGTGACTTTTTGGAAATTTTCTTATTCGCTGATGGAAATTTGAGTGTTGCAGCTACTTGGAACTCTGAGAACTTATTACAAATTAGGAACATAAAATTACATTTTTCTCTGGAATCAAATTTGTTGGTCAAATTTATTTATTGTCACTCCTTCACTTGATGGAATTTATGCATGAAATGGTGATTTGATGACCTTAGAAACCCTAAGACCTAATGGAGACTTTGAATGAATGAAACCATGATGAAAATGAATATAATGATGATGACAACTCATGATTGATGGTACACTCAACTGAGAAGTGAAATTAGCCAGCAAATTATAAAATTTTGAAAGGAGTGAAATCATACCTAGATCTACATTCAGTGACCGAATTTTTTCATGATGACCTAATGGAATGAAAAAAATTTCAAAATGGGACCCTAACATGACATGGTAAGAGTCTATTTGATCATTGGTGACAGGTTGCAAAAACTGACACTAACACGACATAAAATATCAAATTCGAACATGAATGAATTGGAATCTTCAGAAGACATTCCATAGAAATTTAGCAAAATAGAAGGTGGAATATTCTTCATTTTTACCTCCTCTCCAAGAATTTCTATAGTATCTAAAATTGGGAATCCAAAGTTAGCTTCTTGACATTGTTATTTCTGCATTATGTTGTCTTGTATTGTCATATTCTCTTTTGGCATCTTCTTCTCTTTTTCTTTCTGCTTTTGTTCTCATTTCTTCCTCTCTTTTTCTTTGCCATTCTCTTTGTTTCCTTTCATATTGTATCCTTTATTCTGGAGTTAATATTGGAACATTAGATCCTTGCCCTTCCTCTATCATTTATTTTTGTGTTTCTTCAAATTTTTCTATTTGTTTTAGGATTGGTTGATCTACTTGTTCAAGAGTGGTTTTCTCGACTCTCTTTGTTTTCCTATGGAAGTTGTTTCTGTTTGTTTTATTTTTACTTCATAAGCTAACAGATTTTGTCTTTCATCAAGAGTTAACCTTTGTCCTGAATGTTTCTTTTCCTCCAGTTCTTCTAAATTTTGTTTTCCAGCAACTAGTGTAGTCATTTGTAATTGTCATGCTCCCACCAATGGTTTCATGGTTGGGGGGTATTTTTTTATGTATCTACCTTTCTCGTCTCTATGTCTAGGATTTAATAACCATAATGAAAAAAAAAATGCTAAAAATATTTTTGTATGTATGTTTTTGTTGTTGTTTTTGTTTTTTTTTTATAAAAAAATATTCCTAACTAGCTATATCCAAGTATGCTTCCCCGGCAACGGTGCCAAAATGTGAGTTCAATTTACTGAGTAAATTAAACAAGTATTTTATCTATCAATCTAGGTTGGTAATCTTAGAAGAAACCAAAGTTTATGGAGTCTTGGGTTAAACTATTATAGAAAGTGATTGATTAGATTTTTTTTGGAAATGTGTATTAAAAAGCCAAATTATATTTGAAAAGAAAAGATTAGAAAGCATAAAAAATGTTTGATCAATGACATTAGTTTACTTTAGAAGATAGACAAGAGGCTCCCTTCCAAGAGTCTTGATTTTTCCTTCCACAATATTTCTATAATAACATTGTCAAAAATCTAAGAAAGCAGGAAAGAATGTAACTGTGAAGGCATACAAATTTAATCTAGGAAAGCATATGAGAAAGTAAATCTTGTTTTCAGTTCAATTCTAGCTCATGGAGAAGAGGCTCTTTTCTAAGAGTCCTAGTTTCCGTTCCACATAAAATATATTTACTGAAAAGAGAATCAATCTTTACATAACAAAACATGACTTAATCTATGAAAGCATGAAAGTAAATCTTGTTTTCAGTTCAGTCCTAGCTCATGGAGAAGAGGCTCTTGTCTAAGAGTCTTGGTTGTCCTTTCACATAGAAAATAGCATCTGAAAAGAAATCAATATTCACATAATAAAAACATGGCCATAACATGAATTCATAATGAAAATATCTACAATTATCTACAACAAATAAATATGATAACCATAAAGAATAAAAACTAGAATTTTCACAATTATGAAAAATATTCTACAACAAAGTATACTTAGCTCAGTGTGGGGGGCCTCCAACCTTCCCTGGTATACCTATTAAAAAAATTCAACTACAACAATCTATTCAACTCATATTTACAAGAAAATGATAATATATGTTAAGTATGAGGGGTTTCCGCAGTGCATTATATGAGTGCTAAGTGGAATATTAAAAAATCATGAGAAATTAGTCAGTTACGACTACCTCGCATGGAAATGGTCATAGATGAATGACTAAATTAACGCAGTTGAATCCCAAAAATGATATCTAATATAATGCACTGCGGAAACCCCTCATACTTAAAATACTAAGAGTAAAGGGATCTCTTCTTGAATGGTTCATGAGGCACAATAGTTGCTAAGGTTTTGCAAATGGGGTAGCAAGCTAAGTGGGCTTGATTGTGGGGAAAACTCCACAGTTAAGCGTGCTTGAGCCAGAGGAGTTCTGGGATGGGTGACCTCCCGAGAAGTCCTGGTTCCGGGTGCAAGCCCTAGAAGTGATGATTGACGCTATGTGATTCATTTCACTAGTTTCAATCCCACTTCTTCACCCCTGTGAGCATCACCTGATGCAATGAGTGCTAAGTGGAATATTCAAAAATCATGAGAAATTAGTCAGTTACGACTACGTACCTCTCATGGAAATGGTCATAGATGAATGACTAAATTAACGCAGTTGAATCCCAAAAATGATATCTAAGATAATATATGTCTTCAATTATCTTCAAAAAATAATAGTCTCAAGTCTTAAGTTTTTAACACTATCTCTAACTATGAATGTCTTGTTTAAATAGGAAAAAACCATAACAATATAAGCTAAAAAGTTGAAACAACTATCAACATCCCTAATCCATCTCATGAGGGTTAAATTATCTGTTTTTTACAAAAAATAAGGATGAATCCCAAAAAATCATAAATATGCCCTTGATTCACTGGATTTTCTGAATGACTGGTCAGGTTTGACCAGTGTTGACCGGTGTTGGGAAAAATTGTGAATTACAGATAAAACATGCTTCCCTAGACAGGTGACAGTCTAGAACAACATATTAAAGACTATATGACTACCTTTCCTAACTCAGAGCAGACACACAAAAAGGATTAGAGGCTTACTTGTAATCCAAGCGCTTCTAAATGGCTCTTTTTGTCGCTTCCGTTGTAGCTTCAAATTCAAGTGGTTTGTGTGAAATGCTTCCTGCAAGAAATAACACTAAAACAACAGAAGATAGCAATAATACAGATGTCTATTCAAGCTAATTAGCTAAATCAGTAAAGCATAAACCATATACATCAACTAAGATCTTACAATATGGAAAATCAAAGCCAATATAGATGCATATAGGGAAAAGTAAGTTGTATTCTTTATTGATGATAGAAGGAGAGGTTACAACCTAGTAACTGATTTGAAGTGACCCTTCCAGCAGCATCCCTAGCCCCATCATAGTATAAATCTCTCCAGCAGTTGTTACACAAATCTAACTCTCAATTGAAAATCCACCAGCATTTCTCTACTCAAATTCTTCCTTATCAAATGCTCAGATCTATGCTCAATTTATAGAGAGGCTGAAGGTTGTTTTGCAATCAATGGCTTTCCAATAATAGGCAAGACATGTTCCCAATCTTGTAGATGTCAAATGGACACTTGGATTCGAAGCTTGACACGTGAACTATTCTAGAAGGCACTGGCCAAGTGGAGATTTTGGAACAATGATAATTTCACTCCCAATGTGACCAACGCACCCATAGATGTCGGGAAGTGCTTTGTAGAGCAACCTTGCATGGGGCTACCTACATATGCAACGCACTTAGTCCCCTTAGAGGTAGCGTTGGTTTTTAGGTCCCTATATTACTAGTATAGTCCCTTATTGTTGTTAGTGTAACCCCCTTATTGTTATTATTGTACCCTTGTAACCCCCATATTTTTATTATTGTGCCCTTAAATTATTATTGTTAGGTCGGCTAGGATTACATTGTGGCCCACTAGGATTACATTGTGGTCCCATGGACTCCTATATATAGAAAGGAGGTTTTGTAATTTGAATCATCCAAGAATTTTTCATTAATGTAATGTATTGGAGGTTTCCCCCTCGAAGTGGCTTATTTCTAAGGCGTTGATATCTCTTTTCTTCTATTTTTGGAGCTGGTTTCACGACATTTGGTATCAGAGCTTTTAGATTCTAGTGTTTCGCTGCTCTAAACAGGTCATCGTGGAATTTTCGCTATAAATTTTTTTCTACGAAGGTTCAAAATATGAAAAATTAATAGTGCGAAGCCAAAATCCTAAGGAACATCTTCACAAAATTTCAAAGCTTGGTTCACAATATTTTCGGAGATATGATCTGCGCAAGTTAGGTAATTTTGCAGGCTCCTGAATTTAACCTAAACAGGTCATCGTGGTATTTTCGTAATAAATTTTTTTCTACGTAGGTTCAGAAGCTGAAATTTTTAGAGTGCGAAGGCGCAATCTTGAGAAACATTTTCACAAAATTTCAGATATTGGTTCGTAATATTTTTGGAGATATGATCTGTAGAAGTTAGGGATTTTTGAGGCTTCTGAATTTCATCTCAAAGAGGTGATCGTGGGAAAATATTATTAGCTCTCTCTCTGAGCATCAGATTGGAATGTTGTAAAAAGTGGCCACAACATGGACTGTAGTTTTTGATCTATCAATTTCAGAGCCAAACGAGGAAACAGTGACACGTGGTAACCCATACAAGTTCACTCTACTGAACTAGTCCAAAATTGGGTCATTGTGGAAGATTGGACATAACTTTGCCTTGAAGAATCCAAATCAGATTAGACCTATGGCATTTGAAAGAAGCTTCATAGGGCTACTACAGGGCTGAATTTCAGATATTGAGGATCCCTAGTTATAGAGATAATTCAATTTCAATATCGAGCTCCTCAAAAGCAAGTAAAAGGTGTGTATTTTTTTTCCAAATTGCATAAGTCTTGTTTGAAGAATCAAGTTGAATTGATTCCAATGGCATATTGTAGAATAGATATTAGTATTGGATTCCAAAATGGCCCCTAAAAATAATTCAACACCTATTAAGCCTTTAGAAATCTCTACTATGACTCATGAAGACAAAGAATGGCAACATGACATATCAAAATTACAAGAGCAAGTGCAACAAATTTCGCTCTCGCAAAGAGCAACAAAAAATGACATGGAAGTTTTGAAGAAAGGCATGGAAACTAAGATGGATGGTTTGAAGAAAGGCGTGGAATCTAATATGGATGGTTTGAAGAATGGCATAGATGGTATGGATCTAAGATAGATGGCATGGAAGCTGGCATGGAATCTAAGATGGATGACATGGAAGCTAAGATCGATGAGAAAATGGAAAACATGAAGAATGATCTAAAAGCAGACATGGAAGGTTTGACAAATTTTATACAATAAATGTTTCCTAATGGTGAAAATATAGTAGAGGAAACTCATGATGAGAACAAAATAAATGTTAATCGTGATTTCATAAAATCTAATGTTGGCGAGAAGAACCAACATATTCCAAAAATGGATATGAGGAAGTTTGATGGAAAGGATCCTGTAACATGGATACTATAGATGGAGCAATATTTTGATCTCCATAATGTGCAAAACACACAAAAGGTACGCATTGCAACTTTAAATTTAGAAAAAAATACATTTGTATGGTATCGATGGCTTTGCTCCCGTAAAATAATTGTCACTTGGTCAATTTTTACAGAGGAAATGATATCACATTATGAGGATACAAAGAGAAACACCTTCTTTAGCCAATTGATAAATCTCAAAAAAAAGGTTTAATGGGGGAGCACATTGAGGACTTCAAAAAATTGAATATAAGGGTAACTGATATTCCAGAGGAACACAGGATTGATCTTTTCATAGGTAATTTAAAGGATAACATCCAACATGAAGTTCGTGTTTTGGAACCTGATTCATTGGAGAAGGCATTCAAGTTGGCAAGAAAAATTTAATGTAAAATTATGGCGATAAGAAAGCCTACCACTCATTTCTATAAAGAGGGAAGTGTTGCTACTCCTAGATTTCCACAACCTACAAGGTTGCCACCACAACAATTGGAAGAAAAAAGAGCAAAAGGGCTTCGCTACAGTTGTGATAGCAAATACACTAAAGGTCACAAGTGTGCCGAGAAGAAATTATTTTACATAAATTGTGAAGAGGAAGAAGAAAATGAACAAGAAGAGGATATACACCAGGAACCAACCCAAGGAGTCCTACCATATCGTGTAATTCATTGGCAGGAATTACCACTCCTCAAACTCTCAAGATAGAAGGACATATCAAGAAGAAAAAGGTAATAGTGTTGATTGATTCGTGTAGTACCCATAATTTTATTCATTGTAAGGTAGCCAAGGAATTGAATTGTTTCCTATACCCAGCACCAGAATGTCAAGTGATGGTTGAAAATGGAGGAACTATAAATTGCTCTGGAAAATGCCATAATATCAAGCTAACCATGGGGGAATATGTATTTAATATTCCAATGCTTTCCATTCCTATGGGAGGTGCTGATGTTGTACTAGGAGTACAATGGTTACAATCTTTGGGGACGGTAGCTTTTAATTTTCAAGAACTTTTCTTGAAATTTTTTTCAGAAGGAAAGGAAGTCGAATTACAAGGTATTGAAGGGAAGCCAGGAAGGATAATAAGCTCTAATGTCATGACAAAGCTTCTAAAGAAAGAAAAACGAGGCATAATTGCACAATTATGCTCTCTAGAAGTTCCGACATCAAAATCATCTATTTCTGCAAATCTCCAACAAGTCTTGGACAATCATTCCAAGGTGTTTGAAACTCCCAAAGGACTCCCACCTATTCGTGATCATGATCATGCTATTCATTTGATTCCAGGAAGTGTTCCTCCAAACATCAGGCCTTATAGATATTCTTATGTCCAAAAGAGCGAAATTGAACATATGATTGCAGAAATGTTAGAGGCTGGTATAATTCAACCTAGTCAAAGTTCTTTCTCTGCTCCTGTAGTATTGGTACACAAGAAGGATGGATCATGGCGCATGTGTCCTGATTATAGGGAGCTCAATAAGCTCACCATTAAAGATAAATTTCCCATTCCTGTGATTGATGAATTATTGGATGAATTACATGGAGCAATTTATTTTACCAAGTTGGATCTTCGTTCAGGATATCATCATTAGAATGAAGACTTGAGATATTCCAAAAACAACATTTCAAACTCATGAGGGTCATTATGAATTTTTGGTCATGCATTTTGGCCTTACCAATGCAATTTCTACATTTCAAGGGTTGATGAATTCCATTTTCAAACCCTTCCTTAGAAAATTTGTGCTAGTATTTTTTGATGATATACTAATCTACAACAGGTCTTGGAAGGATCGTGTTCAACATGTTGACAGGGTGCTCAAACTATTGCAGGAGAAACAATTATATGCAAAAACATCCAAATGTTTCTTTGGAGTACAAGAGGTGGAATATCTGGGTCATATTATATCTCACGAGGGTGTTAAAGTAGACCCTAACAAAATTAAATCCATCAAGGAATGGAAAGTCCCCAAGACAATAAAGCAGTTGCGAGGATTTCTCGGGTTAACAGGGTATTATCGCAAGTTTGTTAAGAATTATGGGAGAATAGCAGCACCTCTAACAACATTATTGAAGAAAGATGCATTTTCATGGACTCCCGAAGCAACTAAGGCCTTTGAACGTCTTAAAGAGGCAGTGTGCCTAGCACCGGTCTTAGCTACACCAGACTTCACAAAAACCTTTATTGTGGAATGTGATGCCTCAGGAAATGGAATTGGTGCAGTTTTAATGCAGGAAGGAAGACCCATTGCTTTTGAAAGTCATCCAATCAAAGGAAAGTATTTAAAGAAACCTATTTATGAGAAGGAAATGTTAGCAATACTGCATGCACTAAAGAAATGGCGAACTTACCTAATGGGAAGACACTTCAAGGTAAAAACTGATCATGATAGTCTTAAACACTTTTTGGAACAAAGACTATCTTCAGAAGAGCAGCAAAAATGGGTCACAAAGATGTTGGGTTATGACTTTGAAATAATATAAAAAAAAGGAAGCTAAATGTTGTTGCAGATGCACTCTCAAGAAAGAATGAAGAGGTGGAAGCATTGCTTTGTGCCATTTCTATTATCCAACCAGATTGGATAACCGAAGCAAGAGATGAATGGAAGAAGGACAAAGAAGTATGGACACTCATTCAAAAGTTGCAGCAAGATCCTAGTACATCCGATACATTTAGTTGGAAAAATGATTCCTTATGGTACAAAGATCGCTTATATCTTTGTAAGAATTCCCAACTAAAACAAAAGATTCTTCTGGAATTGCACACTTCTCCTTTAGGAGGACACTCAGGATTTTTAAAAACTTACTACAGGGTGAAGAAAGAATTTTTTTGGGATGGCCTTAAATCTGATATTCAAAAGTTTGTGGCGGAATGTTTGGTTTGCCAGCAGAATAAAGTGGAAACAATTAAGACCCCAGGACTTCTACAACCTTTATCCATTCCAAGACAACGTTGGGAAGGAGACTTCGATGGATTTTATCACGAGGTTTACCTAAGTCCAAAGGAAAGAGTGTCATCATGGTGGTAGTCGATAGACTTACCAAGTATGCACACTTTTGTGCATTATCTCATCCCATTTTAAGCAAGTACATTTGCTACTACATTTATGGATAGAATTCAAAAGCTACAAGGAAGCCCAAGGGTTATTGTGAGCGACAGAGATCCCATTTTTACTAGAAATTTTTGGACGGAGTTATTTTCCTTTTTGGGTACTCAATTAGCTCATAGCTCATCTTATCATCCTCAATCTGATGGCCAAACTGAGATAGTAAATAAATATTTGGAAGGATATCTTTTTTGTTTTGTATCTGATAAACAAACACAATGGGTCAAGTGGTTACCTCTTGCTGAATGGTGGTATAACACTTCCTTCCATACTGCAGCAAAAATGACCCCATTTATGGCACTTTATGGATATCATCCACCATCCATCACATCATCTTTAAGGGAAAATTCAAAGGTTCAAGCAGTTGAAGATCACATCGAGCATCAACAAGAAGTTCTCCAACTCTTAAGGGATAACCTGAATTTGGCACAAAATCGAATGAAACAACAGGCAGATCAACATCGCAGTGAGAGAAGTTTTGATGTAGGAGATTGGGTATTTTTACGGCTACAACCATACAAACAAATGTCCCTCAAGTAAGCTAAGAAGGATAATAAATTATCACCAAAGTACTATGGTCCTTACAAGGTGTTGCAAAAGATTGGTACTATGGCATACAAATTGGAGCTTCCTGCTTCTTCGCGAGTACATCCAGTTTTCCATGTTTCATGCTTAAAGAAGGTTATAGTTGAAAATCTTCCAGTTCAAACAGTATTGCCAGAACTTGATGGGGAAGGGAAAATCATATTGGAACCTGAAGCAGTCATGGAAAAAAGAACTCGACAACTACGGAATCGATCAATTTCAGAGTATCTCATCAAGTGGAAGAACTTACCTACTAAAGATTCTACATGGGAGGATGAGAATTTTATACAGAAGCACCCAAAGCTACTCAAGTGTTGAGGACAACACTTTTTTGAAGGAGAGGGGCATGTTAGGTCCCTATATTACTAGTATAGTCCCTTATTGTTGTTAGTGTAACCCCCTTATTGTTATTATTGTACCCTTGTAACCACCATATTGTTATTATTGTGCCCTTAAATTATTATTGTTAGGTCAGATAGGATTACATTGTGGCACCATGGATTCCTATATATATAAAGGAGGTTTTGTAATTTGAAGCATCCAATATATGTTCATTAATGTAATGTATTGGAGGTTGCCCCCTCGAAGTGGCTTATTTCTAAGGCGTTGATATCTCTTTTCTTCTATTTTTGGAGTTGGTTTCACAACATTGGTGAGCTCTCATATGCTATATAATAAACTTCAAACCTTGGAAACCTTTGCTTGATGAAAGTCATGCTTGATTTGTCTTGTTCTTGCCTTAGGGCACGTAGCAACTTGAAATGATAGGGGATTATAGACCCTTAGTCATTGGTCTTGGAGATGATGCCCAATTAACTAGGTCATTGGGAATGATGCCCAAATTGACCTATAACAATTTCCCCCTAAAGCATGAGTTCAAAATAATAAAAACATTTGATTGAGATGCTTTACACTGTGATGGGCTGGAGATGAAGCGGAATGGTCACCTGCATCAATCTTACAATACATTACATCATGATATATCCTCTTTGATCATAATTGCTGAGGGTAGGCATTCCCATGTTCAGCACATAAACAATCTAATAACATGTACATAATTCAGAAAGTCATCGACACTGGAATGTTGCCCAATGTAGACATGCCTACAGATATAGGCCCATGTTCGGATGACAATCTGTATGTAAGGTCACTGTATAGATTATGTGTACAATGATCCTGAAATCGTAGCCCAGATGGCTGAAACTAGATTTGGGGTATTCTTATCTTGTTCACTCGATCATTCATGTACAAATCTAGCCATGTGAATATATGATTTTTCGTCAAACATGGAAAGACATCGTTTAATTACCAGCCAATGATGTGAGCTGTTAACAAACGCGAGAGAACCACCATTAATGAAAATGGCCCTCAAGGTACTGCAGTACATTTTGTAAGGCATGAATATATGATTTGATGTCAAACGCCAAACAAAATATTTCGGTCAAAGGTCCAGAAGCGAGGATATTTTCGATGCTATAACAAGCCTCATTGTACTGGAATCTGATGTTTCTAAGTGAACTTCCTAGATATTGATTTGTTGTCGATAGGATTCCACCTTATTGCGAAACGGGAGTTACATATTTCGGAGACAAGGGTATGAATTGATATAGCAATTTTCAGGGATGACGGTCATGAGAATAAAGGTTTACGAGTATTGCAGAAGGATGAGTTTATTCACTGGATGACTTCTCTTGAACATATCGATGACATTGTGATGATTTGGCACCATTGACCCAAAACCGAAGTGAAGGTATGATGAACCATAGGTGTGAGTGAACTGTCAAGATGATTACCCAAGCCAAACAGTCACAGACATGGAGTGAAGGAAGTGTCATGTTCAAGAGCGACTTGTTACCATAAAGAAATTTTGCTCACTTTTCCCAAAATTTCCCTAGTCATTTTTCGACCAGTACCTCTTTATTTTTTAACAAGATTGAGGAGGATAACATTTTCTTGATCTATAATTCAACCCTTCGGGCGAATAAAGTATCGTTATTTAATAATTTAACTAGTCTAGCGATGAATGAAACTCGATTATTTCCATGATCGACAAGTGCATCGCTATTTTATGTTTTAACGAGCTTAACGACAGTGATAGCCCAGTCCTTTTTCATATTTAGAGAGTTTGAAAAAGTGGACGAAAGAAAACTCCATAAGTAATTTTTCGTAAATTTGTCACTCAGATCCAAAAAAGTGTAAAATAATAGCTGAGAGAACCTCTTTGGTCATGTTTAACCAAGGTATTCCTTTTTCGTAAATAATCTATCTCAGTCCGGAAAAGGGTTAAACTTATACTAAGTAGATATCAATTCATTTACTTTTACGAGCTTGAAAAGACAAGTGCTCGGCAATCTTTTCACATTATCGGAGTCTGAAAAGAGCTGAAAGAAGACTCCAAGGATTCCTTTTTCACTATTGTCGAAGCCCGAAAAAAAAGATAAAAGTGCGCTTCAAATCCTTTTTCGTTTTTAAAAAAGCTCGAAAAATAAGGAGAAAAGGTATGCTTTGTGGTCAAATCATTCTTGAAATAAATATGCACGACTAATCTGTTCATCAGTTGTAAAAACTGTTCAGAACAACATCAAATGGATTAAAAATACCTGTTTCATGATAAAAATATAATAAAACCATAGTCATAGCAATAAATATTCATTGCAAACAATTAAATGACTAAATAAAAATAGTTTTACTATTCATTTTTACCATTCAATAGTTACCATTTGCATTTTGGAGCTCTGAACCTGTTTTTCCCCTGAACTTCAGCTGTTGATTGAGATCGTTTCTGTGGACGGATGTCATCGTTTTTTGATCCAGGTTAGTTCTATGAACCTCCTCTTTCCTTTAGTATTCATTTCATCTCCAATTTCTGCAAATTTTTAGGGTTTTAAGGCCCCTAGGATAAATTCTACCTAAAATGAGGGAAACGCACCCCTGAATGTCAAAACCTATGTTGCATAGAAGGTACAGTGAAGTGTACTTGCATGTGCAACACACTGTCTCTTGTCAAGGAGTGCGTTGGGCGTAGTTTAAGTTTTTTATTTTCTCATAATGCCCAAAATTTTCCTATTTTTTTCAATGAATGGAATCTAATGGATATTATGGTTGTATTTCAGGTTTCCATCAGATTATAATGATGATTACATGGAAGGAAATAGAAAATGAAGAACAAGATATGATTACCTTGAATGATCCGGGTACCGTAAGAGCCCTAAGAGATTGTGGACTGCTTAAGTACTTCAAATTGCCCGGGATGAGGCAACAAATAGAACTCTTAGATTTCTTAGTTCAATCATGGGATCTGGCGATAGAGGCATTTCATATTAACAACCAAGTGGTTCCCATAACAGTTGAGAATGTGAATTTTTTCACAGGTTTGTCGAGGAGAGGTTTTCCCATTTCACTCTCAAGGTCTACCATTGGAGGAGAGACAGTGAGGGATTATATTGTGCAATATTTCTATCCAGGGGTAGAACCTAGAAAATATGGAAAAATAAACATCCGGGATGTTAGAGATTTTCCTTTGAGAACTATCCTTTTCACGATCGCTAAACATGCCAGCACCGTTACACTACATGTAGCGAATAGATTGTATATGCAGTATGTGCTAGTGTGTATGGAGCCAACAGTCTTCAAATAATCTGAAGCTGTTCTATCTTAGATAAAGGAACAACTGAATAAATCAAAGGGAGGAAGGAAGAATAATTTCAGTTATGGTTCTATCCTTATATCCTTCGCCTTGGAATGGATTCCACTGATGCAGGCACAACATGTGACACTGGATATAGCTAGTCCTAGAGATCCTCGAATGCAAAGATGGGTAGAACTCATGGGTCGGCATGCAGGCCAATCGACTATTGTGTTCTCTACTACATTCTTTACCTGGTTCCGGCGACAGATCGTCGCCATCAATGATTATGCATACGCAGGCGTCAATTTTCGAGGAGATCTAGAATTAGCATTACCAGAAGATGCTCAGTGGGGTACAATAGGTAAGAATGCTTTGACCATGTTTTTTTATTTTCCTAAGTTTTATACAATGTTTTTTTATTTTGATTTCTTCCCTAGAATAAACTAAATGTAATTCATATGTTGGTCGTGTTCAAACAGTAGTGGAACTGGAGCGCGAAGTAGATGTGCCAGCAGAGAGGGCTATCGGGAGAGCAGTCCTTCAGGATCTTGATATGGCTAAGACTCTAACTGAGCTTTAGCAGCACATAGAGGGCTTGACCTTCGGGATTCTGGATTGTCAGATCAAAGAGCTTCCTATGCGACTGCAGCGACACACTATTGGGGTTCCTAACCATTAGATGTGGTTACTTTGTAGGATAGCTAGATCTATAGCATGTTACCACGAGCACCATTAGTTTACTTATGAAATTTTACATACATTTTGAGGTCAGATGCCCAATGTGTCTTGGGCATAAATTTTGTAAAAACCTATAACTATCTATCTATATGATTTCAAAGTTTTTCGTATGTTTATTGTGCAATCCTATTCAATGATGTGAATTTTTTCTTTACATATGTTGCAAATATTTGTCTAAAACCTTATTAGTTAATGAATCAGTCAATGTGTTCAAATTTCTCGAAATGTGCTGATATTGATAAAATCAAAATGTCTTTCCAAAAGTCGAACTCTTAGGAACAATCTAAGAAGTGTTGGATTTCTAACAATATAAACACTAGTAACTTGTAATACCACAAGTTGTGAGTCTAACCTTATGATTATGTGGTTAATACAAAAGGAAATGGCATCAGAGAGAATTTTGATCAATGCGCTATACTCAGCGATATTTTTCATCGATCTACCAATACAAATCCCTTGAAAACTCACTAACTCGTCGTTTAAAGCGAAAATGGCCCACGCTGCAGAGGATAGATTCTGCGTACTACGACTAGCACCATCAGCATATCCAACAAATGGTTTCGAATATTTAGATATCTACGATGAAATTTAAAGTGGATTACTAATGTCATTAAAACTCTAAAAACAAATTAATATGGTGAATGCAAATCAACAGCATATATTTACAATATAATACAAAAAATTACTACGCTCATGATTAAGCATAGTAACGTTTCAAATACAACCCATTTCTAGGTTGCGCCAACGGAATTCCATCGTAATCAACTAACTCATAGGCACCCTAAGCAAGAACTCTTTTGACAATATAGGGGCCATGCCATAATGGCTCAAATTTCCCTGTACCTATTACATCAACTTCTTGATCGTAAAAAAGGACCAATTCGCCCTCTAAGAAGATGCAAGGCTAGACATTTTTGCCGTATTTCACCTTTATACGTCTCTTATGCACTTCGTTGGCCAATTGGGCTTCACGACGTGTTTCATAAAGATGGTTGAGGTTAAGGAGATGCACTTCTTCTTCTGAGGTGTCAGGTAACAAGTCTATTGCGATTTTTAATGATGATATTTCGCATTGGATTGGTAAGATAGTTTCCAGACCATACACCAATTGAAAAGGAGTAAATCCGGTCGCGTTTCTCATCGAGGTTCGATACGCCAACAAGGCGGAGTATAGGATCAAATTCCAGTTTATTTTACAAACTCCATTCATTCGTTGAAGTATTCATTTAAGAATTTTGTTAATAGCCTCAACTTGTCCATTTGATTGTGGATAATGAGTAGAATTATCATGTGACAATCCTAACTTGGCAGTCAATTCAGACATCATGTGGTTGCGAAAATGCTTCCCATGATCTGTAACTATAGCTTGTGGGACCCAAAATCGTGCAATAACGTGGTTGAAGAAAAACAATGCAATTGTTTGTCTTGTGTTATTGAATGTAGGCATCGCTTTGACCCATTTGGTAAAATAGTCGACTGCGACAATAATATAACCATGCCCCCCAGATGAAGGAGGGTCACAGGTCATGAAGTCAATACCCCATTTCGTAAATGATCAAGCAGAGACAATAGGATGCATTGGCACTGGCGGTTTGTGGATCTTACGATAAAAAATATGGCATGCATGACAACTTCTAACCGCGAAGATGCAGTCTCGAAAAATAGTAGGCCAAAAGTAACCGGCACGAAGTATCTTCTGCGCGGTAGCATATCCAGATAAATTTCCATCACAAGCCCCAGCATGACAATCATTTAACACTTTTTCGGCCTCCTCATGAGTGAGGCACCTCCTTAAAATGGTATCAAAACCACGAAGATAAAGTGTATCATCAGAGATCAGATAATCTTTGGCTTGGTATCGAATACGTCGTTGTTCAGAGCGAGAGGTATTAGGTCGAAAAGTTTGGGTTTAAAGATAAATGATGAAATCTCCATACCAATGATCATATTTTTCGATCAGAAATAGAGACTTGTCTGGAATTGATGGTTCCGACGTAGTTGCAGTACTATCAGAAGGAATGTCACAGAGAAGCTCAGCCAAAACTAAAGACTTCTTTGACTTGGATTTGATAAATTCCAAATCAAATTCCTGCAAAATGACAATCCATTTTGAATATTTTCCCCCCAGCAATTGACGTGATAAGATATAAGTCATGGGGTTGCAATTCGAAACTATTGTTGTTTTTCGGAGCAGGATATAATGGCGGAATCTTTGGACAGCTTGAACAGCTGCCAAGGCAAGCTTTTCTATGTATGAGTACTTAACTTCCGTATCATTGAGATTACGACTCAAATAATAGATCGGATGTTCAATTCCGTATTTTACTTGGACCAATACCATAGCAATGGTCGTTTCGGCCGCGGTGATATATAGGAAATAATCATTTTGATAATTACGAGGATACATTAATGATGCTCGGACAAGAGTGTCCTTGACAGCATCAAAAGAAGCTTGCGCAACTTGGTCCCAATGGAAGGGAAACCCATTTTTCAAGAGTCGAGTAAATCATTTAGCCATTTCGGCGTAATTTGGAATGAACCTCCTTAGGAATTTAGCCTTTCCTTGAAGTTTCTGTATCTGAAGTAATTTTAACGACACAGGAAAATCAAGAATGGCCTAAACCTTCAAAGGGTTGATTCGAATCCCTTCCTTTGAGACTACGAATCCAAGAAAACGACCAGAACCAACACAAAAAACACATATATGTGGATTGTGGCGTATTTTGTAGTGTCGGCAGCGTAAGGAAATGGCTCTCAAATCCATCGGGTGATCAGTCCGATTTCGTGAATGTGCTAGTAAATCATCTAGATATGGTTGAAAAAATTTATTGATTTCGTTGAAAGCATAATCCATTGCTCTCTGAAAGGTTGCCCTAGCGTTCTTTATACCAAACAGAAGTTTCCTATAAGAAAATGTGCCCCAGGGATAGATGAATGTTGTCTTATGTTGATCATTTGGGCGGATATTGATTTGATTGTAGCCAGAAAATCCATGCATGAACGAAAAGATTTCGCATCCAACACAATCGTCAATAATATGGTCGATAAAGGGAGTAGGATAGTTGTCTTTTGGACAAGAAAGATTGACATCCCAATAATCGACGCACACTCTAATGGTTCCTTGATTTTTCATGACAGGAACAATATTGGAAACCCACTTAGTTAGCAGAACAGGGTAAATGAAACCAGCATGCAAAAGTTTTTCAACTTCTGCTTTGATGGCAGCATATTTCTTCAGATGAACAGGATGAAGCCGTTGACACACCGGTTTGACATCAGGATACATATTAATAGTGTGTTCAACTATACTAGTATCTGTGCCTGGCATTTCCTCGTAAGACCAAGCAAATACATCACGAAATTCACAAAAAATAGAGCGATATGATTCGAGTTCTGATGGAGAACAAGTTACACAAACATGAATACTCTCTACAATGCCAGGTTTGGTCAAAATATCGATAGAAATGGTTTCTTCAATATTTGACAGATTTCGCTCAGAATGAATTGCATTAATGAGAAAACAATTCAGAAAGAATTTTTTTATGGATGGGTGATATAGCTCACTAAGATTATTTTCTTCATAATTAGGAAGATGGGAATGATGATGATAATCTTCCCATGGTTCTCACTCTGACATCATGGCTTCCAAATTATTCTCGTCTATCAAGAAAATTGAGGAAAACGGATCAGATGGAGTACCAAAATATAAGGAATGATCAACCCAAACACTCGGTGACGCTGATTTCAGATTTGCCGCCTAAGCTAGATAAATTGATTGCTATGCCAGCTCAATAGGGTTGGGCGGCAGAAACTCATGCAACATATAAATATCAGAATCACCCGTACTCTTCCTTAAGACAGATAGAGTGGAAGGGATCATGTAGTAGGTCTCTATACTTTCAATTTATGCCGACGTCGCGGGCAGCGATAATGCAAAGGTTCCCATGAGAGTGGAATCCTTTAAGAGTCCTACACCAATTTTATAAAGTTCTAATTGGGGCATGTGAACAAACGAAACACTTCCAGTTACCTACAAAGTAGAAGCAAAGAGGATAGTTGATTAATGATTGTGATTGTACCTTATGTGGAAAAGGTAATCATTCTAAAATATTTAGAAACAATAGTAGTAATTGCATATACCCATGGCCTTCCAAGTTAAATTTTATAGTCAAGGGGTCCGTAAACAACCTCAACATCAATATTCACTATTTTTCCCCCTAGTTCAACATGCAGGTTATTAATAATACCACAAGGTTTATATGTACGTCCATCAAATGCCTTCAACTTCATTGATGATTGTGATAAGCGCGGCGAGCCAAGTGACTTCCAACAATTTAGAGACATAATGCATGTAGATTCTCCCTCATCAATAATAGTGCGATGAACAAGGTGATTGAGAACATTTAATTGTATGTAGAATGCCAAATTTTGTTGGAGTTGTGGCACATAGCCCGTATGATTAAAGACGACAAGGTTAGAATCAGTCGGATCAATTCCACCAATAGCCGACAATAAAGCCTGTTTTTGGGAGGGACAATTTTTTAATACCTTAATATCAGACATAGCTTAAGGGGATTGATCCAAATATTCAACTATATTATAATTTTGTGCAGCTCTTTCTCGAGGATTATATGTCAATTTATGAATTACTCCCTTTGGTGGCTTGATTTTCAATTCAGGAATAGCAGTAGGAAGTTTGATTATGTAGATGGATTCATTGTTGAGGTAGTAGGTTGATCAGTGGCCTGACTACCATAATCTTTATTTCGCATTGAAACCAAAATATTTGTTGAAGGTTTTGTGATAGATAACATTAACACTTAGGAACTAGGACCTGGATCCATAACAACCATGTTTGTGTCCAGATTTGGAAATGGGTCTGTCAACACAGCTAATGCATGGGAAGTCTTGATGATTTTTGATACTTCAGCGTGGTGAGGACAATCCCTAACAAAGAGTTCCTCATTACAGATTATGCATGGATAACGAGGTTTTCGAGGTCCAGATGGTTGATCAAATGATCTTTCCTACGGGTTAGAATTTTTCTTTTTCTTTGATTTCCCCTTTTTCTTACTTCCTGGTTGCTTGTCACCTTTTCCTTTGTCAAATGACACGACATTAATTTCGGAAGTAGGAGCAGGATCAGATGCAGTAGGGTGGTGTGTGCTTGCAGTGCCTATCAAACCGTCTCCGGCATGAGAGTCCTTTAATTGAGGAGGAACATTAAAATTATATCTCGGTGCGTTAGGAATTTTTTCATAGAGTGTGCCAGACTGAGTATAAATCAAGTCTAAATATTGGGCACGATCGATAACTTGCTCTTCTGTGATGATGTTGCCCTTAGCCACATCTTCAGTTATAGATGGTAATAGGGACTTAAAGAACCATTCAGCAAGGAGCTGATCCGAAACAAAGGTCTTAACCATTTGATGACGACGACGCCACTCATGAATATGATCAGAGATGTGAGTAGCATTAGTCTGTTTGAAATTGGTCAAGATTTCCATTCCAGTTTCATATCTGATGGGTAATTGG
Organism: Pinus albicaulis; assembly: GCA_034641835.2. Taxonomy (NCBI): domain Eukaryota; kingdom Viridiplantae; phylum Streptophyta; class Pinopsida; order Pinales; family Pinaceae; genus Pinus; species Pinus albicaulis. Next base: position 757,646,266 of record CM076580.1, read on the forward strand.
AAATGAGTCAAAAAGACAGTAGCTAGGGTTATGAAATTATCAAAATAAGCACTAGGTAATTCAATGTACCATTTTGCAGTGGGACCTGTGAGCGTATGCTGGAAAAGACGTAGTCAAACAGAATCATCATTTAGGGAATTTGATGAACACCATAAATGATAAGTCATAACATGAGTCAACGGATGTTCTCCAGGGTTTCCATTGAACTTAGGAATATCTGATGGTAATTTGTGAGTTATCACCGGCCACCAAGGAGCATAATTAATTGGATCATTAGTTAGTCGATTTAAATATGGTAACTCTAAAGTTGCAACAAAGGGAAACTGTCGATTAAGGTCAGGTTGAGCATAGCCAGGGTAAGATGGAATTTCTTGAGCAATAGGTCTTTAAGCACCAACATAAGGAATTTTCTGCTGGTAACCCAGATAGGGGTTGTTTTTCATAGCAAACACTTGAGGATTTTTTTGACCAAAACCTAGATATGATACTTGTTGAAATGAATTTTGAGGCATTTGTGTCTGAGGTTGCCAAGGGGTCTGTCCACCAATGTTATAACCCAAATTAGGATAACTTGGATTCGGTTGATAGGTATAACTCAGTTGCGGTTGTGACATCCCATAAAATGGTAGACCAGCTTGTGAATAAATGATTCCCGATATAGTTTGTTGTAAATTAATCAAAGGATTTGGAGTCTGTGGACCCAACATTTGATGGTATTGAGTTGAAGGACCCACTTGATAAGGTTCATGTAAAACATTTTGATTCTATAATAGGGGTATAGATGTATTAACAAGTGGTAATGAAGTGGGCGTAACAAGTTGAACCGGTTGATACGATTGTACAACCGTTTTCGGTTGGATAGGCAGAGTGGGCTGCCATTAACAAAAATTTGTTTCAACATTAGATTGACAAAAAAGTGACAGAGTACTGTATATTGGGTGACCAAAGGTTGCCCCCCAGCATGAGGAGGATAATAATATGGAAAATATTGCTCTCCAAATGTTGGGATTCCAGTTGATATGGTACTTGAAGGAATAGACCCAGAAAGACCGGCTTTATATTGCCCTGATGATGTGTATAATGAATCAAGTCGTTCAGTACTTACGATAGGATTACCAGTTAAAATACAGGATGATGACATTGGTAAAGTCCATGGATTTGAAGATGCACCAGAGAAAATTCCAGATAATGATTTGTAACCTAATGGGACCATAGGGCCACCATGAAAATATGACTCTGGTGAATTAGAAAACATCGACGAGGTAGCTAGGGTGGGAGCTGACGTAATTAGAACAGATGACACAACCGAAGATGTTGGTTCAGGCATGGTTACTTGACCAAATGTATACCCTTTTGAATCGACGGAAATTTGAAAAGGATGAAGATCAACAAAAGCAGATGGTGTCGATTGAGAAAAAAACTCGTACAAGTAAAGGTCCTCCCCAAAATGGGTTGGAGTTAAAGGTGTATCGTCTAGTGGGATTTCTTCAATCGCAATTAAACTAGGTGGAAGTATTTCACCTTCAGGCCCAAATTATATTTCAGGTGGTTGACTATGTGATATGGGAGATTCAATGGCTACAGAAATTTGTGGAATGACCAAGGTAGGAACAAATTCCGGTTATTCGACTTCAGGATTCAGATGTTCTAGCAAAGAAGAGACAGGATTTGGATCAATTTTTGGTTGAACAACATTGTGTCTAGGATGCATGGTCTCATTGATTGGATGGATCATGGCCATGGGTAGCTGTGAAGACTCTGTTTCGACAACAGTAGACGAACCGGGATGTGTAGAAAAAACTTGAGCTAACTCTGGTTTATTGGAAAATGATGTTTCACCAGAGGTACGAATTGTACTTGATTCGGCAGATCGTGATCGCCTTCGCCAACCAGAAGTAACTTTTGGTGGTAAAGGTGGTTTTAATGCAAGTCTACGCGAACGATGGGGGAAAGTATTTTGTTCTTCCACGATTACTGATTAATTTCAACAAAAAACAAATAAACAAAATAAAAGGGTAATGCTAGGCAAAAGGGTTTACCAAGAAACTGTGAACTGTAGAATACCTCCTGGTGAACCAAGAAGTACGGGTAGGCAATCTCCCCAAATGTTGTGTTCGGTGTATCACAATTTACAAGGCGGCTGACTCGGTTCACTATGGATGGATAGCACCTAAAATTTTTCCTCCCAAATATACCTGAAGTTACATGGAGGCCCAAGTCTGTATTAGCGTTGTCTGATGCAAAACTGCACAGTGAGAGCACCCCTTTATACTTATCGTACTGTAACACCACCTGATATACCCGAAATTATGTGGACGAGCTACGATATACTTACGTACGTGGACTGAGGTATCACACTCGGAATGTTTCGTAGACAAGTTAATGACAGCTACTATGTTTTACGATGCCAGAACACGTCTCTAGCCTAGACCTTATAAATGTTATCGTTATGGTTCCAATGCTTTGTTAGTTAAATTGAGATTAATTTAATGTTGATATTGCTTAACAATTTTCCTTTCAAAGGTTCACTACGATGATGTATTGGAAAATTTCTAAGATGCAACTAAGAATGATAAGCAATCTTTCACTTTCAGTTTTTTCAATGAAAATCCTAGCAACTAGAGGGAAAGAGCAATCAATTTGTGAGCAAACAAATCAAAAAACAAAAACTAAATGCATATTTCTTAATTGTTCCTTTTTGCAAAACACACAAAAATCCTACATGCAAATGCAGATTTCTTTTTTTCAGTTCCTTTAATGTTATGAATGCAGAAAATAAACTAAGTGCACTAAATCAACAAATCAAATTATTTTTACTTTAGAGAAATGAGGAATGCAAACAACAATTTCTCTTTTGAAGGAAAAATGAGGAATGAAACAACAATTTCTCCTATCAGGAAAATAAGATTTTACGACAATTTCCTTTTTCAAAAGCAAATGGATCTAATGAAACAGTAAAAATACTTTGAAATAAACTTGCCAATGATAAAGAACAATGCTTTAAACAAACATTGAACAATTTTTCTTTCAAAGGAGGAAGAAATATGTAGATTCACTGGTCAATATGAGGTTCAAACTTTTCAAAACACAGCAGAAAAAAAATTGAATCAACTTGCAAAGACAAATTCAAGGGAATCTGGATGGCTTTAGGAGTCAATGCAGTCACTAAGGGGAGACATTGCTCTGCAACGCAGGCTTGAAAGGGAGACAGTGCTATGCAAAGCACTGTGTCCTGTCCAAGAGTGCATTGGGTGCGGTGTATAAGGAAAAACACTACCATTTAACACACTTCTTTTGCAAATTAATATCTGAAAAAATTTGATCTTTGTGAATAACAACTATTGGGTGGATAAACAAAGCAAATCAGAGGCTAATTCACCTAGATCTAAGAGAAATCCTTTCCCCAGTGGAGTCGCCAATTTGTTGGGCAGAATTGTGAATTACTGATAAAACATGCTTCCCTAGACAGGTGACAGTCTAGAACAATAGATTAAAGATTATACGACTACCTTTCCTAACTCAGAGCAGACACACAAAAAGGATTAGAGGCTTACTTGTAATCCAAACGCTTCTAAATGGCTCTTTCTATCGCTTCCATTGTAGCTTCAAATTCAAGCGGTTTGTGTGAATTGCTTCCTGTAAGAAAGAACACTAAAACAACAGAAGATAGCAATAATACAGATGTCTATTCAAGTTAATTAGCTAAATCAGTAAAGCATAAACCATATACATCAACTAAGATCTTACAATATGGAAAATCAAAGCCATTATAGATGCATATAGGGAAAAGTAAGTTGTATTCTTTATTGATGATAGAAGGAGAGGTTACAACCTAGTGACTGATTTGAAGTAACCCTTCCAGCAGCATCCCTAGCCCCATCACAGTATAAATATCTCCAGCAGCTGTTACACAAATCTAACTCTCAATTGAAAATCCACCAACATTTCTCTACTCAAATTCTTCCTTATCAAACATTCAGATCTATGCTCAATTTATAGAGAAGCTGAAGGTTGTTTTTCAATCAATGACTTTCCAATAATATGCAAGACATGTTCCCAATCTTGTAGATGTCAAATGGACACTTGGATTCAAATCTTGACACATGTGAACTCTTCTAGAAGGCACTGGCCAAGTGGAGATTCCGGAACAATGAGAATTTCGCTCCCAATGTGACCAACACACCCATAGATGTCGAGAATTGCTTTGTAGAGCAGCCTTGCATGGGGCTACCTGCATATGCAACTCACTTAGTCCCCTTAGAGGCAGCGTTGGTGAGCTCTCATATGCTATATAATAAACTTCAAACCTTGGAAACCTTTGCTTGATGAAATTAATGCTTGAATTGTCTTGTTCTTGCCTTAGGGCATGTAGCAACTTGAAATGATAGGGGATGATAGACCCTTAGTCATTGGTCCTAGAGATGATGCCCAGTTAACTAGGTCATTGGGAATGATGCCCAAATTGACCTATAACAACCGGGCCTATTCCTACTGATCTGGAGTGAACCAATAGGAATTTTTTCATCCTTGGTTCCCAAGATTTTCGAATATGGATTCAGTTCCTATCCAAGTGACCTGCACATATGATTTCAAAGGAGATATTACAGAAAATTTTGTTCTCATCAAAATAATTTTTAATACTAAAAAATCTAAATTAAAAAGGCATAACTATTTTTACATTTTAAGTGTAATAAGAGGAAAAAATGTGGGAAAATTTCCATAATATGATAGAAAAGGATGATGATATATGGAAAATGACCAAAATGGAGAGCCAAAAGATGCTTTAATATAATTTCTATTAATTTCATCAAAATTCAATCTATAGCTCGGATGACTTATTCACTCAAAATTATAGTTACTTTGGGTCTCATATGACTTTTCCAAATCCCTAGTCCCATATATTGATGCTCTAACATTATTTATATCAACTTCACCAAAACCACCAACAGGGGCACTGGAGTCGTACAATGATGATCCAGTAGGGATTAGATTACTACTTCCAAAAGCTAAGGGGTACTTCTCATGATGTCTTCTCTCATCATTTATTTGAGTTACAATGAAAGGTGTTGATGTGAAAGGACCAGCATCGAGTCCAATAAGGCCCTTATTATCATCACTAAAAGATGAGGTATGGTGATCATAACCAATAATCCCAGACTTATTTTGAACCCCATCAATATTGTAAAGTGAAATTTTTGAGTTGATCATACAGCTAGCCACTTTGGTTCTCTCATTAAGTGAAGTGTTCTTAGCTCTCTTTGAAGGATTGTTTTCCCTCTCTGAAGTCACATATCCATGTTCAAAATATTAATGTCTTTTATTCTCTGCCTCTAGATAAATTTTGAAATATAATACCGGAGAGGTGGATTAATCCATTTATTTTCATTTCATCTTCTCACTTGACTCTTTTCCAATTAATTCATTTGCAAAATTATATGAATTATCAACTGTGAGACCCTCAATGTGGTACAACATATTTTCCTTCTGTTCCTCCCTTTATTTATTTTTGCAGGGACTTGTTCGATTCTTGCTAGGAGGGCATAGCCATGTAAAATGACCTAGGTGTGCCTTTTCATATGCTTCAACTTGCTCTATAATTTTAGCTATATTATTGTTATGTTCTTCATGCTTCCACCAAAACTATGCTTCTCCTTCCCCAAGGGGAAATTTTATTCCACTTGCTCCATTTTTCAAATAATCCCTCCAATTTGGTAGCAGAGTCAACTCTAATACCACTATAATATCCCTAAGGGTAAAATTTCCCTTATGGTTAGAAAAAACACATAATAAGTTTTTTATTCCAACTAGCATCACAACATAGTTCAATTTGACAATGCAATAAGATGGAATAATTATGTATTCAGCATTTCATTTCCATGAAACCAATTCACCCATACAATGAATCCATAGTCCTCCAAATGAAATCGAAATAAACAATAAGAGTTATCACATCAACAAAACCCTATTTCCCTAATACCCTAACTATGACCTTGCATCTATCTTCATTAGTTGTACCTCCTATTACTTTTGATGCCACAAACTTATTATACTGCCCTGATAATGTCCTTACAGACCCTATGTGGTATATGGATATTGTGGTGGTCCTTGATTATTCCCTTTGTTGTTGTTCCAGACCCTTGTCATACTTGAACTTGTTTTGAGGTTGTTGTTGGTTCCAACTAATGCCTCTGCTAAATCCAAAAATCCACTTGCTGCCAAGGAGAATTTTTAAAAAATCTTTCTATTGTCATAGGATTGGTCCACTATAAAACAAGCCTCAAGAGTCTCTCAAATTCATGTAATGCCTCAAAATGAATATTTCCTTAGATTGCATAGCTACAAGGAGATTCCATTCAATTCGTAAAAACCTCATATTAAGGTGCAGGTCCCTTGTTGTCCCCAAACAATACCTTTTTTCTTCATATGATGTATGGGTGATACTTTTTGGCTAGATAGAGGATGTCGCAAGTCCTAGCCACCACAAAAAAGTTTAAAGGGTTATACTTTCTCAAGAAGAGTTATGTTTCTAACTCACTACTCCCATAATTTCCTTAGAAGAGTATGGTGACATAGATACTTCCCAATAGGGTCTCCATTGGCTCAGATGGAGGTCTGTACTAGTTCATTGCTCCACATAAAACTTAAACTACCTAGTTTCCCATAGTGTTTAACCAAATATTCCTCATAATAATTGGAAGATGCCACAACGTGTCCCCTCAAGACAAATAACCCATAAAATATCTTTTTATTTTTCCAAAAATAAAATGAAAATTGCTTTAGAAGACTATGCCAAATAGATAGATTAGAGAAAGAGATGGATTTTCCAGGGTGGGATCTTTCACCACCAAAGCCAATCAAAAGGGGTCTTAAAACTCTGAAAGCCTCAACTCACAAAACATAAATATCCAATCAACCATGATGGAAATAATGATTCTCCACTATCTTATTTATAGACTCCCTTTGGGGTCTCTTCTCCTTATTTTTATTTGTGGGGTTACAATTTTTCCTCCTCTTAGCCCCAATTTTGGCTTCCTTGACAAGTTTTCCCCCAATTACCCCAATTGGGCCCAGTGTTTCCCTAAAAGCATTAGATAATGAGTTTCTCCCTTTATCATTGACTATATCATGTGGGGTTGGATAGCCCACTTCATCCTCCCTTAGGAAATTAATTAGAAGAGGATATTACATTCACTTGGAGTGGATATATTAAAATATGTAGATAATATGGTTTCAAAAACTAAAACTGATTTTCAATATGGAAATCTCTTGAAAAAATAAGTTGTTTTAAGAAAAATGACATTGAAAACGGACTTTGGATGTAAAAGCTATGTCATTATAAAAAAACATTAACGAAAGCAAAGAACCACATGATAGGTATAAGTTGGCCTATGTGGTGATACATGTTTATGAAAAATAAAAAATATTTCCCCTTGCTAGCTTTGCCTATAAGCTCACTTTTAAAAATAAATTACTTTACGAGGTGCCTAACTTCTATAAACAAAGCGGAAATCATTTCTACAATAATTTTGTTCCCATAACAAATAAAACAATAGAGTTTGAGAAGGTGGCGACAGTTTTGACTTGAGGAATTCCTCCCCAAAAACCCACACCTACTTCTCCTCAATAATAACAGAAAAGCATATAAGAATAAAGCCAACCAGATTTAGCACAAGTAGGAAATGTGGAAAAGAAGGAAAAGTAGGAGGAGAGAAAGAAGAGAAAGCAAAGGTGGAAGACACAATATTTGAAGAGCACAAAAAAATAGAGCTAAAGGATAAATAAATAGAGGACAGGATAAGGGAAAAAGAAGAGAGAAAATGCGTAGAAAAAAACTTCCCAATAAGTTGATGAAAATAAAATAGAGATATATGTAAAGGAAACAGAAGTGGAAAAAAAGAAGGGAAGAATAAAAAGGAAAGGTCACAATGGAAAAATAAGCCAGTGAGACAACCCAAAATGGAGAGGAGAAAAACAATAAGATAAAAATGGAGAGATAGAAAAATGAAGAGGATGTTATGAATAAGAAAGCAAGAGCAAAGTGATTGGAAGAAAAAAATATTTGGTAAGGCTAAAAACCTGTTTGAGTCAAGTGCGCCTTTGCAGTTTACATGAACTCCTATTTCTATCTCAATTTCCCCTTTCCCTTTGAAATTTTCTAACATTCTTTCTCTAGATATCACGGGAGGGGTGCCTAATTCACCTAGTACTAGAACCTTACGTAGAACTAGTTAACAACCGTCATTGTTTGATATTGATCAACCTCTGTACTATTGTGACCCTCTTGAGATATTTATGGAGGAAAAGCGAAGGAGGAGATCCAAAAAAGATGATATAGATTCCTTGGAACACTATGATTACATGGCCTAGCTTAGACTCATTCAAATATATAATAACAAAATGATCAAATACACTATATATGCCTTAAAGTGCCTAGTCGAAAACCCATATTAAAAAAGGGGGCCTCAAGAGTGGAGGGTTACATAACTTGAGTTTGAAACTATTGACGTACCTTCCATGGATGACATTTGAATGGTGAAATTGTAAGGTTTCAAATAAGAAATTTTAGTGAAAAAATACAAATATGATCTACATATATTGCAAAATGATTCCAAACGATTCCACAAGACATATTTTATAATGTTTATATGTCTCTATATATTAATTCCATCCCCTACGAAGATTCTAGAGAAGGGACTTTCCAGTAAGTGAAACCTAGTGGAACCTTCTAGTAAGCATTCTTATAGTAGTTGCGTACAAATTACTACATGTGATTTATTTACCATTTATGACCTCATTACATAGCAATACATGGTATTGTATCTTCTTTCATGGTTGGGTAGATTAGGACCTTAACATTCCCTCATGCTTAAAGAATAAACTTATCCTCAATGCTTGAGATGTGGAAATTGTTGCAAAATGGCGGATGGCTCCCATGTGGCATCCTCAATCTACGTATTCTTCCGTTGTATTAAATATTCCTAAATTTTGCACTAGAAAATATGACACTCATGTTGGAAAATATAGCTTGTGGCTACAAACAAATGGAATCTTCTTCATCCAATTTAGGAAGATTAGTTTGAACATGGAAATCAGATCCAATCACTTTCTTTATGTAGTAGATATGAAAATTTGGGTGGATCTTAGAGTGGTTTGGAAATGCTAATTTGTAAGCCTTTTTCCCAATGCACTTGAGTATTGTATAGGGTCCATAAAACTTTCAAGAAAGCTTCCAAGATTGTTCTATATGGAAGTTGTATTATATGGTCATGTAAGAAGAAACACATGATACCTTTTAGCAGCATGGTTGTGTATCCTTCCATTGTATTAAAACTTCCTAAATTGTGCATTGGTAGAGATAACACTCATGTTAGTTACGTATAGATCGTGGCTATAATAAATTGGAACTTTCTTCATCTAATCTAGGCATATTAGTTTGAACATAGATAGCGCTTTGATCTAATCACTTTCTTTAAGCAACAAATATGAAAAACTAGATGGATCTTAGAGTGGGTTTCAAGTAATAATTTGTAATTCATGGGCCCAATGCACTTAGGGATTATATAGCGACCATAAAAATATGGAGCAAGCTTCTAGAATTACTCTACTTTGAGGAAATTTTTCTTATATCGTTGCATATGTAGAAACACCCAATACCCATCAGTAAAATGGTGTTTGGAGTGGTGTTGATGAGCCTATTGCTTCATTTTATTATGAGATGTGACCAAAATATCTTTGAGAATGCATAGAATGTCAACTTGAACTATCAAGGTTCTATTAGCCTCTCATGCCCTAGAGACACCAGATAGATAAGAAAATGTCAATGGGGAGTTTTAACCATACACTACCTCAAATGGAATTAGAGTGGAACCATGATAAGTTTATTTTACCAACATTTAGCTAGGTGTAACCCCTAAACCCATTAAGACTATTTTTCAAATGTGAAGCACCTCAAATAGGCTTCCAAGCACTTTTTGACAACTTCTATATGACTGTTGTTCAGGGGATGATAGGAAATGCTAAGATGCATGTGGGTGCCTTAGAGCCAGAATAATTCTTGCCATAAATCACTAGTGAAAGTTCGATAATATTCTAAGACAATAGATTGTGGCATACCATGTAGTTTGAAGATATTGTCCTTGAAAAATTGAGCCACTAAGGAAGCTTTAAAGGGGTATTGGAGGGCACATAAATGAACATATTTGGAAATTCAACCATGATGGTGGATTTATTTCTAGATTTGGATAATCCATTGATGAAGTCCATTATTATGTTGTACATATAGTAGGTGGAATAGGGAGAGTTTGTATCTCCTAGAGCTTTCCATTTTTCTCCCTTGTTGCACTAGAAAATATCTCATTAAGCCACAAAGTGTGTATATCGTTCTTCATGACTTCCCAAAAAGATGAACATTTGATCCATTCATATTTTCTATGAAAACAATAATGTACTATTGTTGGTGAAGCATGGAATTCAGAGATCAAAGTGGATTTAAAATTAGATTGTTTGATCAAATACAATTATCCTCGACTCCTCATTTTCCAAGCATATCTAGCAGATGCATTAGAATCATGTTGTGTTTGTTGGATCACGCTAGAAGTATTGGAATATTAGAATCATTCATAGTAAACTACATTCAACCTATCAACTAAAATGAAGGATATTGGAAATAGGGACCCTTACTCTTCATATTTCCTAGAAAGAGAATCAACTAACACATTATCTTTTCCCTTCTTATAAATAACCTCATAGTTGTTGGGTCCAATTTTTGGTATCTTTGACCACTTAATTTTTTACCCTTTTAACGTTTGTTGGAACCTATTGTAGCTATTAAAACAACCTCCAAAATTTTGACTTCATCTAATTTCAGAGCCCCTATTTCTCATTCTCTCCCTAGATATGAGTGGTCAAGGTCATCTCAAGTTTGTGTGAAACCTCCTATGTGTTTAAATTTGTTCTAAGTTTTCTTTGAGAATCCCCAAATTTGAGTGCACTCCTCGTTCACAAGCTCAGTGAATTATTTCTCCTTGGCACATTGTCGTTATTAAGGATGAAGACTCCTCCAATCTAATGCCAATGCACTCTTTAGGCCTAACATAATCGCACTTTTCAAAGAGTCCAAAAACCTTGTCGTACTTCTTTGTGCCAGGGTGCACTTTTAGATTGCGACCAGATCACATGTGCAAGCTTGTTTTATATACTAACCACCCCTTTAACACTTATCACGTTATTCATTTGGCCTCATTAGGAGCTCCACGCACTTCTTGATCATAGCACTATAGCCTCACCTATGTAACTGCATTGCGCGCTCCTCATCGGTAAGTTCTTCCTTTTACTGTCAAAGTTTGAACTTATGATTCAATCATTTTAGTTCCTTGTTTTGTGTCCTATGCACCACTTCGTCTCCCTGACCTTTCACGTTATTCATAATAAAATTTATAAATGTGTGTCCAAACTTGTAGAAAAGTTTTACTTATGCATTTATCTTATGTTCTCTCATTCAAATTTTTCCCCATACTCACTCCTCAGTCAAATTCCACACCTTTTTGTTAGTTCATCATTGAACCCTTGACATGCGCATCATGCAATATGAGAGCACCAATATTATTCCCCACCTCCTTTAAAATGCACTCGCACTAATCTTAACCTATCACATGCCACATTCGTGGGACTTAGTCTCAAATCCTCTATATCTATTCCATGCACTTACGCCCCATACTTTTCCCCTTGCTCCTTTGGGACATTGTGCGCTCCCAACACCCAGTCCTGTCAACACTTACCTCTTGACAGTGCGCCATGCACCCGTCCCAGGGGTCTTACCATTGATAGTGCATTCATGGTCAACATACATGTTAACAATTGTCCTCAACAAATGCACCATGCACCAAACACACAATATCTCTCATAGTTCTAGCAGGTTACTTGCTTTGTTAGGTAAACTTGACTCAGGATGGAGTCAAAGTTTACTAAGGTAAATAGTAGTGGTTTTGGGCACATGGTATAGTGTACCCATGGTATTACTGCCCATGGTATTCCATGTGATAAAGCCTATAAAAGGCTGGAAAGACTTCATTGTAATGTAGACTTAGAGGTGAGAAGTGAAGACTTACTTGGCCAGATTGTGGTTAATGAAATTTCATTGGTTGAATTTTTCCCTAGATTTATGATTTTCCCTAATAAACATATTTTTTTTGTTGTTGACACTTTTCATGGATATGGTTCCTCTCCATAAACTACGATAAATTCTAACAACAGCCTCATTTAAGGCTACTATCGTGGATCGTTTCATTAACCAATATCGTTCAATCATTGTGAAATTGTGAAATGTGAGTGATTTTATTGGATATGTCAGATGTGATGTTTGAATATCTAGGATCGAGTCGCCTAACGAAAGCCGGAGGAATTGCCCGATTCGCCAAAACCGTCAACCGGGCCAAAAAATTTATAAAATCTTGCGTAAATGTTGTTCATGTCCCCGATTTTGACATTGGACATGGATTCAAGACTCATCAATAACTCAGAGGATATCTAAAATATTAAACTTTGATAGTTATAACATGGATTTAGAGAAATTCTGCTGAATTTTCTGAAAATCTTATCGGAATTTTCATGATTTTCGTAGGCTTATCTCTCGCTAGTTAGACTTTTCATCTAGATCTGCGTGTGAAGGAAGCGTATTTAGTTAGATTTGACGTTGAAAAGGATCTTTAAATAAATTTTAATGGTCAACAAACGTAAATGTCTGTGTTTGGACTCTGGTGGCATTCCGGATCAACGTTTCGAGGCTATTGGCAGCCATGCACGCAATTTTTTTAGAGAAAGACGAGCTCGAATTGAATATTTCTTTGTTTTTTGGAAGGACCCTTTCGGGACAGTGAAAGTTGCGTTTGGCGTCCTCTTTTGGCAGATTTGAAGGGATGTGGCACAAAGGCGGAAAATGTGGATATTTGTTACTCTCTTGTATTTCAAAGAGAAGGCGAGTTTGATTTGAGGCCCGGGGTGGTTCATAATGATGAGAATACGAAGCCACTGGTGTCATTGTTTGCGCTATTGGGTCGAGGTATAACAATTGTTGCTCGAGCGTATCCAGAAATTATCTGATCGATGCAGACCCTATTCAGTGGAAGGATTATAAGGTGTTGTTGAAGTCCCAGGAAGCAGTGATTAATGCGCTCAGGTCGAGAAGTCCCGCGAGTGCTGCTTCTAAGGTCACGGTGGAATTCGTAGCAGGAGAGAAGGCTGGAACCGACATGAAAGTCCGTGCATTCGTTCCAGAATTCCTTATGCCAGTTGAATCTAGCGGAAGCACCAGCCCCTGCGGAGGAGATATTTCAAACGCTTACATTGCAAGCCACTGCACCCGAGGTCACTTTTCGTGGTGTCAATAGGGCGATAATGGAGCAGCTGGTCAAATTATATCGATAGTCTCATTTGAACAGGAGGCTACCTGCATATGATGATCGCAAGAACCTTTTATATGAATGAGGATGGTATAGATGATGTGGTATTTGCGTTGGCCATGAAGAAGGAATTTTGAAGGGGGATGTCACTGTGGCTGTGTGTATGGGCACCAAGGCCGATGAGGCCTTCCCGGAGGCATGGCAGTCTGATGCAGGCGGACGATTTCGATTTCGAGTTCGAGTGCGGAAGCGTGAAGCCATGGCAAAGCGAGTGGATACACGAAGAATGCGACGGAGATATGGATATCGCGTCTGGTGATTTAGAGTTAACGCTCGGAAACACCAAGCGAAGAGCCAAAGTTGAATCTGCCGCAATGCCTATGTTTAGCTAAACTTTCTCCAAGAAGAAAACAGTTTTATGAATGGGAGATCGCATGTCTTTTTTCTTTTGTTTTCCCTTCTGTTTATATATATGTATGTGTTGAAGGTGAATGATTTAGGTGCGTAATGTTCTATGGCAACAAAATGAAGATGTACTTAGTGAGATCCAAAGTAGTGTGGCAACGTTTGGTGTTGAATCCAAGGTGTACTTAGGTGTTGGCATAAGAAAACAACCATATTAGGCATGATTCATGATTCATATGTATTGATATAACCGATCAGGTAACAGACATTCATATGTAGCATTGGTTGATAATATTTGATGAGAGAGAAGTTAAAGTGAGAGAGGATATGGGCACGTGGATTAATTAATTGATGAACCATGTATCTGAAGAGAACTTCTAGAGGACTAGCAGTTACAGTGGCTGGTGACTATGGGTTCTTTTTATATGGACATTGATGTCATATGTACAAAGACAACAACAAGGGTAAACAAAACAAATATTGTAATGGAGTCAAATTTTATTGCATGTAAGTGGGCATATTGTTGTAAGACCTGGTATGGCATGTGTACCCCTGGGTAATCACTAGTAAAGTCTGGGTTAGATCTAGGTGATAGGGAGGATGTCAAGTTAACAACTATCCTGGGTAAAAAATTTGAGGGGGGAAAGGGCTGGAGTGAGCAGGGTTGTCTCACTTAGCATTTTTCGTTGGATTTAGTCAAGAAACCCCAAGTCAAGTTTAAGGGGGGAATTGTTAGGTAAACTTGATTCGAGAGAGAGTCAAAGTTTACTAAGGTAAATAGTAGTGGTTTTGGGCACATGGTATAGTGTACCCATGGTATTATTGCCCATGGTATTGCATGTGATAGAGCCTATAAAAGGCTGGGAGGACTTCATTGTAATGTAGGCCTGGAGTTGAGCGGTGAAGGCTCACTTGGCCGAATTGGCCAAGGTTTTGGCCAATGGTTAATGAAATTTCATTGGTTGGGTTTTGCCCCAGATTTAGGGTTTTCCCTGATAAACATGTTTTTATGTTTATGATTTGTTGTTGGCTCTTTTCATGGTTATTGTTTCTCTCCATAAATATATTATTTCTATGGTAAATTATAACATGTTTTTAGTGCTTATATCAACCAACCTTGTCTCTAATATCTACACTTGTACCCACCATAATGCATTTTGTCTCCACAGTCAAAATTTTACACAAATTGATCTAGTTATCCTAGTATTTTAGGAACATTGATCTAGTTATAGTAGGTATTTTAGGAATTGATCTCTGTGTTTTCCCATGAACAATTTTCAATTTCCAGATATTACAGATCCATAGCATATCAATCTATACTCATCTACACACACCATGCCTCTAGTTACAAGAAATTGACCAAAAAGAGAGGCTATTGAAAGTAGCATTGAAGGCACTATAAATAGTCTAAAACCTCAAGTACCAATCTTGACATATACAACATACTTTATAGAAAAATTTGATACTCTAACCTGGCAATAGGTGTTAAAGGACATTGCCAAGAAGGAAACCTCTAAGGATATAGAAGGCATGGATGTATACATGAACATAAAGAGGTCCAAATTTCATAGATTTGTTTGTCATTATTGAGTACTCCCTTGTGCAAAACAATTGGATGGATCTTGCAACATATTTATCCTCAAAACACGACTGTCAAAAGTGAAAAGGGAGAATTTCTCGCCGCGTATCACGGTTTTTATCACTCTCCCCAACTTCCCAAGGCTGACAATAGGATTGGAGAAAGGTAACCACATACCAAACTTTAGGTCAGGTAGCTAGCCCTACAGGACCAGAGAGGGCTCTCTCTCTCTCGTTGTCACTTTTAGCATTCAAATGAATGGTTGAGTATCGAATGATCTTAGGCTAGGTATATAAGCTCAGTAAATAGGTTGTGTTTGATGTTTTTAGTGTTAGATAGAAAATTCAGTGAGTGGATTGTGTATAAGGTTTTTAGGTTTGAACTCCAAGGTGAACCTGTAGAGAATATGAAAGGCAAGATAGGTAGTTTGAAAGAATTTTAATAATTCATTGAGTATAGGATGAGATGAAAGAGAGTTTGAATGAGCACTGAGGTGAATTCATTTAGATTAGAAGCAAATAAACACAGTATTGTAAACCTTGTCTTAAAACAAAGCATGCATAAACATGATTTTTGCTCATAAACTTACAAGATAAACATATATGAATAAGAAGCCATGGTATTAATCATGAAATGATAAAAATACATGAGAAAAACAGATGCTCCAAAGCATACCACAAGTATCTCAACACAATTCCTACAAATATGTCTCTTATTTCATTCCAAATAGTTGATTACAAGATCTCCACTGCAATATGAGACTATACAACCCAAAAAAAGACTAAAGAGAGTCTAATTATAGAAAATATGGAGTATGACACCTCATCAGGTCTAAATCCCATCCAAAATAGATCATAAATACACAATATGAGTCATTACCTAGTTTTTAGGGAGGTTAGAAATCATTCCCTGAAGTTTAGCTATAAACTAAGAATGTTTGTCCCTTACATTAATTACGTATTCCTTCATGATAGGAGGAAAAAACCAACCCAATAACTCTACTTCCAACTCATAGGACATAAATGCCTCGAATTTGTGACCATTTATGAGCTTGACAAGTGTCTTGAGGAATCCAATGTTGATTTGTGACATTTCTGGCAGAAGCGTAACAGAACTTTGGAGGCATTTTTAGGACTCCAAATCCACTTCTGAAAGAATGGTCAACTAGGCATGTGTGTCTAGTTTCCATAACATCTTGAATTTTTCAAAATGGACCACAGGAAGGCCTTCAAAAATTCATTCTCCCAAGGTCCCTCCAAAAGCTTAACAGAGGGTCGAAAAAGGTGGCAGAAACATGAAAAATGAGTGGTTTTAGCTTTTTCTCCCAAATTACAGCTTGTCATGCCATGGAGGTTCCTGATATGTGATATACTCATCAGAATACGCCCATACATGTAAATAAATCATCATTTGTATGTCCCCAAAATAATAGTAACAAAAGTTCGTTACCCTTCTACAATGAGAAATTTCCAAAATTCTGCAAAAAAATCATATAAAATATGAAAATTGATCAAAAATTCTCAAAATTGGTTCTATGGCACCTGTGAAAGATGGACTACATAGATAAATAAGCTTCAGCCAATAATTCCAAGCTATCCTTCTCTTTGAGCTTCATTTGTGCCTTTGTAAGCCTTTTCTTCACTTGTTTCAACCTTATTTGAGAAATGGTATTCCTGGTGCGATAGTGGTTTTCCATGTGTCTTTGCAGCTTAGTATCCCTTTTATCCTTCTTCAAGATATTCTCCAAATTCTCATTAACTCTTGAAAATCAAATCTCTCTATCCTTGTTGATCTCAATGGAAATACGCTCATCAAACGTCAACTCTTCATATTGATGATTTGACTATCTTTCTCGCTCCAATCCCTTTATGAGGCCTCTTGTTCTTTGTCTTCTTGTTTGTGTTTCAGCCTCCATGTCCTGCATTTGGCCAACAAAAATAATCTTCCTGCCTTTACCTCTATTTGCCTCCATATCTGATTTGTACTTACTTTGTAGGAGCTGATTCACTTTCAACTGAAAATTTTCATGTTGAAGGAAAGTGATTTGAGATTTGGAAATGGAGAAGGCCTCTTTCAATTCTGATATTTATTTATATTTCTCCCTGATGATCTCTTCATCGAATTTGACCTCCACATGTTGTGCTATCTCAACCTCCACTAGCGTTGAGTCACTATGTTGATGGAGAAGAGGTTGCTCCTATGTCTCACATTGCTCAATAATGGTGTCAAGTGTAAGAAGACTTCTGGCAGACTTAGGCACAAATATTTTTCTCTTCCCCTTCTCATATGTGTGAGAAAATTACACAACCCCAGGAACATATTAAGGCTGAGTAGGAATGTTAGACGAGCCAAACTCCATTGGTTGTGTTGATGATGTAATAGGGAAGATAGAAAGGTTGATGGTAAGTGTTGCTGACAATCTCTCCAAGAATTTTTCCCAAGTCATGTTTATGGAGGACAAGTGATCCAAAAAAATGAGCTTGATTAGGCCATGATGAAAAATACTAGTGTGATGATGTTCTCTTCTACTTTGAACCTTCTCAACCATCTTAATCAAGCTCCTATACAAATAATGTGGCAAATCAAGTATTTTGACAGAGGTAAAATGCATCAAAATCCTGATGTGATACCTATACAACCTCGAGAATATTCCATCAAATGTGAAGTACTTCATTATGAAAATCATCAGAGGATCATACTTGTTTCTGAGGTGTCTGAAAGGAAAAATATATTATGGCTCCTCTCTAACATGAGGGTTGAGAAATTGCTTGTAGTTTTTAATGTCTAACTCCATGTCCTTGAACCACTGCTCTCCATGAGAAGGGATACTTGTAGCTGAAGAAATTAGGTCAGATGATAGGCTTATCTCCATACCTGCAATAGTGACCTTTCCCATATTGTATATTGTTGCAAATAGGTTGGACAACTGAAGGTGATACCCCTCTTCCATGAGCCTTTCACAAAATCTCAAACACTGAGCTCTCTCAAAGCACCTTATCGCTAATGGCGAAGAATTGATTTCATGCATGGTGAAGGGTTATAGCATGAGGTTGCACCCTCCCTTGAAGCTATTCTTGTCACTTTCCATTGTTTTTTTCACTAGAATGATAAAAAACCTAGGGTGTTAATGAAATGAGTAAATGAATGGAAATATGGAAAAACAGAGTATAGGAAAGTGTGATTTTGGTGGATGAAATGAAGGGCCTTGAAGCTGAGAAAAAATCTAAATTTTTTTTATTAGGTTATGTTGTGTGTTAGCTTCAATTTGTAGGTGGAATTAGGGAAAGTGAGTGTAAGGAAGGTGTCTAAATTCCTAAACCATAGGAAATTCCCAATTTTGACCGTGAGAATACCTAGTGTAGTGGTAGGGTAAGTTGTTCAGATGAAATGAGGGTCATGAAGTTACGTAGAAATTCTGAGAAAAATTGAGTAGAGAGGGTGGTGTCTTAACTCCACAGTGAAAGTGGAATGAAGAGAAATGGGTAAGTGTAGGGTGGTAAAAAACTTAAAACACAGGAAATTCTCAATTTAGAATGTGGGAATAACTAGTGTAAAAGTGTTTTAAGGTTAAGAAGGTGAAATAAGGGCTATGGGGCTAATAAAAAATTAGTGAAGATTATGGCATCTTAGCTCCACAGTGAAAATGGAATGAAGGAAAATGGATGAGTGTAGGGTAAAAAAGTTTAGCAAACACAGTAAATTCCCAAGGTTTTCACTATGAGAATAGTTAGAAGTAGGGTTTGTTTGCATTTGAGATGTTATGGGTATTGGTTTAAATGATTGGAGTGTGGTGATGAAGCATATGGGATGTATGGGTTATGGTTTATATGATGGGTTTAGGGTTTAGGTCAATGGGTAAGTTAGGGTTTGTCATAATAATAATAAATTATATGTATGGACAGTGAACAATATGGAGAAAAGATAAGTGACATGAAATGTTTTTAAAACCTTCAAAATTCAACCAAAAGATGCATTAGGATGGAGACTCACCTTTTATGAGAGTTGTATAAGGTAATGGAGGCAAGCCTTGAATTAGTTTGGAGGTTATCCAAGCTTAAAAATTGGGAACTGCTTCTTTACAGAAGCGTAACACCATGCTACAGGAGCATAACAACAGAGGTAGAAGCGTAACAACACTGAGGCAGAAGCGTAACAACGTGATCTTAGTGCTTGTGCAGCACTCCAAAACCATAACAGGGGTTGCGCAACATCTCCCAGAAGCATAACACTATGCTACAGGAGTATAACACTTCGGTCTAAAAGCGTGACAAGGGTAATTTGATGAGTGGCAATTGGATTTTTAGTGGAATTTGAAAGTTGTGCTTTGGATTTTAGACACCATGGAGGGAAAGTGATGTGGAGAGTTATTATTCTACTCATGAAAAGGGTAACACCATGCTACGGGAGCGTAACAACAGAGGTAGAAGCGTAACAATACTGAGGTAGAAGCGTAAAAACGTGAGCGTAGCGCTTGTGCAGCGCTTCAAAACCATAATAGGGGTTGCACAACATCTCCCAGAAGCATAACACTATGCTACAGGAGCATAACACTTCGGTCTAAAAGCGTAACAAGGGTAATTTGATGAGTGGCAATTGGATTTTTAGTGGAATTTGAATGTTATGCTTTGGATTTTAGACACCATGGAGGGAAAGTGACGTGGAGAGTTATTATTCTACTCATGAAAAGGGTAAAAATGAGTGAACTTAAGTTACCATATGAGTTATAGGGTTTGTTTGCATTTGAGATGTTATGGGTATTGGATTAAATGATTGGAGTGTGGTGATGAAGCATATGGGATGTATGGGTTATGGTTTATATGATGGGTTTAGGGTTTAGGTCAATGGGTAAGTTATGGTTTGTCATAATAATAATAAATTATATGTATGGACAATGAACAATATGGAGAAAAGATAAGTGACATGAAATTTTTTTTAAACCTTCAAAATTCAACCAAAAGATGCATTAGGATGGAGACTCACCTTTTATGAGAGTTGTATAAGGTAATGGAGGCGAGCCTTGAATTAGTTTGGAGGTTATCCAAGCTTAAAAATTGGGAACTGCTTCTTTACAGAAGCGTAACACCATGCTACAGGAGCGTAACAACAGAGGTAGAAGCGTAACAACACTGAGGCAGAAGCGTAACAACGTGAGTGTAGCGCGTGTGTAGCGCTCCAAAACCATAACAGGGGTTGCGCAACATCTCCCAGAAGCATAACACTATGCTACAGGAGCATAACACTTCGGTCTAAAAGCGTGACAAGGGTAATTTGATGAGTGCAAATTGGATTTTTAGTAGAATTTGAATGTTGTGCTTTGGATTTTAGACACCATGGAGGGAAAGTGATGTGGAGAGTTATTATTCTACTCATGAAAAGGGTAACAATGAGTGAACTTAAGTTACCATATGTGTTAACTTAATGTGGAGAGTTATTATTCTACTCATGAAAAGGGTAACACCATGCTGCAGGAGCGTAACAACAGAGGTAGAAGCGTAACAATATTGAGGCAGAAGCGTAACAACGTGAGCGTAGCGCTTGTGCAGTGCTCCAAAACCATAACAGGGGTTGCGCAACACCTCCCAGAAGCATAACACTATGCTACAGGAGCATAACACTTCGGTCTAAAAGCGTAACAAGGGTAATTTGATGAGTGGAAATTGGATTTTTAGTGGAATTTGAATGTTGTGCTTTGGATTTTAGACACCATGGAGGGAAAGTGATGTGGAGAGTTATTATTCTACTCATGAAAAGGGTAACAATGAGTGAACTTAAGTTACCATATGAGTTATAGGGTTTGTTTGCATTTGAGATGTTATGGGTATTGGTTTAAATGATTGGAGTGTGGTGATGAAGCATATGGGATGTATGGGTTATGGTTTATATGATGGGTTTAGGGTTTAGGTCAATGGGTAAGTTAGGGTTTGTCATAATAATAATAAATTATATGTATGGACAGTGAACAATATGGAGAAAAGATAAGTGACATGAAATGTTTTTAAAACCTTCAAAATTCAACCAAAAGATGCATTAGGATGGAGACTCACCTTTTATGAGAGTTGTATAAGGTAATGGAGGCGAGCCTTGAATTAGTTTGGAGGTTATCCGAGCTTAAAAATTGGGAACTGCTTCTTTAAAGAAGCATAACACCATGCTACAGGAGCGTAACAACAAAGGTAGAAGCGTAACAACATTGAGGCAGAAGCGTAACAACGTGAGCGTAGCACTTGTGCAGTGCTCCAAAACCATAACAGGGGTTGCGCAACATCTCCCAGAAGCATAACACTATGCTACAGGAGCATAACACTTCGGTCTAAAAGCGTAACAAGGGTAATTTGATGAGTGGAAATTGGATTTTTAGTGGAATTTGAATGTTGTGCTTTGGATTTTAGACACCATGGAAGGAAAGTGATGTGGAGAGTTATTATTCTACTCATGAAAAGGGTAAAAATGAGTGAACTTAAGTTACCATATGTGTTAACTTAATGTGGAGAGTTATTATTCTACTCATGAAAAGGGTAACACCATGCTATAGGAGCATAACAACAGAGGTAGAAGCATAACAATACTGAGGCAGAAGCGTAACAACGTGAGCGTAGCGCTTGTGTAGTGCCCCAAAACCATAATAGGGGTTGCGCAACATCTCCCAGAAGCATAACACTATGCTACAGGAGCATAACACTTCGGTTTAAAAGCGTAACAAGGGTAATTTGATGAGTAGCAATTGGATTTTTAGTGGAATTTGAATGTTGTGCTTTGGATTTTAGACACCATGGAGGGAAAGTGATGTGGAGAGTTATTATTCTACTCATGAAAAGGGTAAAAATGAGTGAACTTAAGTTACCATATGAGTTATAGGGTTTGTTTGCATTTGAGATGTTATGGGTATTGGTTTAATTGATTGGAGTGTGGTGATGAAGCATATGGGATGTATGGGTTATGGTTTATATGATGGGTTTAGGGTTTAGGTCAATGGGTAAGTTAGGGTTTGTCATAATAATAATAAATTATATGTATGGAAAGTGAACAATATGGAGAAAAGATAAGTGACATGAAATTTTTTTAAAACCTTCAAAATTCAACCAGAAGATGCATTAGGATGGAGACTCACCTTTTATGAGAGTTGTATAAGGTAATGGAGGCGAGCCTTGAATTAGTTTGGAGGTTATTCGAGCTTGAAAATTGGGAACTGCTTCTTTATAGAAGCATAACACCATGCTACAGGAGCGTAACAACAGAGGTAGAAGCGTAACAACACTGAGGAGGAAGCATAACAACGTGATCATAGCGCCTGTGCGGCACTCCAAAACCATAACAGGGGTTGCGCAACATCTCCCAGAAGCATAACACTATGCTACAGGAGCATAACACTTCGGTCTAAAAGAGTGACAAGGGTAATTTGATGAGTGGAAATTGGATTTTTAGTGGAATTTGAATGTTGTGCTTTGGATTTTAGACACCATGGAGGGAAAGTGATGTGGAGAGTTATTATTCTACTTATGAAAAGGGTAACAATGAGTGAACTTAAGTTACCATATGTGTTAACTTAATGTGGAGAGTTATTATTCTACTCATGAAAAGGGTAACGCCATGCTACAGGAGCGTAACAACATAGGTAGAAGCGTAACAACGTGAGCGTAGCGCTTATGCAGCGCTCCAAAACCATAACAGGGGTTGCGCAACATCTCCCAGAAGCATAACACTATGCTACAGGAGCATAAAACTTCGGTCTAAAAGCGTAACAAGGGTAATTTGATGAGTGGCAATTGGATTTTTAGTGGAATTTGAATGTTGTGCTTTGGATTTTAGACACCATGGAGGGAAAGTGATGTGGAGAGTTATTATTCTACTCATGAATAGGGTAACAATGAGTGAACTTAAGTTACCATATGAGTTATAGGGATTGTTTGCATTTGAGATGTTATGGGTATTGGTTTAAATGATTGGAGTGTGGTGATGAAGCATATGGGATGTATGGGTTATGGTTTATATGATGGGTTTAGGGTTTAGGTCAATGGGTAAGTTAGGGTTTGTCATAATAATAATAAATTATATGTATGGACAGTGAACAATATGGAGAAAAGATAAGTGACATGAAATGTTTTTAAAACCTTCAAAATTCAACCAAAAGATGCATTAGGATGGAGACTCACCTTTTATGAGAGTTGTATAAGGTAATGGAGGCAAGCCTTGAATTAGTTTGGAGGTTATCCAAGCTTAAAAATTGGGAACTGCTTCTTTACAGAAGCGTAACACCATGCTACAGGAGCATAACAACAGAGGTAGAAGCGTAACAACACTGAGGCAGAAGCGTAACAACGTGATCTTAGTGCTTGTGCAGCACTCCAAAACCATAACAGGGGTTGCGCAACATCTCCCAGAAGCATAACACTATGCTACAGGAGCATAACACTTCGGTCTAAAAGCGTGACAAGGGTAATTTGATGAGTGGCAATTGGATTTTTAGTGGAATTTGAAAGTTGTGCTTTGGATTTTAGACACCATGGAGGGAAAGTGATGTGGAGAGTTATTATTCTACTCATGAAAAGGGTAACAATGAGTGAACTTAAGTTAACTTTGCCCCTTTATAAACTGAAGATGATCCTTTACCCTTTGACACTTAAAATGACTTTTTTGACCTTTTTCCACTTGAAAGTGGAATTTTCCTCCTTTAAATTAGAAAGAGGAAAGAACAAACCTCTTTTTAACTCTTTGACACTTGAGGTGACTTTATGGACATTGTAATGAGACAATGAGACAAACATCTCCTTTTAAATGAGACAATAAGACTTCTTTTTTTTAAACCTTTGAACTTTTCTCATTTGGATATGACCCTTTAAAGACAAGATAAGGTGTCTTTAAAAACTGGAAATGACTCCTTTTGTATTTGATTGGGACAGTAGGTTGGAATTGACCTCTTTTGAATCTTAAACAGTTAAAATGACTTATTGGTCCTCTAATGAGATAGTGAGACATGATTTCTCTTTTCACGAGACGGTGAGACAGATATGAGTTACTTTGAACCTTTTTTGAAACTTGAACCATATGAAACAAGCCAGGTGGTCTTTATTTCATCTCCTAAACATGCCAACTGCTTCCTTAGGGTTTTATGAGTGGAATGGAGGGCTACTTCTTTGTTTTAAGTGAAAATTTGAATATTTTTCAAAGGCAGAGATTAACCTAGACAGTGACCTATATGAGGTGGAATGACATAACCCTAGACCCTTTAAATGATGATGATGGAGATGATGACCTTTAAAATGATGGTGGCGATGAATGAAATGAAGGAGAAACATACTTGACTTAGACCTCTTCAGTGACCAAAATTATTTTATGAAAACTTGCTCAAAAAATAAATAAAAAAATTGACCTGTGACTTTATGGAAAACAACTGAAAGAGTTATTTTTTATCACTGACATACCTAATCTAACATTGGCTCCAGCTGGGGATGGCAGCTCCTTCAGGATGTGTCAATAACACCGTAGATCAGGTATCCTTACCATTGGGCAATGGAGTCAAACTGGACTTTGAAAACTTTGAAAAATGGAAATGATGAACTAATTCTGGAAATAACTTTGACTAGAAAAAACTGACTTGAATCTGACTTGACAACTAACTGAAAATTTTTGAACTTTTTTGAGAGAAGACATGAGTTGAATGTATAAGTCTCATGGCCTTCTCCTCGGGCTTCAAACTTCTGCAGCAACCTCATTATTTCTTAGACATCAAATTAAAATGATATGTACAATGACAATGAATTTCTTCTTCAATGATCAAGTAAGATAGTGTTTGAGGAACCCACCATTGATTGGTCCTCCCAACACTTCTTTCCCTTCAAGCTCCTCTATTAAAAATGCTTTGTTACCTCTGAATGCAGTGACCTTGTAAGGTCATTTTCATATATTTTCGAACTTTCCATGCTTACTGTTGTCTTCATTCTGAGCATCCCAACGAAGAATAATATCTCCAAGCTTGAAATCATCCGCGTTGGTCTTCCTATCATAAATATTTTTTATTTTATCATGAAGCTTTGAAGTATGACTCAAGACTTCATCTCTTGACTGTTGTAGATGGATCATTTGGTTGATTCTTTGTTGAATGTCATTGGGCTCATTGTCGATCTCTTGCATAATTTTAATCATCGGTATAGCTAGAGAAGCAGGGAACACCGTGTCAACACCATACACGAGCTGGAAAGGTGACATGCTAATTAATCTCTTCGTGCTAACTATATATGCCCATAGAGCATTGGTGAGCATTTTGTGCCAATTCCTCTTGTTTTCTTATAGCATATTATTGATTATATTTACTATATATTTATTTGGCGATTCAGCAAGCTCGTTTCCGTGAAGATAGTAGGTTGTTGAATGACCAAGCCTAATGTGATACTTGTCGCAGAAGTCAATCATTTTATTGGACTTAAAGGTAGCTGCATTGTCAGTAATGATCTTGTGCGGACAGCTAAAATGAGACAGAATATTGTTCTCAAGAAACTGAATGACAACAGTGTCGACAGCTTGCCTCATGGGGATGGCTTCAATCCATTTGGTGAAATAATTTGTGGCAGTGAGTATCCATTTGTGTTGAGTCGATGATGGAGGATGGATCTCTCCAATGAAGTCAAGTCCCCACTATTGGAATGGCGATTGCACTTCAATTGGTTTTAAGGTCAAAGGCAAGAGCTTTCTCTTTCCCTGAAATATTTGAAATTCATGACAGCTCATGACTATTTTATAAACATAAAAAAATAAAATTTTCCAATAGAAGCCTACCCTAGAGATCTTTTTTATTGTATTCTTCCAATAAATATGACTGTCACAGCCACCTTTATGAAAATATGTCATCACTTTTTCAACTTCTCCTTCAACAAAATAATTCAGCAACACTCCACCCGGATCTTTCCAATACAAGATACCATTCGAATGCAGTACTTAAGAGCTCTTAACTTCAAATATCTAGCCTTACTACTTGGTAAGCCGGGGGGAGGATTCAAGTGTTGCAAAACATGAACTATATCATCATACCAAGGAAATAAAGAGAAAATTCAGATACCTCAGGTAACGTTTCAGCATCTTGTTCTTCAGATAATGCAACAATAAAATTAATGTCCAAAGCATGGAGATTTGAATCTTCCATAAGCTTCGCCAGGCCTTGTCATTTGATCAGCTTTGTGGGCTTAATCTCCAAGTCCTATTCTAACATAGCAGCGATCCATTTACCTCGCCACCCTTCAGGATCATTCTGTGTAAGCAAATCTTTGAAAACAACATTTGGAACATATGCAATGACATGAGAATGGAGAAAGTAGACCAGGAAGTCCTTCAATGCTTTGACTAATGGAAAGTCATGTTTCTTAATGATGTTGTAATTCAAGGATATATCTCTAATGGTTCTACTGAAGAAGGCAATGGGCTGCTCCGTATTTTTATTTTTATTTTGCATGCGGACAACAGCAAGAGTATGCTCTGAAGAAAATGATAAAATGATAAAATCAAGTGTATAATCTGGACTAATAAGAATATGATCATGAGATAAAGCCAATTTAACTTGATTTAATGATCTCTTCGCCTCTTCAGACCATTTTACTTCACTATATTTCTTCAGCATGTCATTAATTTTCCTTATTGGGGACAAACCTTCTCAAAAATATGATTTTGTTGTTGAATGACTGAATTTCCTTTTTTCTCCTAGGATAGTCCAAGGTCTTAATTGCTTGAATCCTTGAAGGATCTATCCTAATTCCATATTTTGATATGATATGGTCCAACAATTTACCTTCCTCCATAGAGAAAAGATTCTTATTTGGGTTCAGCAATATGCCAAACCTTCTACATATCTGAAAAAATGTTTTCATGTGCTGCTCATCTGTTCTAGAAAAAATAGTGATATCATCAAGATAAATGACCAAAATGACATCATTTTCATAGGCGAAATCAATGTACATTTCTCTCTTAAAAGTAGCCTTTGCGTTCTTCAATCCGAAAGGAATTTTGGCATACATGAAGGTACCCCAAGGTGTTGTGAAGGTTGTCTTTTCTTGATCATCTGGATGAATTAAAATCTTATTATACCCAGAGTATCCGTCCAGCAGTGAAATTCTAGAAGATCCAACTACCCTTTGGAGAATATGGTCCATATTTGGTAGTGGGTAATTGTCCTTCAATGACACTTTGTTTAGATTCCTGAAATCAATGCACAAGTAAATCTCTCTTGTCTTCTTCCTTACTATATTAGACGTCCAATTTGAAAAGTGAAGAGGCACTAGGACACCAGTAGTGAATAATCTATTTACCTCCTTTTGAATAGAGGGCAACAACTTAGGATTCATTCTTCTTAGTTTCTGGTGGAAAGGTTTATGATCTAGCTTCAAGGGAATGGTATACTGAATTATGCTCTTATCATATATTTTCAAATCAGAATATTCACAATAAAATACATCGACAAACTGAGACATAAGCGTTGCATATTTACCTTCATTTCTGCACTCAAAGATTTTGAAATTTTTACCATCTTTGGCTTTGAAGGAGTGCCAAGATTGAGATCTTCCACTCCCACTTCCATCAGAAACATAGTCAGTTTGTGTGCAACATCATCTTGATCAAAAAGCTCTTCCAAAGTACCAAACCTATTGGAATGGAGTTATCTTTTAGCTGAAGCACTGGCATGTCTGTTGCATGGATTTCTTGGTTATCTTCATAAAACTAGTTATCCATTTGAGAATTCACAAATTCCTCTTCTGTCTAAAAGAATTTGTTGATTTGTTTATCATCTTGAAAGACTTGCCAATAATGAACATTTTCTGGGACAGCAAGGCGGTGTTCGACATTTTCCTCATAATTCTTATTAGGATAGAATGAAATTTTGAACATGCTCGTTGAAGTGGCAAGAGAATCAGCAATAATATTGTTATCCCTTGGGATCAATGATAAAGTGTACTCGGTGAACATCTTGAGTATGTCTAGTATTGCATTACGATAAGCTCACATCCTTGGATGCTTGTCCTGGTATTCCCCTTTGACTTGATTTATTACTAACTCGGATTCACCATATACATAAATCTTCTTGGCACCTAGCTTCTTGAGAATTTTCAAACCAGCTATCAAAGCCTCATACTCATCTTCATTGTTTGAACATTCAAAAGCCAACTTGTAGGAGGGAATTTGAATATTGGGAGGAATGTTTAATGGCTTATTTACAGGGTTGCGAATCCACACTCCAATACCAACCCCTTCTTTTCCCAAAGCTCCATAGAAATCCATAGTCCAAAAAATATTTTCCTCATCCAGAAACTGCAAATCGGATGGCTGAAATTTGCTTGTTGTTTGAGAGACTTCTGATGTAACAAAAACTCATGTTTCTTTCACTGTTTCATCACTTTTTTTAGGTGATGCACTTGGTTCCAAACCACTTGCCATTTTTTCACAAATTTTCACCTATATGATTCAGGAATGGAGCACCAAATACCTTAATGCACCATGAACATTGGTTAGGAAAGGAATATGTGAAGTTGAAATGGATAAAGTAGAGACTAAGGTACATATGAAAGCTTATGATCAACTTAAAAATCACATAGCCAACACTAAGTCTGCGTACATGAAGTTGCATTCTAGATTGGAAGCTCTAGTTTGAATGCACAAGATACCCTTAGTTGGCATGCTTGGAGAAGTGAAACACTAAGATGCCATCAGACAAGAGTTGAAGGATTTTTTTGATAGCATAAGACACATGACCAACCAAGATGACCTAAAAGTAAATAAAGATACCATTCTACAATATGACGTTGAATTGGTTAAGTTGCATATGAAATTGACCATGTTGTGGAATAGCATACAAGTGGGCTCAAAAACAATACTGATAAATGCTTTGGAAGGTAGGATGAGGTACAAGCTAGATCTACCACTAAAGGTAAAAATTATAGCAACGTAGTACAAATATTCTTACTTTTACATCATAAAGGAACTCCATGTCATACTCGTTGAATTACAATTTCCACAAATTGTAGAATAAATATGTTTTATTTTGTATATGGTGAATATTAGCCACAATTTTGTAAAAGGATAATTTTTTTAATTATAAAATATGGAAAAAATGAAAATTTATGTAGAAGTTGAAATGACACCAAGAAGTCCAAAGGTCACTTGGAAGCCAAAGATTCATGAGGGAGCTCAAGAGTCACATGGAAGGTTAAAGGTTACCTCATTGTTATATATAGACCATCATAACCCAAGAAAATGGAATTCTAAACTTTGATTCTCTTGCTAGCATGGGGGAGAGAGAAATAATTATTGGAGAAGCATTATTCATGCACTAATAGACAAAACAACGATGTACAAGAATTCATGTAATTACAAGAAATCAACAATTACAAAATTCTCGTAATTCTTCCTAGCTTTATGGGGTTCTACATCATCAAAGTTGGTTTTGGAACTTACAATGCACTCAATGTGTTCCTCTAATGGATAAATTTCTATTTTACCTCCTCATGGTTGATCGCAACCTCTAGGTCAAAGAGTGGTCAAAGTAGCATGTCTCTTCAACGATTCCTGCAGGCAGTTAAAAAAATCAACAGACTTTTCTCTATTAGTTAGAACTCAAATAACTAGACCTAGAAATATACATTTGAATCAGGAGAGATCAAGGTGAATGATCTAAAATTTCCATTTTTCCTTTGTAAATATTCTATCTTGGTTGAAAACGCTTAACTAACACTGTATGTGGGAAAAGTCAGAGTATTAATTTGATAAATTTTGTATAAAGTAGACTAAGAGACATATAGAGTTATTTGTATATTTTTCTCTTATTTTTTTTATGAACAAGACTTTTATTTTGTAGTAATTTTTGAAGGTATCCTAATACACGTAGACTTTTTCTCAAAAAATGCAGAGTTTTCTTTAGTTTTTTAGCATCTTAATTAGCAACATACACCAGGGGGGACCCCTTGTATGTGTTATACCTGTTTCAATTCATATTTTCTTGATTTAATGGTGTTCTAAATTCATTTTGTTGATCAGTTATGTCTTGCATGTATAATTAAATGTACATATTTTGTAATTTTCCAGAATTTCCTGTAATCTTGTAGAATTCATGTAATCCCCTGCAGAACTCTTGTAATTTCCATGTAGCTTTCTGAAATTCCTGTAATGCGTGCTTTGTTTTACCTGTAACATCCCAACTTGAAAATAAAACGTAGTTATCGAATAGGATTTAGTTAGACTTTGTTTATTGATTAGTATTTAATTTGTTTTGAATTTAAATTATCAAAATTAATTAGATTGTATATGCTTGAATTAGTGATTTGAGTGATAAATTGGAGAAGTTGAATTAAAAATAGCTATCAGTGTATTAAAAAGTAGCTTTCATTGTATTATATTTTTTATGAATGCTACTTGATCCAAGTGTATATTGGTGGCCACCCACCTATTCCATTTGGACCCGCACCATCGGTACTTTCAGTTTTTCAGTTTCAGCACTACTTACTATTTTGAGCAGTTTTTCGGGTCCTGAACTTCTCGAGCCATTTTGAGGCCCTAAACGACGTTTTTTGGGAAAACTGGGAGCAATATGGGTCCATGAACCAATTATGTTCACTCAAAAGTTATAGTCCTCGGATAGATCTTTCTAACGAGGTATTGAGCGCATCAAACGGATATCGTATGCCAAAGTTACATCCCCGGGACAATTGATGTACCAATTTGCCCAAATGGGGCCCATAGTTTTGGCGTTTCATCTCCTAGGGTTAGGTTTTTGAATGTTTAGGGTTTTCCATTATTTCTCAACAATAAATAGGCCTTCAAGCCTCATTATAACACAGTTCAGAAGCTTGTAGCTGCAACATCTCTTCTCAGAGATACGTTACCAGTGCCCTAGATAGTTTATTTACATTATGTCTGTAAGCATATTTCTGTTATTTATATTAATGAAATGAAATATTATTTCCGCTGCATCTCTGTGTTTATGTTTATTTCTATGTATTATTTCATTTCTGCATAAATCCGAATTAGTGGTATCAGAGTGGTATGCTCTTTCTCTGTTTTTCTTTGCACGTCCCTTACGAGGTCAAGGTATAAGGAGTTATGGCTTGATCTGGTTGAACCCTTGCAAGATCAGCCTCATAAACCTCGACGACCTGCCATGGCAGAAGAAAAGAAATATGAGGGAGCAGGATATCCTATCAAAATATTGCTCGAGGAGGCTCTCGAGAAGCAAAGGAACATGATGATGGATAACTTTGCTCAGATCCTTCAACGGTTGCCCACCTACGGCGCATTTGCATCCAACAACCACTCTGGAGGTGCTACTCCCTTCAAGGTACAGGTAAACTTTGACATTCATGTATTTTAAGGCCAGATAGATGCAAACTTCATAGATAGATGGTTGAATTTTCTAGAAGGGTATTTATCGGTCCATGATTTCTCCGACCTAGAAAATATTATTTTTGCACCCCTCAAAGTCGCCCTCCATGTCAAAGACTAGTGGGAAACCTAATGTGAGAAAAAGGACAAGAGGGAACCCTCTCTATTCTCAGTTGCACCCAGTTGGAATTCGTTCCGAGACGGCATTAAGGAACAATATTACCCCGTGGGGAGCTATGAAGACAAGTACATCCAATATACCATGTTGCAGAAGCAAAGGGATCAAAATGTGCAAAAACTGACGAATTGTTTCCATATCCTATGCACAAAGTTGGGTATTAAATATTCAGAGACATTTGGTGCTTAAGTATTGTAGTTGTCTGCACAGACACATTCAGGAGGAAATGGAATTCCTTGACATTACCTCGCTTGGCACGTCATATCCCTATGCTTCCAAGATCTAGCAGAAACTTAAGAGGAAGAAGCAAGACTTTGGATCCACGAATTCGAAACCAGGGAAAGGCGCCCCTGAACCACAGAAAAGGGGGCAGAGCCAAAGCAGGGCGACTCAGAACACCACCACAAATCCAAAGAAGGACACAGGGAAGTGGTGTGAATTTCATAACAACCCCACTCACAGCACCAATGAGTGTCAGTCCAAACAGTCGCTGGTGGCAGAACTAAAGGCACTTGAATCAAATGCATGTTCTGATCCTGAGCCAGAACCAGACAAGGGAGATGACAAAGGGAAGAAGATCATTGATGCGTACCCCAGTGCCATTGTTTCTACCACCAAGCTCCAGAGGGAGGATCCCGAGGATCTATAGGAGGGGGAGCGCCTCTTTCATTCGCAGATGTGGGTGAAGGGTTATCCACTGCAATTTCTTGTCGATAGCGGACGTCAAAAGAACCTCATTTCAGCAAAGGTCGTGAAGCGGCTCGACCTACCGACTATAGCACACCCGCAACTGTATACCATCGGGTGGCTTCACCCAGGGAGAGATCTTCGCGTCCGCTAGCAGTGCCGCCTTCTGAACAGTATCAAGCCATTCACAGATGAGGTATTGTGTGATGTTTCTCCTATTGAGGTAGTTGATGTATTATTGGGCCAACCATACTTGTGGAGGCGACATGTTGCGTATGAGTCTAGGCCTCGTTCTGTTGTTATTACTTTGGGAAATAAATTGTACAGGATACCGGAGGTAGTACCGCCTCCTACCATCTCCTTGAATATTGCAAAAAAACGCAGTAAGATTGTTTCCCAAACCAAGCAATTTATTTTACTTACAACTCACTCAGAAGGAAAGAAGAATATTGTGCCCATAGACTCGAAACAGGGCTCCCCTGCACGGCTGCATCAGATGGACAAAGTCGTGGAGGAATACGAGGACATTTTCTCCTCACCCATAGAGGTTCCTCTATACTGTCAGGACAAGCACTCCATTTATTTGACTCCCGACGCACTGCTGCATGATGTTGCCATACCTCATGTGACTACACAGAAAGAATCCAACACCAAGTTCAGCAGAATTTGCCTCTCATGGAGGAACTCAATGCAATGGGGACCATTGCTTCCTAAGGAGGGAGGAATGATCCACGTGGTTATTGGTGGCCACCCACCTATTCCACTTGGATCCCCACCATTGGTTCTTTCAGTTTTTCAGTTTCAGCACAACTTACTATTTTTAGCATTTTTTCAAGTCCTGAACTTCTAGAGCCGTTTTGAGGCCCTAAACGACATTTTTTGGGAAAACTGGGAGAAACATGGGTCCATGGATTGATTTTTCTTAATTAAAATTCATAGTCCTCGGATAGAGTTTTCTAACGAGGTATTGAGTGCATCAAATGGAGATCGTATGCCAAAGTTACGTCCCTGGGACGATTGATGTACCCATTTACCCAAACTGGGCCCATAGTTTTGGCACTTCATCTACTAGGGTTAGTTTTTTGGATATTTAGGGTTTTCCATTGTTTCTCAACAATAAATATTCCTTTGAGCCTCATTGTAACACAATTCAGAGGCTTGTAGCAACCACATCTCTTCTTAAAGATCCGCTACCAACGTCCTAGCTAGTTTATTTACATTATGTTTGTAAGCATATTTCTGTTATTTGATATTAATGAAATGAAATATTATTTCTGTTGCATCTCCATGTTTATGTTTATTTCTATATATTATTGTGTTCTTGCATAAATCCATATCACTACTTTCATTGTATCTTATGGGCCACTATGACTGAATCAATACGTTTTTTAGAAAGAATATTTAGTGTGACTGTGTAATATGTCTCTCTGAATATGTGATTTTATCTCACTAAGTCAAAAGTGGACTGAAAGATATTGAAATGAATTTCCATTGTGAATCAACTCTAAGATTTACCTATACTTGGCTTTGTATAAATTATACAATATGCATGTATATCTTGGATTCACCCGATCTAACAATGTACTAAAGTTAAATACTGAATCGCTTCTACAAATATTTTGTGGAATTAAAAACAACACAATTGCCAATCACATGAAGCAAAGAAGAATAGATCAAAACCACAACACCAAATATTCCCAGGGTAAGCTTGCTGCTCAAAACCCCTCTATCATATATTGTATATTCCACAAGGAATCATGAAACAATTTCATACAAATCTCTTCTCGCAAGAGCTCTCAGTACATCAGCTAATTGTCTCACACTGTCATACAAAAATTGGCAAATACCTTAACCAATTTATAGTCTCTAGATAGCCTGCCTTTCTCATGCATTTCCTGATGAATGTATTCCTTAATCACAAAGAATTTCAGCCTTCCTCAACCGTGCTGAGTATCATAGGCATCGTGTGATGTTTTAACTACATCTGGGTAGCCTGCTAATATCACAACCGATAGTTACACTTCCCTTTCACCTAGAACTCAATTGGGTCTCCATTGGATCTGACATGCATGCAGTTAATAATAGTAAAAACATCAGTTGCATGTGAGATCACTACATGTTAATTAATTAATATTTAATTCACTTGATCTCTCACTAGTGTATATGTAGTTACAACTAGCACAACTAATTTTAACTCGCTTAACCGAGTTAAACTTATTTACAACTTGCATTAACTAATGCACCACTGCACTTCCAACACTGTTACAACTAGAATCACTCTATTACAACTAAATTCAACTTGCATGTCCCACCAACCAACCTCTTAACTCGAAATTCCCTTAGCTAACTGATTTGCCACTTCAGTTAACTATTTCCAAGTGCTCATTGAGAATAGATTATTGTTTATTGTCCAACAAATATTAAGGGATAATAATACTCAACATGCATCTATAAATAGAATTTGAAAATACATCTATATATAGACATGCATCTATAAATATAATTTTCTCATGCACCTATAAATAGACATCCACCTAAAAATAGCCTGTGTGGGCCCCACCTAGTGTAGGTGCTTAATTTTCACTAGGATCAAGGATGTTGTTTCCGGATGCCAATTTCACTGTTTCTTGTTGCAAACTTCAACAGACTTGTGTTTTAATTTTTCATAGTAAAATACCTAAGTATCAATTTTACACATATTGTGTTTCACCTCATAGTTTACGTACCTTGGTTTTACAAAAAAAATGTCAAATCATTTACCCCACTTTATGACTTGACTTTTTTAGCACCATTTCTAGGGAGGTGTAAACAGACCGATGCCTAGGAATTTAGCTTGCTTTGTTAAAAAGAAAAAAAAAATACAAAAACATTTAATAGTTCTCTTTCTTCTGCCTTATAGTATAAAAAAAAAAAATCTGGAAGTATGAATATAAGACAGTAGGTAAGAACCTACGCCACCACCATAGTGTTTCCTACAAATTCGATTGTGTTAAATATTGTATGTATAGATTAAGAGATAATAGATGAATATTTATTATAGAATCATTAGGTAGAGGTAGAATTCAAAGAAATGTGGTACAATTCCCCCATATAATAACTTGACTGCATGGGAAGATAAGGAATATGATAATTCAATGGAAGCACAAAAAGGATCAAGTACATCAAGTGATACATTGGGGGTCCAATTAGAACTACATCTCAACTTTGATCCTGAAAGATGGACTATATAGTACATTGCATTTTTTAATGAAGATATTGTTGTACATTGGGTTCAGTGTTCCCCATGTACTTCGCAACATGGACTGACCACCTCACTTGGATCCTAACTCTGGTGATTATAGCAGAGACTAATGCTTGTGAGTTTTGGTTGAATGATAATCATGATTTCAACAAGTGGTATCAAAGAAACAGGTCTCAAGTTTGAAACTCACCCTACTCATATCGCGGGGGAGAGATTGTTGGACATTGGATTCAGTGCTCCCCTTGTGTTTCAAGACGTGTTCTAACTTCCTCTCGTGGATCCTAACTCTGGAAATTGTAGTGAAGACTAATTCCTGTGGGTTTTGGTCTAACAGCAATCATGATTCCAACAGATATGGCACATGAAGAAAGAGGATTTAATGTGGGAGGAGGTGAAGGTAATGGACATAGAAATGTAAGAGATGGTGGAGGAGGATGAGGAAATAGAGGAAGAAATGGAAAACCACTGGAAGATGACAATGACAGGGAAGAAAAATTTGGCTTTCCTATTGTGGAAATTCCAGGGGTTGAAGTTTGAATCATAAAACATTCCACCATATTTGCAACCAACATTTTAGGGTAGGATAACTGAAGACCTTAATTCCTTTATATTTGAATTTGATACTCTATGTCACAGTTATGATTATAATACTGACGCAAAAAAATTACATTTATTTCCTGCAACATTGAAAGGAATTGCATAGGTTGGTTCTGTTAGCCACCTATAAAAAAATTTCATATCAAATGGTGGCTATATCTTTATAGCCTTCAAGAAACAATTTTATTTCCCAATTGTGAGTTCTTGAAGCCTTAATGATGTCTCTTCTTCCAACAGGAAACCTTCATCTGTTGTTCCCCTCATAACACTGAAAAAATCTGCTAATTACCAAAGGAAAAGACTGCTAAAAATTCCCATTTTCCCTTATTTTTCCTTCTCCATTTTCCTTCTCCTTTACATCCATAAAACTCTTCATTTACCTTTCATTTCTCCGAAATTCCCTTTAAACCTTTGAAAATTCCCTTTGAATCCTTAAAAAACCCTTTTTCCCCTTCTACCGAAAGCCAAAAAATCCTTGAAAATCTATCATTTTGGCCTAAAAAACCCATTTTTTAATCAAGGCCTTAAGCCCCTTTGGCCTTAGCCCCCAGCTCCTTTTTCTACATAAGACCCGGGGCAGTGACCCACATTTAAGCCCCTTTTGCGCAATCGTAATCGGGGTTTTCTATTCTTCTTGATACCTTTTTCCTTTAAAAAGGTTTCCGATGCAATTGGCCCCTTTTCTTCTAACTCCCAATCCCTTCGTCTTTTCATATAACCCCAAGCCTCGCAACCGGGCACTAAACACCATGAAAAACCCTTCCCGAAATAAACTTTCCTTTGTATTTTATTAAAAACCCAATTTTCCCATGTTATAACAAATCCCGACAGTTCATGGTTTGATGAATTATCGGCCATTGATCTGTTCCACCATACCCAGATCTAACGGTCCATATTGCTTCCTCTGCACCCGCCGTTTCCCATTTTTACCTTCATAACTAAATCTTCATCGTCGATCTAGTTTTTAGATCGACGACTCGTGCTTAATCACATCACACAAAGCCTAAAGCGCCATCCTTTGGTTTCCTCCGATTATGCGATCTTCAATTTAATCAGGATCGTCGATCATCCTTTGATCCGATGGTCGATACTTCATCGCATCGCAGATTTTCCTTTCAGTATTTTCCTTTCTCTCCTCCAATTGCAAACATGCGATTTAATCTGGACCGTCGAATCCACAAGAACCGACGGCCCAGATTTAATTGCCCTTCGCCATAGCCTTCCAATATTAAACCCTCCAATTCAATCCTGACCGTTGATCTCTCTCAGATCTAACGGCCCGCGCTTAATCGCATCGGCCCGTTCCCCTTGTGTTTTCCCCTTGATTTGCGATCTTGCGATTTAATCTGGGCCATCCATTTCACCGATCTAACGGTTCAGATCAAACCCGAATCCCTTTGTTATTTCTTAAACCCCGTTGTGTGAAATCTTTCGGCAAAGACCCACCATTGATCTCTACAGATCAACGGTCCACATTTACCCAACCTCCGCAAACCCCCATCTCATATTGCTTTCAATACCCCAAGATTAAATCTGGACCATTCATTTCTTTCATCCAACGGTCTAGATTAGACCCGATAGGCCCAACTCCTTTGGGACCTATTTCCCCATCAATAAATCTAAGCCGTCCATTCCTCTAATCCACTGGCCCAGATCAAAACCGCCTTGATCCTGCCCCCCTTATTCCGCTCGCGCAACTTGTTTTTTCATGCTCTCATCTCCACCGTTGGATTTGCCTGCCTTTGATCCAACGGCCAGGGACCCATATCGCATAATTTTGAGTCTGATAGTTAATTCCTAAAAATTACACGATATGGCTGGTTTTTTAAGGACACGTGGCGGGCGGCGAGGCATATCGCGTTTTCTATGAAGATTTTGGAAACCACTTAAGAGCAGCGCGACACTAGTGGTTTTTATGGCCAAAACCACCTTACCCCATTTACATTACATCCCATCGTTTTTTATCTCCACCGTTGATCTTTGAGATCTAACGGTCCCAGTTTAATCTAACCATTAAACTATCGCCCTCCACCATTCTTCCAAGAGACCTCATCAACGAATCTTCACCATTGAACATAGTTACCGATCAAACGAGAACTATTACCTCAAAACGGGAACTCTAACAAAAAAAACATCAAAAAACCATGAAAAAACAACCCAAAAACGAAAACTTGTATTCTAGAATAACCTTTTTTTTTGGTGGGGTAAATTTTCAACATTTTTAAAAAATGGAAGTAAAAGCCAATTTTTTTTTGTGCAAAAAACACCCCGAAAAAGAAAAGTTGTATTTTGGAATAATCTTTCTTTTTTTCAGGGTAAATTTTCAACATTTAAAAAAAAAGACGTAATAGCCAAAAAAAAAAATTCAAAAATTTTGTGAAAAAACACCCTGAAAACGGAAAATATTGAAACAAAAATTTTAGAATAATAAAAATTTATATATATATAAAAAAAAAGATTTTAAAATAATTGAAAAAAAAAACAAAATTCTTTATATATTTTTAAATTTAAATTTTTTAAAATTAAAATATAAAAAATATTTAAGGAAAAAATAAAAGAAAAAATATATTAAAAATTAAAAGAAAACAAAATAAAAAATAAAATAACAAAAAAATAAAATAAAATTAAAATATACAAATTAAATTTAAAAATAAAAAGAAAATTTTTATTGAATTAAAACAAAAGAATTTAAATTTTAAAATAAAAAATTAAATTTAAAAAAATATATTGAATTAAAAACAAAAGAATTTAAATTTTAAAATAAAAAATTAAATTTAAAAAATATAGTAAATTTTAATAAACTAAAAAATTTAAAATAAAATGTTTAAAAAAATAAAAATAAAAACATTATTTAAATTAAAATAAAAATCAATTAAAAATTAAAAATAAAAAATAAAATACAAATACAAATATTAAATTAAAAGAAATTATTAAAAAACAGGTAAATTTAAAAGAAAAATAAATTTAACTTATAAAAAATAAATAATATATAAATACTATCATTTTAAATTTAAAAAAAAAAATTTAAATATTAATCTAAAAAATAAAATTATATATATATATATATATATATATATATATATATATATATATATATACTTTTGAAATGACACTTTCAAAAAATTTAAAAATCAATTCAAAATAAAAATTAAAAAAAAAAATTAAAATATTAAATTAAAAATTTAAAATTTAAAATATAAAAGTTTAATTTAAATAGAAAATATTAAATTTTATGTAATTGACATTTTAAAAAAATAAAAATGAAAACAAACAAAAATTTAAAAAATAAATATTAAATTAAAATAAATTTTTCAAAAAATTAACAAAATTTATTAGATTTTATTAAATTAAATTAAAGAAAGTAATATAAAATTTAATGAAAATAAATAAAATTAAAGTAAAATATTAAAAAAAATTTAAAAAAAATTATGGAATATAATAAATAATTTTAAAAATTTTAAAAATTATTAAAAATAAAGAAATTATTAAAATTTAATAAATAAATAAATAAAAAACGAATTAAAAACAAAGGCTCGATTCTGAGAATCGACTTCCTGCTTAGTGACCGACCCCACGACCACCTGGGCGAGAGGTCGATTCTCAGAATCGACCTCATCATTGGATGCAACATGAAACGAAACTTGCATTTAATGCCGCATTGAAAAATATGATCTTCTCTGTGCCACTCCGAGCAACCAGTTGTATATGCCAGGAAACAGGTTAGTGTACTGTTATGAATAGATTCCTAACAACACCTGGTTTCACTCTTACTAAAAGCAAGCACCTGGTTTTTCCTATTGCTATGAGTTGGTAGTGGTAAACGAGCTCTGTACTTTGTACTGACCATCGTGGATTGATCCAAAAAGCTCTCTCGTCGCATTCGTGGAGAGAGAGCATAATCATGCCTTTTGTCAATCGATGCCAACGATGTGTTTTCACAGCACAAGAAGTGGAAGATTTGAATTTTTTGTTTCTTGTAGAGGTGCATGGAAGACCCTGTATAAATTTTGTAAAAATTTTCTGCGCAGAAGTTTTGTTTCTGCTCTTCTCCAGTTCTGAGCAATTATGTCTAAAATATTCAATGTCTAAAATACTCGACCTTCTGCTTCTTGTAGAGGCATATGGGAGATTTGATTTCCTGCTTATTTTAAAGTTGCATAGAAGACCATGCACAAAAAGAAATTTTGTAAAAATGTTTGTGTCGAAGTTTTGTTTCTCCTCGCTCCCTCGCTTCACTACTTTTGAACAATAATGTCTGGAACCTTCCATGTTCCGTTTCTTGTAGACATACATATAAGATTTGATTTTATGCTTCTTGTAGAGATACATATAAGATTTGATTTTATGCTTGTAATTTTATTATTATATTTACTACTTGTTTTTATAATTTTTTTTTTTTTTTTTAAATATATATATTTTAATTTAATATTTTTAGGTTTTTATTTTTAATTTTTTTTGTTTAAATTTTAATTTTAAAAATGCTTTTTTTTATGTATTTTTATTTCATTTTTAAAATGGTTTAAGTTTTAAAAAAAAATTAGATTTTTGTTTTTTTTTTTTTTTTTTTAATTATTTGAAAATGTTTTTTTTCATTTTCTTTTGGTTTTTAAATCTTCATTTTATTATTTTAAAATTTATATTTTCATTTTCATTTTCAATTTTCATTTTTTTTTTCAATTTAATGTTTTATTATTTTAAAAGTTTTATTTTCTTATTATTACTTTTTAAATTTTAATTATTTTTTATTTTTGTATTTTAATATTTGTATTTTAATTTTAATTGCTTTTAAATTTTCCATATATATTTTTTAATTATATAGGTTTTTTTTAATAAATTTTAATTATTTTTTATTTTTGTATTTTAATATTTGTATTTTAATTTTAATTGCTTTTAAATTTTCCATATATATTTTTTAATTATATAGGTTTTTTTTAATAACTTTTAATTATTTTGATGTTTTTTTTTTTTTTTTTTCAATTTTTGTTTTTTTCTTTAAATTATGTGTGTTTTTTTTTTTAAATTTTTCCTATTTTTAATTAATTTTTGATCTTTTATTTTATTTTATTTTATTTATTTATTTTAAAATTTTAAAATTTTTTATTTTCACAAGTTAATTTTGTGTTTTTTTTTTACATTTTTATTGGGTTTTCAATTATTTTTATATATTTTTATATATTTGAGTTTTTTTTGTCATGTTTTTCTTATTTTATTTTTATGTTTTATTACCAACATGAAAATGACTACTCTAAAAAAAATAGTTGATGCTACATCAACATTTTTCAAAATTAGCATGAAAATCACCTCTAAAAAAGATGGTTGATGTTGCATCAACACTTTTGAAAATTAACATGAAAATCAATAACATTTTAAAACAAATGTTCATACTTTATAAACAAAAAAATTAAAGTGTCAAAAATATGGTCCAGAAAAAAAAATAGTGATTCTACATCACCACTTTTCAAAATGGGGTGTTTTTTTTGCTATCTCAAAAAAGTAGGTACCAGTTCAATTACCTATTTGATCGGTAACTATGTTATTGATCGCCGTTGGCTAATCTGATCCAACGGCCCATAATCTTTCCGCCGCCTCAAATTTCATTAAACCCATTTTGCCTCCGCCAAAGGTTTTTTTTTTGCCCCTTTTCACTATATTTTCCTCCATTTCATTACAATATTACCCCTCAGCATTATAAAAACCTGAGTACCTCTCCTTTTGACCTCAGCAAGCAATCCTTGTCGTTGGATGCTTTCATCCAATGGTCGCGATCTAACCTAAGCCTCCAATACAGTCTTAACCCATCCACGTAGGATTTTATAACTTTTTGTGTATTTTTGCAGGTTGTAAAGCTTTTATACAGTTTCTTAAAAGAAATCAAAGGTCGGGGATGACGATCCCCCAGACCTTTATTCATGAATGATATCACTCTGCAGGGTTTGGAATCATGATTTATCTGTGCCTCATGAGCACTGGTAACACATAAAACCCTCTGCGCACCTGTGAAACCACAAAAGCACAGTGAAGCTTAAACAGACAAAGAGTATCAGTTTGACAACATAAAATCAAAGAAGAAATGAAGAATTAAAGGATTAAACACAATTTTGAAGGATTAAGGCGTAAATTCAACTACCAAAGGCCTAATCCACAGTTAAAGACAACATAAAGACCAGAAGACACAGATTAAGCCTATTCAAACCTAAAACACAAATCAAAGCAAATTAAAGGTGTTTTAGGATATAAAAAAGAAACTTAACAGTTTGAAAAGCCCCCACTGCCACATTAGAGGCGAATTGAATCCTCTCCAGCCACCACAGTGCCACCTACCTCTTTCAATAAATCAGAAGAATGCAAACTTATTGCCTCAATCAGGGATATTTTGTTTAAAGTAACCGAAGTTATTACAAACTCTACCTAAAGAATTTTAAAGTCAACAAACTCTGCTAAGCGACTAAAATACTTAATGAAAATCAATTAATACAGAGGAAGTATTAGAAACCTTCTCCATTGAGCCCTTCAAAGGCCGAGAAGCATTAATTTTATTAATTGAGCCCAAAGATCTGATTTTACATCCCACCTCCTCATTTCTTCTATAAATACCTCTGTAGAAGATGAGGCAAAGGTTGGTCTCCGAATATCTGTTGCATGTAAATAGTTTTCTGAAGCTGTTGTAAGCTCTGTTTGTAATTGAAGATACCTAAGTTGATATGAGAAGTTTGAAGCTGTAGAGACCCATTGGACTTGAAGATTGTAACTAGTTTGAAGCATCAAATACAAGCTGATTTATGGGATCCTGGTCTATGTCAATGATGATGTTTTTCTTATTGTAACTTGCCATTTTATTTCTGTTTCCATTCTGTCCATTTTCTCTGATAAAGAACAACAATTATAGAGTTAGGATTTACTGTCAAAGGTACCCTTCTCTTACTGATAAGCTTTATCTGAATGTTTTCTCTCAATTGTGTTATTTAAGAATGATTGAATACTGTCCAAGCAATCAAGATGTTGGTGTTCCCTTCTCTAACTGTCTAGATTTTAAACATTGTTCTTGAATTTTATTTTCAGTGTTTGCTAAGTAAAGTTAAACTATGGAAGTCTATGGTTAGCCCTATCCTCTAGTTTTATCTCCAAAGGTTGTCTGAAATTTTCCCTAAGAGTATGTTGAAAGCAGGCTAGGTTCAAAGTCCTTACCTGATCTTAGACTATTCTTTTTTTATCTTAAGTGTTGTCTTGATAAGTTTACTAATTAAAGAATGAACTAGGGAAGTCTATGGTTAGCCCTGTCCCCTAGTTTTCTTTGCCAACAAAAGCTTTGAAAAGTTTCCCTTTGAATATGTTGAAAGAAGGATAGGTTCAAAGTCCTTACTTGATCTTAAGCTATTCTATTTGTGTTTTAAATATTTTCTATTGAAAGTGCATCGAAAGCAGGCTAGTTTCAAAGTACTTACCTGATCTTAGATAACTTTTATGTCTTTCTTAAGTGTATGCCGAAAGTAGGATAGTTTCAAAGT
Organism: Pinus albicaulis; assembly: GCA_034641835.2. Lineage (NCBI taxonomy): Eukaryota > Viridiplantae > Streptophyta > Pinopsida > Pinales > Pinaceae > Pinus > Pinus albicaulis. The sequence continues at coordinate 757,690,205 of CM076580.1, forward strand.
ACTTACTTGATCTTAGGCTACTCTTTGTTCTTCATTTGTTTAATTCCCCTTCTTGTTGTATCATTTCATTCCATAAAATCAAATTTAAAGAGATCCTTAGACATAGATGACTTGCCCCATGGACCACTCTTGAACCTTGTTGTTTCAATTAAATCCTACTATGACTCCACAGCCCAATGGATTGAAGTTGTTTCTTGCCTATCTTGTTAGCTGAATCAATCTTTCACTTTCATACACCTTCACCCTTCATTTAGACTTGCTTCACCTTCATTTATCTCAGCCCAACCAAAACAAACAAAACCTTGTTCCTCATAACTATCCTAATATCACATTTCAAGCCTTAAGGATACATCTATCTTTGCACTTAATAGAGAGATCCCTCTTTGGATTCAGGAGGGCTAGATCATAGAATCCCAAAGTGGTTCACATGTTGCCCCTGCAGTTTTAGTCTTGCCAATTTGCGAGAATTACAGGGAGATAACATTCTTTCTGGCGACTCCTCTGGGTATTTATGAGTGAAACTCCATCCTACATGCTTTTTAAGACCTCAAGAAACCCCCTGATTCAAGAACATTTGTTGTGTTAGCCAGTTGAGCCACCAGAGATAACATTCTGGCGACTCCACTAGGGACTTCTGAGTAAAATATTTGAAACAATACACTCAGCATTCAGTGCAGTATAAGTAGCTCTCTTCAAGCACTACCAAAGCTATGGTTATTATGATAAAGCTTATTTTAATCAGTGACAAACTAAGAAACCCTTAGGATTATTATACAGTCTTATCAAACCTTGAAGGAAACAGCTAGCTAAGACATAAGAGTAAAATTCCTTTGTCTCATCACCGTAGCTAAGTGTTGAAACATATTTAGGACACTCTTAGAACCCATAGGACTGAAAAAACTCAGAAAACCCAAAAAACATTTCAGATTGGTATTGAAATAAACATGGTGGTGGACAATAAAACATTTTACCTCCAAAAGAGCTAAAAATTTCCACCTGGGGACTCCACAATCCTAAACAGACCTTAAGACTCCACTAGGAAACCCATTACTCTCATAACATCATACAAACTCAGTCAGAAGAATTTAAGGATTAAATTTTTCTTGTTTTAAAGATCGGTTAGCCTCCTAAATATTGTCATATTTGTTTAAACTTTTCTTGTTTAGTTGGGTCTGAAAGCGTAGCATAGTGGCTTCTAAAATAATTCATACTAGGAGCCATCCTGATCCAAACCCCCCTGAGATAGTTGACAACTCTGAAAGAATACTTAGGAAGTCTCCTAAGGCCAGATCTTCAACTATTGTTAAATCACTCCATAGAGCTAATTTTGTCCCAGATAATCTTACAGCTCTACATCAATCACAGGTTGACTTAAGAAATCCATTTAGAACTAGGTCACTTGATGACATAATTCAGATAGACTCTGAATCTCCACTTTCATCCCAAGATAGAAGTGAGCATCCTAGTAGTATAGAAACTACACCACCTGATTTACATTTCCTTTATGATTTTGGTTTCTCTCATCCTAGATCTGCTCAACAATCTATTGTTGGTCCATCCACATCTGTTATCCATACATCCACTATCCAAAATACACCATTCCATCAACCTCCTCCACTTGTAAACCCCCCACTTTTTCCACAACCTCCTATCATGGCGACATGGTATGCCCCTCTAATCCTTCCTTTACCCTTAGTCAATCTTCCATAGGACTATCAGTCCAAGATACCATTGTATGATGCTAGTGGTGCTACTACTACTTCACAACATGTGGATAAGATGAATGACTATTTTGATAGAAATGAGATTGATGATGACTCTGTCAAGCTTAGATTATTTGCTCAAATTTTAGGGGGAGAAGCAAGAAATGGGTTCAAATGCTTAACCCGTCACAGTATAAATGATCTCCAAGCCTTCCATAAGCTATTCCTAAACAAATGGGAAGTAAAGAAAAACCCTCTATAAATACTTTCGGACTACAAGAATCTCCAAAGAAATACTGGGGAAAGTGTTCAAGCTTATTGCACTAGGTTCAATAGTGTGTATAATGCACTTCCCCCAGATCTAAAACCTCCACAAGGCTTAGCTTTAAACAAGTTTCCTGAAGGATTTGATCCTGAGATGGCTTATCAACTTAGAGAAAGAGATCCTCTGACTCTAGAAGATATGCAGAAAGGAGCCTTAGCTGTGGAAGTTAATTTAATGGAGAAAAGAGCAAGAATGAAGAATGAGAAGAGAGTGTCCTTTAGAGAGGAATCTACACCTTCCACATCTAGCTCAAAGATGGAAAGAATGATGGAGGAGATGATGAAAAAGATGAGCATACTTGAGAGAGCACAAGCTAGCCAAAACCAAACAACTCCTCAGAACTGAAATCAAAATCAAAATTAAAATTTTAGGAGAAACCAACCTCAAAATAGACCATGGGAAGATGATCAACAGATTACACCTCCTTTTCACCAAAACTATGTGAGTGAGGTTGAAGAAACAACTAATTAAACAGAGGAAGATGATATAAACATGTTGGGAGTAGACAATGATGATTTTGAAGTTCATTATAATAGGAAACAAGGTCTGTACACACCGTATGATGATAAAAGAACAGAGGATGAATATTATTATCAAGAGATGGAAAATGTCATCATAGAGACCTCAAGAGAGTATGACCTTAGGATTAAGAGCAACCAGGAAACTCCCAAATCCCAAACCTTTGACAAATCTATAAAAAATAGCCCTGCAAACAAACCCAAAACTGCAAAACAGAAAGACAAAACAGTGGCTGTAAATTCTGATAAGAACGAAGAAAAAGGCACTCCAATCAATGAAAAACAGAGTGCAGACCTTAGCAGCACTAGTACCTCAGCTAGTGCTCTTGTTAAAAAAAATTTGACCAATGTAAATAGAGGAAATCAACAAACTGATTTTGCTGATAAAGTGGTGGTTAATAAGGTTGAAACAAACATGTTTAAAAATCAGATGCCTTTTAGTTTGGAACAAGAAATTTCCAAAATCAAAATCTCTGTTCCTTTGACTGAACTAGCCACACAAGATGTATATAGATCACAAATTTTGAAGGCTTTTAATATAGGAGAAAATAATGACACTGTCAATCTTAGTGATGACCAACTTGAGCTTTTATTTGGTCCGAAGATTGAAGGTAGATACCAAGAAGGGCCAGTTCCTCCATTCTATGTTAGTTTGAATATTCACGACAAGATGTTGCACAATGCCATGCATGACTCAGGGGCCTCTCACAATTTAATGCCCAAAGCTGTAATGGAGAGCCCAGGTCTTGAAATAACTCGACCTTACAAAGATCTTTATTCCTTTGACTCAAGCAGAGTGAAATGTTTAGGATTAATCAAGGACCTCTGTGTAAACTTAGCCCAGATTCCAGCCAAATGTTTAGTACTGGATATTGTAGTGGCTGATGTTCCCCCCAAGTATGGTATGCTATTATCAAGATCTTGGGGAGCTAAGTTACAAGGAACAATGCAGATGGATATGGCTTATGCAACCATCCTTGTTTTCAATCAGACTAGAAGACTTTATAGGGAAACTCACATGTAGTACATGGTTATCAACCAAGATAGACCAGAAAACTCTCCTCTTTACTCTATACACACAGGCCTTGACTCATTCATACTCTTCAATCATGAAACCTTAGATGAGCAAGAAACCTTAACTGAATTAGTGGCCACACCTCAAAGTAACATACTGGCACACATAGAGGAAGAACAAGATAATATAGAAGCTTCAAAACAGTTTGCTGAATCTGAAAATCACAGCAAACTAATCACAGGTCTTGAGTTGACAATTAGTCATCCGTTGCTTTTCAACCTTGAGAGTCAATAAAAGAATCCTCAACACAATGAAGAACATGAGGAACTAGATCAAAATCAACACAGTGCTGATCTTCAAGAACAATCCAAAAGCACATTAGATGAAGAGGATAGTAATCAAACTAGTGAATCTGAAACTAGTCCTCTTTGGAGTATGCACTTTGATGGATCTTGCACTAAGAGTGATGCAGGTGTAGGAGTGTGGCTTCACAATACAATGAAAAATCATGCTGAAGGACATTCCTGCAAATTAAATTTTCAATGCACCAACAACATAGCGGAGTATGAAGCCCTCCTTTTGGGCCTGCACTTATTGAAGAAATTAGGGGCCAAAAGAATAAAGGTTCATGGTGATTCCGAACTGATAATTAGGCAACTGAATGGGGAATATTGCGCTAAAAATCCCATACTTAGAGCCTATAGGAATGATACCCTTGATTTATTGAAAACATTTGATGAGTTTCAGCTTCTCTTAGTCCCAAGAAATCAGAATATTGTTGCTAATGGTTTGGCATTTGCTGCTAGAACATGCTTGACACCTTATGAAACCAAACTATGCACTACTCAAATCAAATTTCGACCAGCTGTTCCTGACAATAAGAAATATTGGCAAGTGTTTGACGGAGAGAAACAAATAGAATACTTCTTACAGTCCAAAAATGAATTTGAACTACCAAGTTCTGATTCAGATTATGAAACAGATTGTTCTAATGAAGAAAATATACTTGATGAAGAAGAAACCTCTTCAAATATTGCTGAGATAAATATGTTAACTAATAAACTTAAACATACCACAAAGATTAGTGCAGATTTAGAAAAAGAAGATCTAGAAACACTGCAATCTAACACACCTGATTTGCCAAAAGGACTGGTCCCTTTGGAAGAGTTATTTGATTTCAATGATGTTACAAAGAAGCCAAAACTAGAGCTCGTGGAAACTGAAGTAGAAGAGTGTAATATAGGCAGTGAACTAAACCCAAAAATGATCAAACTATCTAAGACTTTACCGGCTCACATCAAACTGAAATACATAGCGCTATTTAAATAATTTTCCGATGTTTTTTCTTGGAGTTATGAAGACCTCAAATCCTATGACACAGAAATAATCCAGCACAAGACACCCCTCAAAGAAAACGAAAATCCATTTAAACAAAAACTGCGCAGAATAAACCCTGTTCAGTTACCTTTGGTTCAGAAGGAAATCAAGAAAATGTATGAAGCTGGTATTATTGTTCCTATTAGGTATTCATAATGGGTGTCTAATTTAGTGTCAGTTAGGAAGAAAATAGGAGAGATTAGGCTTTGTCTTGACTTTAGAGACTTAAACAAAACCTCATTAAAAGACAACTACCATTTACCCAATATGGATCATATTTTACAAAGGGTAGTTGGTTCTAAAAGAATTTCTTTGCTAGATGGCTTCTCAGGATACAATCAGATTTTAGTACATCCTAATGATTAATTAAAGACATATTTTACTACACCTTGGAGTACTTTCATGTATGTGAAAATTACCTTTGGTTTAATGAATGATGATGCTACATTTCATAGAGTCATGGACATTGCATTCTCGAAAGAACTAGGCAAATTCATCATTATTTACCTTGATGATATCACTGTTTTTTCTAAAACAGATGAAGAACACCTAGAACACTTGAAAATAGTCTTTGAGAAATGTAGAAAGTATGGGTTGTCTTTAAAGCCTAAGAAAACAATGTTTGGTCTCCAAGAAGGTAAACTTTTTGGGCACATCATATCAGAAGAGGGGATAAAGATAGATCCAAAAAGGATTGAGGGTATACTGCAAATCACTCATCCTAGGAATATCAAGGAACTTCAATCTTTCATTGGAAAGATTAATTTCTTGAGAAGGTTCATTCCCAACTTGGCTGAACTCCTTAGAAACATAACAAACATGCTGAAGAAGGAACAAGGAGTCAAATGGACCTTATAAGAAAAGAAATCTTTTGAGCTGGTAAAACAAGCATTAACCAAAACACCAATTCTTATAAGTCTCGACTTTTCAAAATATTTTTTCATTTTTTCATTTGCATCGGAACATACAGTGGTTGTTGTCCTATTGCAGAAAAATTCAAAGGGACAAGAGCAGCCTATTGAATTCTTTAGCAAGGCACTGAGAGATGCACCTATGAAGTACAACATCATGGAAAAGCAAGCTTTTGCTTTGGTCAAAGCTTTAAAAGACATTATAGTTTACATTCTTCACTCCCACACCATTGCATTTGTGCCCAATTCAGTGGTGAAAGACATTCTAACACAGGACCCAGATGGAAAAAGAGGTAAGTGGATAGCTATGATACTTGAATATGATTTAGAAATCAAGCCCACTAAACTCATAAAAGGCCAAGGACTAGCTAGATTAATGGCTGAATCAAATTTTGAAGCTCTTGATATAAATATGATAAATGCTTTAGATGAACAAGAGGAGTTTTCAACTCCTATTATTGAGAATTATTTCTTGAATTCATCTTGGTATGCTGATATTGTATATGTTTTTCTCAATCTGAATACACCTCCTGGTTTGAAAAAAACAAAGGCAAGGTTTTTAAAGTTAAAAGCTGTGAACTACTGCATTTTAGATAACTGTCTTTATTGGAAAAATGTTAGTGGTTTATTGCTTAAATGTTTGCCTGAGAATGATGCAGATAAGGTCAAGCATGAGTTCCATGAAGGAGAATGCGGAGGCCACCTCTATTGGAAGGAAATTTCCAACAAAATCCTTAGACCTGGTTACTATTGGCCCTCCCTCTTTCAGGATTTCCATAAGATGATCATTGTCTGTCATAAATGCCAACTTTTTGAAGGCAAAAGAAAATTGTTGCCCTTACCTTTGCATCCAATCACTGTTGAAGCCCCTTTTCAACAGTGGGGACTTGATTTCATAGGAGAAATCCATCCACCATCATCTGCCCAACATAGATGGATTCTCACTGCAACAGACTACTTCACCAAATGGATAGAAGCCATCCATTCTAGGCAAGCCAATGACTCTGTTATCATAAAGTTTCTTGAAACCCATATCCTATCTAGATTTGGCTGCCCTAGGAAGATTATTACTGACAATGCTGCTACATTTGGATCCAAAAAGATGGTTGAATTCTGTCACAAATATCAGATTACATTGGGGCATTCTACTGCTTATTACCCTCAAGGTAATGGGTTGGCAGAATCCTCAAACAAAAGTTTGGTGAACATGATCAAGAAGTTGTTGGAGGACAACAAGAAGTCATGGCACACAAAGCTGGTACATGCACTTTGGGCTGACAGATTAACACTTAAAAAATTAATTGGGATGTCACCCTACCAGCTTGTATATGGAGTGGATGCAATTTTTCCAACCAGCCTTGGTGTGCCAGTCATGAAGCTAATTCAAGAAGTACAGTCTGAAGACAATGACATGATAAGAAGAATAAATCGGACTATACATCTTCAGCAAACCAAAGAGGAGGTCTACAATAGAGCATTACAAAAACAAGAAAGCATCAAGAAGCTTTTTGATAGAAGGACAAAGGCCAGCAATTTCAACATTGGGGACAAAGTGTTAAAGTGGGATTCAAGGAGAGAAGATAAGGGTAAGCATTGGAAATTTGATAACTTATGGCTTGGCCCTTATCTTATCCATTCTACTACTGGTAACAATGCCTATTTTTTGAGTGGAACTGAACTATTTGGGGGTCCTGTCAATGGCAAGATGCTCAAACATTATTTTTCTTGACCATATTAGTTTGGAAGCCTATTTATTTTTTCTCGTTGTGAATATCACACTCTTCATTGCAGTCAAAGTTAGAAAATGAAACAATACAAAAACAATAGAACAGAAAAAAGAGGGCAGATTGTAAAAACAAGAAAGGTACAACCCCATACCAAAAAAGAGAAATAAAATCTGAAAGTGTGCAAGCTCAAAAGCCACTCCTAAAAAACACACTACTAGTTAGTCATACAGCCTAATCATGACTAATTACTTTTCAATTTACTACTGATAGGTTAGTGAAATAGATCTGTCAAACAAATTAAACTTGGCTTATCAGTTAGAAAGATTAGGATAGAAGAAAAAAGGTTCAAACTAGCTCAAAATATGAACCTATGAGTTTCAAAAAGATGCATGGCTCTAATCTATCTAAAAACTTGAGCCAAAGATAGAAGAACCGGTTCTAATATGCCCAAAACTTGAACCAGTGAACAAAGAGAAAAAACAACTCAAACAAGCCTAAAAATAGAGCTGGAAGAGAAGTGAGGATGTTATTTAGTTTTCAGATCTTAAGCCTTCACCATTTTGCTTCATTTTTCTGCAAATTTTTGTCTATGTGCAGCTTGTCTTTATGCCATAGATCAGTAACAAGTTAGACTGTTCAATCCTAACTTGTCTGCTCTTAAATTTCCTGTTTTAGAATTTAGTGAATAAAAATCTGTCAAACAGTATAATCCTGACAGAGTGCAGTTAGGTAGAGAAGCTTATGAGCTCAACAGCTTAATCTGAGTTCATGGAGAAATAAAGGTAGAAATAGAATAGTTTTATGTTTTCCCAAAAGAATAAAATGTTTGTAAAAAGAGTTTTCCAATCCAAATGCACTCTGAAAGAAGAAAAAATGTTAGATCATTAGGATTGGGTAGGTAGAAAGCTTGTTTTGATAGAATTCCATTGGTTTTAATGGCTGCTAACATTGTTAGAGAAAAATAGGATCAACAAAGTATAGAAATTTGCAGCCCAAAGGATGCAGCATTGATCAGCTTCCAGAGAAGACAGGTCTGAAGTTATTGATACCTTCAAGAAGGCACCATCCCCATGTGGAGCCACTGTTAGCCACCTATAAAAATTTGTCATATCAAATGGTGGCTAGATCTTTATAGCCTTCAAGAAACAATTTTATTTCCCAATTTTGAGTTCTTGAAGCCTTAATGATGTCTCTTCTTCCTTCAGGAAACCTTCATCTTCTGTTCCCCTCATAACACTGAAAAAATTTGTTGATTACCAAAGGAAAAGACTGCTGAAAATTCCCATTTTCCCTTATTTTTCCTTCTCCATTTTCCTTCTCCTTTACATCCATAAAACTCGTCATTTACCTTTCATTTCTCCGAAATTCCCTTTAAACCTTTGAAAATTCCCTTTGAAGGCTTAAAAAACCCTTTTTCCCCTTCTACCGAAAGCCAAAAAATCCTTGAAAATCTATCATTTTGGCCTAAAACACTGATTTTTTAACTAAGGCCTTAAGCCCCTTTGGCCTTAGCCCCCAGCTCCTTTTTCTGCATAAGACCCAGAGCAGTGACCCACAGTTAAGCCCCTTTCACGCAATCGCAATCGGGGTTTTCTATTCTTCTTGTTACCTTTTGCCTTTAAAAAGGTTTCCGATGTGATTGGCCCCTTTTCTTCTAACTCCCAATCCCTTTGTCTTTTCATATAACCCCGAGCCCCGCAATCGGGCGCTAAACACCATAAAACCCCTTCCCGAAACAAACTTTCTTTTGTATTTTATTAAAAACCCAAATTTCCCATGTTATAACAAATCCCGACAGTTCATGTTTTGATGAATTATCGGCTGTTGATCTATTCCACCATACCTAGATCTAACGGTCCATATCGCTTCCTCCGCACCTGTCGTTTCCCCTTTTTACCTTCATAACTAAATCTCCATCGTCGATCTAGTTTTTAGATCAATGGCTCACGCTTAATCGCATCGCTCAAAGCCTAAAGCGCCATCCTTTGGTTTCCTCCGATTATGCGATCTCCGATTTAATCAGGATCGTCGATCATCCTTTGATCCGACGATCGATACTTCATCGCATCGCAAATTTTCCTTTCGGTATTTCCCTTTCTCTCCTCCGATTGCAAACATGTGATTTAATCTGGACCATTGAATCCAGAAGAACCGATGGCCCAGATTTAATCGCCCTCCCCCATAGCCTTCTGATATTAAACCCGCCGATTCAATCTTGACCGTTGATCTCTCTAAGATCTAACGGCCCGCGCTTAATCACATCGGCCTGTTCCCCTTGTGTTTTCCCCTTGATTTGCGATCTTGCGATTTAATCTGGGCCGTCTATTTCACCGATCTAATGGTCCAGATCAAACCCAAATCCCTTTGTTATTTCTTAAACCCCGCAGTGTGAAATCTTTCGGCAAAGATCCACCGTTGATCTTTGCAGATCAACGAGCCACATTTACCCAACCTCCGCAAACCCCCGTCTCATATTTCTTTCAATACCCCAAGAAATATGGACCGTTCATTTCTTTCATCCAACAGTCTAGATTAGCCCTGATAGGCCCAACTCCTTTGGGAACTATTTCCGCATCGATAAATCTGAGTCGTCCATTCCTCTGATCCAACGGCCCAGGTCAAAACCGCCTTGATCCTGCTCCCCATTTTCTGCCCACGCAACTTGTTTTTTCGCACTCTCATCTCCACTGTTTGATATGCCCGCCTTTGATCCAACGACCAAGGACCCATATCGTGTAATTCTGAGTCCTACAGTTAATTCCTAAAAATTATGCGATATGGGTGGTTTTTTAAGGACATGTGGCGGGCAGCGAGGCATATCGCATTTTTTATGAAGATTTTAGAAACCACTTAAGAGCAACGCGACACCTGTGATTTTTATGGCCGAAACCACCTTACCCCATTTACATTACATCCCATCGTTTTTTATCTCCACCGTTGATCTCTGAGATCTAACGGTCCTAGTTTAATCTAACCTTTAAACTATCGCCCTCCGCTATTCTTCCAAGATACCTCATCAATGAATCTCCGCCATTGATCACTGTTGGCTAATCTGATCCAAAGGCCCAGAATCTTTCCGCCACCTCAAATTTCATTAAACCCATTTTGCCTCCGCCAAAGGTTTTTTTTTTGGCCCCTTTTCACTATATTTTCCTCCATTTCATTACAATATTACCCCTCAGCATCATAAAAACCTGATTAGATCTCAGCCGTTGATCAATATGCATCTACGGCTCGGACTTAATCCTTCATTCACCTCTCCAACCGCCTCTCCTTTTGACCTCAGCAAGCAATCCTCGCCATTGGATGCTTTCATCCAATGGCCGTGATCTAACCTAAGCCTCCAAAGTAGAATTAACCCATCCACACAGGATTTTATAACTTTTTGTGTATTTTTGCAGGTTGTAAAGCTTTTATACAGTTTCTTAAAAGAAATCAAAGGCCAGGGATGACAATCCCCTAGACCTTTATTCATGAAGGAGATCACTCTGTAGGGTTTGGAATCATGATTTATCCATGCCTCATGAGCACTGGTAACACATAAAACCCTCTGCGCACCTGCAAAACCACAAAAGCACAGTGAAGCTTAAATAGACAAAGAGTATCAATTTGATAGCATAAAATCAAAGCAGAAGTGAAGAATTAAAGGATTAAACACATTTTTGAAGGATTAAGGCGTAAATTCAACTACCAAAGGCCTAATCCACAGTTAAAGACAACATAAAGACCAGAAGACACAGATTAATCCTAATCAAACCTAAAACACAAATCAAAGCAAATTAAAGGTGTTTTAGGATATGACAAAGAAACTTAACAGTCCGAAAAGCCCCCACTGCCACATCAGAGGCGAATTGAATCCTCTCTAGCCACCACAGTGCCACCTACCTCTTTCAATAAATCAGAAGAATGCAGAGTTATTGCCTCAGTTAGGGATATTTTTTTTAAAGCAATCGAAGTTATTACAAACTCTGCCTGAAGAATTTTAAAGTCAACAAACTCTGCTAAGCGGCTAAAATACTTAATGAAAATCAATTAATACAGAGGAAATATCAGAAAGCTTCTCCATTGAGCCCTTCAAAGGCCAAGAAGCATTAATTGTATTAATTGAGCCCAAAGATCTGATTTTACATCCCACCTCCTCATTTCTTCTATAAATACCTCTGTAGAAGATGAGGCAAAGGTTGGTCTCCGAATATCTGTTGCATGTAAATAGTTTTCTGAAGCTGCTGTAAGCTCTGTTTGTAATTGAAGATACCTAAGTTGATATAAGAAGTTTGAAGCTATAGAGACCCATTGGACTTGAAGATTGTAACTGGTTTGAAGCATCAAATACAAACTGATTTATGGGATCCTGGTCTATGTCAACGGTGATGTTTTTCTTATTGTAACTTGTCATTTTATTTCTGTTTCCATTCTGTCAATTTTCTCTGATAAAGAACAACAATTATAGAGTTAGGATTTACTATCAAAGGTACCCTGCTCTTACTGATAAGCTTTATCTGAATGTTTTCTCTCAATTTTGTTATTTAAGAATAATTGAATACTGTCCAAGTAGTCAAGATGTTGGTGTTCCCTTCTCTTACTGTCTAGATTTTAAACATTGTTCTTGAATGTTATTTTCAGTGTCTGTTAAGTAAAGTTAAACTAGGGAAGTCTATGGTTAGCCCTGTCCTCTAGTTTTATCTCCAAAGGTTGTCTGAAAGTTTCCCTAAGAGTATGTTGAAATCAAGCTAGGTTTAAAGTCCTTCCCTGATCTTAGAATATTCTTTGTTTATCTTAAGTGTTGTCTTGATAAGTTTACTAATTAAAGAATTAACTAGGGAAGTCTATGGTTAGCCCTGTCCTCTAGTTTTCTTCTCCAACAGCAGCATTGAAAAGTTTCCCTTTGAATATGCTGAAAGCACGATAGGTTCAAAGTCCTTACTTGATCTTAAGCTATTATATTTGTGTTTTAAATGTTTTCTATTGAAAGTGCATCGAAAGCAGGCTAGTTTAAAAGTACTTACCTGATCTTAGATAACTTTTATGTCTTTCTTAAGTGTATGTCGAAAGCTTGATAGTTTCAAAGTACTTACTTGATCTTAGGTTGTTCTTTGTTCTTCATTTGTTTGTTTCTCTTTCTTATTGTTTCATTCCATTCCATAAAATCAACTTTAGAGAGATCCTTAGACATAGATGACTTGCCCCATGGACCACTCTTGAACCTTGTTGTTTCAATTAAATCCTACTATGAATCCGCAACCCAATGGATTGAAGCTGTTTCTTGCCTATCTTGTTAGCTGAATCAATCTTTCACTTTCATACATCTTCACCCTTCATTTAGACTTCCTTCACCTTCATTTATCTCAGCCCAACCAAAAAAAACAAAACCTTGTTCCTCATAACTAGCCTAATATCACATTTCAATCCTTAAAGATACATCTATCTTTGCACTTTATAGAGAGATCTCTCTCTAGATTTAGGAGGGCTAGATCATAGAATCCCAAAGTGGTTCACATGTTGCCCCTGCAGTTTTATTCTTGCCAATCTGCTAGAATTATAGGGAGATAACAGGTTCATGGGATTAGGTGAAGCTACTATTTCATTTTGGAAGTTTTTGGAAATTATTTATGCAATTAATAATTTCTATCATTACATTACGAGATATGAATTCTTTTTGCATGTTGATAATTCTTCCATATAATACTTAATGAATAAACCAATAGAAAATGACAACATTACAAGACGGTTGCTAGTATTGTAGTAATTTAACATCACAATGTTAGACAAACCTCAGAGAGAAATCAAGTAGCATATTTCCTTTATCGTATAAAGAATCCTCGTGAGATCATTCCTATAATAAATAGTTTTCCCGATGAAAATTTATTTTCAATTTTTGTTATAAATCCTTATTTTTTTTATATTGATAATTACTTGTCTACATGAAAATTTCCACCACATTGTTCATCAAAATAAAAGCAGAAAGTGTTCAGAAAAATGAGTAGATACTCTTCGATTCAAGGAGATGTTTTCTATACTGGAGTATACATGATTATCTGCATATGTGTTTGAGAGGATGAGATGTTATATATCCTAAAAGCATGTCATGATGAGCTGTATGGTGGACATTTTTCAAATAAGAGGACAACCTATACAATTATCCAACTAGGATATTACTAGCCAAGCATCTTTAAAGCTGCCAAGAAGTATGTGAGGAGTTGTGATAGCTGTCAAAGAATGGGTTGTCCAATTGCAGCTATGCCTCTTTATATGCAATTCCTTGTGGAACCATTCGATAAATGGGCCTTAGACTTTATGGGATGCATTAATCCGAAATCAAGAAATAAGAGTTACATATTTGTTTGTACAGATTATGTGACGAAGTGGACAGAGGCAAAGGCTTTAACAAAATCTATTGAATATTTAGTGGTATATTTTTTCTTTGAAGACATTTTTTTTCACTTTTGAGTACCTAGAGAGATAGTTATTGATCAAGGGGCTCAATTTACATCAAATTTAGTTGAGTCAATTTTGAAGGAATACAAAATCAAACACTAGAATTCAACTCCCTATCATCCACATAGAAAGGGCTCAGTGGAATCTACAAATAAGGTTTTGGAAGGCATTTTGAAAAAAATTGCCCGTTTTCACCAAATAGATTAGGAAGAAAGACTTCCTGAGGCCTTGTGGGCATATAGAATTGTTGTGCAGGTAAATCCCCTCTGCAGACAGAGGTGATCCCTCTAGCCCTAGGGTGGGTCTAGCAACTACGGGAACACACTAACATCTACCTTCCTAGATTGTAAATGAAATTCAGAGAAAGGAAGATGACCTACCTAGTTCTAATGCTATGTTGACATCTTCCGTCGAAGCTTCTTAATGCGTTGCTCTTCTCAAGCTCGATGCACGCAGCTACCAACATTCGATTACCTGTACAGACAGTCAAGACTCCACGACAAGTGTAAAATCACGACATACATAAAACAATTACAACCTATCTAACTGATTAAGGAATGCTAGAAATCTCATTATAAATGTAAACAAGAGTGGAAGATAAACATCATTTGCATTTTATTATGATAAAGACAAGGGGATTTTACAACCAAGCCTTGATGTTGAGGCTCTCCTTCGGCAGGTCCGTATCCAAGCACGTTTGCAACACCCTCATACACAAAGGTCCAAGATCTCACTATGTTCCTAACACACAAAAACAATCACACTGCACTATTCTCCCAAAGCTATAATTGATTCTTCTCTCTATCTAACTAAGGCAGTAGAGTTGAAGGAGGTCTCCTTATATAACAATGGAGGAGGAGGTTATGGACCCTCAAATAATGGGAAAAGAGCTTATCCTTTGGATTAGTTCCTATTTTATGGTAACAAGAATCCCAAAGGGGAATTCCTCGGCCATATCCTCAAAACAATCTTCCAGCTTGCCGCCTCGCGAAGCTTCTAGTCACAAAAGCTTCATTTCTATTTTAAAAACTTTCCAAAAGAGGATCAACGCAAGTCAGACATTGAGACAAAGAGCCGACCTTAAAAACCAAGTTTTTATAGGGATCTTCCAGAAAAATTGTAAAGGGAGATGAATTGGTAGAAAAAGTGTGGTTCAGGGGTATGTATTCCATGTTTGAAAAGTACACAAGGGACACTGTATGCGTCCTCTAGGATCAAGGAACGGGGAGTACAAGGACAAGGACAAATTGTTGTGTAACAAGAACTACATGGAAAAGAACAACCGTTCATACCCCATGCGAACTGGTATATGGAAAACATATAGATTTTCCCATATAATTTCAAATTGAAACTTTCAAAATTGCAGTAGAACTAGTATTAAACCTATCATAAGCTCAACATTAGAGAGCTTTATAGTTAAATGAACTAGATGAGATGTGGTTATATGCTCTATAGAAAACCACTCTTATACAACAATAGAAAACTAAATGGTACGATAGGTTTATAAAGAAAAAGGAGTTCAAAGTTGGAAATTGGGCCCTACTATTTGATTTGAGGTTTAAAGACTTTAAGCGTGAGTTTACTACTCATTTGTTGGTTCCCTATAAAATTTAAACTTTGTTTAATAATGATATCGTATAAGTAAAAACAATTGATTAATCAAACATCTCATTTATAGTCAATGGTCATAGATTAAAGTTGTACCACCAACCAATTTCTAGAGTGATTTTAATCCCCATTTATTTCAGCAAGCATAGATGGACATTGTGGATAAAGGGGGTAATGCCCCTCATCCACTTTCATCATGAATTTACATTTTTAAAGAATAATAATGAGCTCTTTTGTCCTTCTTACGCTCATTAAACTATGAGAAGGATATCTACCAAATGTAGGTTTATCGCTTTAACCAATCTTGGTAGATTAATTACGGAAAAGTAACCCCACTAGAGTTTTCTTTAAGTTTTCCATACTCTCTGTAATTGGAAATATCGGATAGCATTGACCATCCTGGGATCGAGAAAAATCCATGGGATGGTATTTTAGTTTTCTTTAAATTATTCAGACTCATTAAATTTGAAAATACCGATACCGATGAGCATTACCTATATTGGGCTCGATAAAAATCCACAAGATATTGTCATAAAGGAAATGTAAATAAGATGACTTGATGATATCTAGCAGAGGAAAGTGATCTGATCCATTAATGGTCTCTTTCTTTCACAGTAGAAGTGTTAGAATTATCTTTCATAATTGTAGAATTTAGAATAGAGCTTCCTGTAAATTCTTGAAATAACAAGATTCATGAACATTAATATTTTTAGTTATTTGTTCAAGCAATATTATTTTCAATAAATAATCACTCTCGTTGATGATTGCATCAAAGGAAAAAATTGCATCAACATCAGCAAAGAATACGTTTCCCAATTTTTTGTAATAAACTTTACAAATTCCTTTAGTGAAGTTCCAGATTCCTGTAATACTCGGTGAATTTCGTCACCAATGGAAGATTTTCAAGGTCGGAATCATTTGCAAGATCTTTCTGTCATTACAGGTTCTCGTCACAACAGTCTTTGTGAGGCTTCTTTGAATATATCTGCAGCCGAATATCCAACGCCAACAGACTCGTCAAGCGTGTGGCTGTTAGAAAGCAATCTCACGCTCATTCCGCTGACCCTAGCAGCGATCTGTTCTAGAGCAACATCTCGCTTGAACTCGAGATTTGACAACAAATCCAGTAGCTTTAATCGTCCCTTCCCAGACGCTTTGGTTTATATGAAAATTGTTTGACAAAATTCTGGCGCAAGATATCATTACAGAATGCATTCTTTGGCCAGTTACACGTCGGTGTAGGCGTCTCCCTTGCCGCTAGCAGTTATAAATAACTCGTTTGAATCATGGATCAGTCTTTAACAGTGTTGTTCCACTTACAAGATGCAGATCTTCATTAATGATGTGAACACCATGACGTCTGGATCCCCAGGCACGGGCACCCAACCACAGCAATAGGATCAACCGCAAGTGATGCCATACCTCCTATCGACATAGACATAAGTGTCGAAGACTTCTTTCAAATCTTGTCGGAACCGTCACCCTTGCCCGGTTATGGATTTCGATGCGACAACAGGGCTTTTTAGGAACTATTTAGGAGATTGGAAACCCTTGAATCCTCTAACCAAGCACTAAAAAGAGAGGTCGATGAACTCAGGAATAGATTAGTTTTAATGGAAGGCAAGAATGGTTCACTAACGCAGCTATTGAGGGGCAACAAGGAGTAAGCAGCTCACCACCACCTCTCTAATGACACTCTACACGTTGAACTTCTCGATCTGAAAAACAAACAAGAGGAGATCAAAGCTCAACAAATGGCCTTTAAACAAGAAACATAAATACACATCAACTCATGGGCAGAGGTTTCTAGAGGAAGGGATACCCCCGTCGCTCCCCCTCTAGCCACAGTTGAGGAGGTGGTACAATCTAAACTCATGGAAGAACGCACTAGACAAGCGCGAGAATTGAAACTCAAAGTGAGAGGGCTTCCTTTGCCTCTCACATCTTCAAACCCCATGGTGGTTGGCACCCTGTTCCTCAATGAAAAACTAGATCTTCGGGATGTGACCCTTGATAGGGCTTGGCTTGGGTACGATTCCACTCTCTTTCTCTAGTTCAGGTCGACGGTTGATCACCTTCGGGCTCTTAGAGCTAAGCGAAAGCTATTCTCACTTCCTAGTAAGATCTTCCTTGATGAAGATCTCACTAAAAAACAGGTTTCTGAGCTCAAACGCTCTAGGGAGTTGGTTATAGCAGCACACCAGGCAGGGAAATGGGTAGTTATCAAGAACCTCAAAGCAGTGATTCAGGAAACTTTTCCACCTAGGTGGAAGCCCCATTCCGGGTCCTCCAAATGACAGGCTCGTTGGGGGAGGCAGAAAGGGGCATCCATTTCTGTTAGTTGTTGGAATGGGAATGGGTCTTTTTGGGCATCGCCAGGTCTATTATATGACGCTCTTCGACTGTCGAATATCTTATTCATCACCGAGATGCATGAGAGCCCTGTTCCACCTCTCCCAGACATTATAGGTTACCATCAGTTCTTAGCTTATAGGCGGGAGACGAGGAGTTTTGGTGGTATGAGAGGTTCTTGGGGGGTTGCTTGCTTCATCAAAGATTTCTTTCAAAGAAGGATTTCTTTAGTGGTTGCAGATGAGTTTGCGAGATTTATGTGGGTTCGGGTTCGAGGGGTCTCTCCTCTCCCCAGGGACATTTACATTGTTGTTTTTTACTTCCCTCCTGCTTCTTCATCATATGCCATTCATAATGGGCCTGACGGGGACCCCTTTGTCAATTTGTATGTCGACATAGCCCAGTATTTAGCAATTGGGGAGGTTGTTCTTCTAGGTGACTTCAACTCCCGCACTATAGCCCTCTAGATCCCTCTTCACATTCGGTTTGAGGACGTGTACTGCATCCATGAGATCGATCTAGAGTCACTGGGATTTCACAAGATGTCTGATGATGTGTTGGGGCCCCTTATCGCCTATGGTTGACATCTTTTACACTTGGGTGAATCTCAGGAGCTTTTGATTCTTAATGGCCTCCTGCATTTTCCAAACTCCCGTTTTTTCACATGTCAACCTCATGGTGGAGGAGCAAGCGTTGTTGATTATGTCCTCTCTAGCCAAAACCTCCTCCCCTTCATTCATCACTTTTTTGTTTCCCCCATCCCCTTAGTTGACCATACTCTTCTTTCTTTCTCTCATGTGTCCACCCTCTATGACATCCCAAGGCAACCCCAGATTCAAGGGACCTCTCCGCCCTCTTCAGGTTTTGTATTCTATGATAGTGACGTTAAAGAGGCCATTTGGGTGATGGACGGCAGCAAAGCAACAGATGAGGATGGTTTCCAGGCGGAGTTCTTTAAACACGATCTTCGTGCTCTGGTTCCCTACTTGGTTGATCTCTTCAACCATGTGGTCTGTACAGGTTTCCCATCGACATGGTCTCAGTACATCATTCACCCAATACACAAATCGGGGCCCAACTCAAATCCCAACAATTATAGGACTATCATGGTGGGTCACACATTCTCAAACTATATGCTATATCCCTCCACCTTCAAATCTCCAAGGAGCTTGAGTGGAAACAACTTAGAGCTAGAGGACAGGCTAGATTTCGACCTGAGCACCAGACTATTGACCACATCCTTACACTTAGGGCCATCATTAAGGAGGCACGACATCGCTCTTTAAAAGTCTATTGTTGTTTTGTAGACTTTCGAAAAACTTTTGACTCGGTCCCTAGAGAAGCATTATTCCAAAGACTCAGACATATTGGCATCTCAGAGACCCTCTTATCAGCCATCATGCACTTATATGAGTCGGTCCTTGGTCGTCTGCACACAATACATGGGCTATCATATTTTATTCGGAGCACTATTGGGGTAAAACAAGGTTGTCCCTTGTCCCCCACACTATTTGGGATCTATATTGACGAGCTAGAGTCCTTCTTGCGTGAACACATCCAGGACGATGATGGTTGCCTTCTAAATCATGTCTTGATTTCTATCTTGTTGTTTGCAGATGGCGTGGTCCTTCTAGTCCCATCCCCTTACGGATTGCAGAGGCAGGTGGATGCCCTGGCCCTTTTCAGTGATCTTCGACATTTGATGGTTAACCTAGGTAAAACCAAGGTTATGATCTTCAACATGTCGAAGAAGCTCCTTTATGGCCTCCATTTATTTTTTAGAGGAGAGGAGATTGAGATCACCAGCTCATACACCTATCTAGGGGTACTATTCACAAGACCTCGCTTTAGCTTGCGGTCTGCACTCCAACCTCGAATCAACAAGGGCTATGGATCCTTGGCTCTTCTTGAGAGACAATGTTTTCAGAATCATTTTCAGGACATATCAGCCAAGATTTCACTGATGGACAGTCTTGTTCGACCCATAGTTCTATATGGTTCGGAGGTTTGTGGTCCTAGCTTACTAGAGTCCGATTGGTCTTCTACAGAGAGAGTGTCGATCACCCTTCTTCATCGCATCATTTGGTGCAAGCAGACAGTTCCTCAGCCCATCATTCTTGCAGAGTTTGGATCTCGCCCTTTTTGCCTTAAGACAGTGTTTGGTATCATCTCTCTTCTTCACCATGTTCGGGGTTTTGCGAATACAGTGAAGGGGTGGGACCGATATCCATACTTGGCCTACCTTTCATCAGAGTCCATTGCAGTAGCGAGTCCTTCGGCTCGATCCCGATGTTGGTATGTTGGAGTCTTAGATCTCCTTGCTTCAGTTGGTATCAAGATAGACCAACTCCCTCTATTCAAGTATTCTTTGTGTGCATCGGGCCACTTCCTACCAACCAAACAAGAGATTAATAAAATCATCCGAGAGGATATTTACAGGAAATATGTACAGGTTACTTAGATAAACCCTCAGGATGGGTTGCGTCCGAAGATGGCTTTCTATGTTGAGCACTTCATGTTACTGAGAGATGGACTCATTGTTCGGCCCCATTACATGCTTCGCCATTGGATGCACGCACTTCGGATTCCCTTGGGTTAGATCAGAGCAGGTTCTCATAAACTGTGGATTGAGACTGACCATCAGATTTCACGGTTAGACAGAATTTGCCAGTTGTGCCACCTGTAAGAGACTAAGTTAGAGGAGCGCTTCATCTTTCGCTGCCCCATTTACTATGAGATTCATGGGAGATTCCATTTCTTGTTCAGAGGGATCCAAACCTTATCTAGCTTCTTTCGATACCCAGACCAGAGATGTCTAGCCTTGTACATATGGAGGCCACGAGACTTCGCACAAAGATTCTCCAGCCTTCTCCTAGAGCAAATTCTGTGCAATGGATTATGTCATTTTTTATAGTGCTCTTGTCAGCAAGAGGCACGAAGCGACAAGTTAATAACATTGTTGCCTCAGAATCTAGATTAGTGGGGGCTAGAGGGGCCATCCCCCTAGCACAAGGACCCCTGAGTCATTACCGGACCAGATCTCTTACTAGCAGGGAATTGAGATCGCCCAGTCATCATCAACATATCACTTCTTCTCGACAGCAGCGTAACAGAGGCTCCAGATCCTCCCCTAGCCCTCCCTCGGGACAACACTCCATCTTGAGTTTTTTGCATTCGACCTTGAGTGTTAGGAGAGAGATTTAGTGGACCATTATCTTGCACCCTCTGCACTTGGAGTCCAGGACTTTCCTCATTTTGGTTTTCAGGCATTATGTTTTCCAATACAGTGGCTTAAAGAACCTTAGGCGTATATTGTATACTTTTTCCACAAGTATATAACCTGCAAGGGCAAATATAGTATCATATTCCTTTACCATATACATTTGCTTGAACATGTGAAAGATAATGCTAGAAGGATCAATTTTCCCTTTTCTTCCGCAAAATTTTATTGAAAATGTCATGCAAACAAGGAAAAACTACTTTACCACCATGAGTTTGAGTTTATTGAAATTGTTACTAGAGTATGTTTTCATAATGTATTGTAAATTTATTATTGATGTATTTATTATATTAATTGTTATATTTTGTTTTGATAAAAGTATTCTTCATGCTTAGAGAGTAAAAAAGAGTTGAAAGAAAAATATTTGAGTCATATTCCTAAAAAATAAATTTGAATTGTATTGAGACTTAAGTCAACCAAAAAAACGAAGTTGACCCTCTTTGGAAAAAGTCATCCTAGGCTTCCAAAAGCCACCCATTCAACTTCTTGGATATATATATATATTCCACCTATTTGGGATAGGAATTCATTCATCATCATATCAATCATTTTCTGCACCTAACAAAGAAGAAATAAACTGAATAGAAGGAAAAATAAGAACCTGCACTTGTAAAGGAATTTTAGTATGAAAGGTAGAATCTCTGAAGTAGTTGTAGACAAACCTTCGACCCATCTTGTTACAGGACTGAATCTCAGAGCATTGACCAGAATTGGAGTAGTTAGATTAATGTTGACTTTGACTTTGGAGATGACTTGAAAGAGGGTTGTACTTAGTGACTTGGTGGCAGTTTCATCTTGGTATTGGTATTGGTCTTGGTCTTGGATATCTCATTTTGATTTGATTCTATAAGAGAAAGATTGTTGGATCTTCTCCTTGTGGAGTTTATTTTTGAATTGGAGCCTAATTTTTGTGTCTCTTGTTTCTTTGGTTTTCTTTAAATATCGACTATTTGTATAATTACTAGATTAAGAACATATAAGAAATAATACCAAAAAAAAAAACATTTACAGGTAATTATCAAGACAGAAATCAAGCCTAATCTTACTACACTTAGTTTCTCAACAGGGTTAGTGTAATTACTTGTTCTGGATGAATTAAATAAGTCAAGCCAAACCTGGGATGACTTTAACGTTGAAGAGATTGTAATTGAAGACCCTAATGAGGCAAATACTGACAATGCAGAAGATCATGATGGGAAAATAGCCCTGAAATACCAGTAAACCCTAAAACTACTCCTGAAGTGCAAGAGAATGTTGAACCAAATCGGAACTACCCAATCCAACAACAATTTAAAGAAAATGGTGGAGAAGAGAAAGCAGAACAATAATTGCAGTGGGAAAAAGAATCACCACCCTGTCATGAAATCATAGGTTCAACTTTTGCAGGTAGAAAGAGAAAAACCAGGACTCCATCTACAGCTTGCAGTAGACTGACAACGGGAATGGCTCAGCTAATAAGAAAAGTCGACCAGGAGACCTTTAACTCTATAGAGCTAAAAGAACAGCCTAAGAAATCCAAGACTAAGATCTAGATACTCTACAAGGAGGCATTGGAGGAGGTTTGTGTTGAACAATCTCAACATTTTAGGAAGAACAAGGGATTTACACTGTACAAAGCTACCAATTTCAGCAGGAACTTGAAATCTTTGAAGACACTCACCATAAGAAGAAACCAAATACACAGAAGCAGAAACTACACATGAATATCAACAGATAAATACTCTATCGGCTAAAAAGAGGAAAAAAACAAATATCAAAAAGCTAAGGAAAGAACTGGATGAAGTAGAATTGGTAAAAAAGGTGGTGAAAGAAGAAAACAAGATATTGCAGGATCGGTACCACAAAAACAAGGAAAAGAGTATGTCACTCAGACATAAGCATATAGACATGTATGATGAAAATATAAAAAGTATAAATTTCAGCAAGTGCTTAATGCTAAGGATCAAAGTCCTAAAAGCACGGTTGAGAAACATATCCCCCTCCTTATTCAAGCAACAGGAGTTGTATAACACAATAAGTTTACAATTTTGACCAGATATTGTGAAGCAGTAAAAACTTCAATTTTTTTGCATGGGGTCATGCAAAAATATAAATATGGGGAAGATGTTGGATCCAAGTTTGGGTATCTTTAACCACTTCATTTTTTACCTTTTTAGCCTCTGTTGGAACCATAAACCCTTCTTTCTTTACCAATTTAGTGAAGGCAATGGAATAAAAAGGGTAAATTAAAGGTAATATTTTTTTATTGAATAATTTTTTTTTTTAATCTAAAATTATTTATCAAAAGCATTATTCATGTACTAATTGAAAAAATAACGATGTACAAACATTCTTGTAATTACAGAATTCTCGTAAGTCTTCCTAGCTTTATGGGGTCCTGTGTTCGCAAAGTTGGTTATGACACTTGGAATGCACTCAATGTATTCTTCTGATTGATACATTCCTATTTGACCTCCTCGTGGTTGAGCACAACCTCCAAGTCAAAGATTGATCAACGCAACATGTCTCTTAAGCAATTCTTGCAGGCAGTTAAGGAAATCACCATACGTTTCTCTATTAGTTGGAACTCGACCAACTAGACCTGGAAATCTGCATGTGATTCATGAGATATCAAGGAGAATGATCTAAAATCATTATTGTTCCTTTGTAAATATTCTATCTTGGCTGAAAAATGCTTAATGGACTCCGTATCTGGGAAAAGTCAGTATTAGTTTGATAGATTTTGTATAAAGTAGATGACGTAGGGACATATAGAGTTAGTCTTATTATTTTATGAAAAACATTGTTATTTTGTAGTAAATTTGGAATTTAAATAACAATTTGGAAATTATCCTAATACGTGAAGAATATTTCTGAAATATTGCACAAAGTTTCTTTAGTTTTTGAGCATCTTTATTGGCAACATACACTAGGAGGCCCTCCTGGTATGTGTTGTGCTTGTTTTAATTCATGTTTTCTTGATTTAATGGTGTTCTAAACTCATTTTTTTGATCAGTTACGTCTTACATGTATAAAATGTGCATATTGTATAATTTTCTAGAATTTCCTGTGATCTTGTAGAATTCTTGTAATCTCCTATAGAATTCATGTAATTTTTTTGGAGCTTTCTGAAATTCTTGTAATACATGCTATGTTTTTCCTGACCAGCTTGATAATAGAATATAGTTAGGGAATAGGATTTAGTCCAACTTCCTTTCTTGATTAGTAGTTGTTGTGTTTTTAATTTAAATTAGCAGAATTAGTTATATTTTGTATGCATGAATTAATGATTACAATGATAAATTGGAGAAGTTTACATTTTGAATTAAAAATAGTTAGCATTGTATTTAAGTGAATTTGTCTTTGAGACTTAGAAGAGTGGTTTTTCTTAAATCTCTTTTCATTCAATCTTATACGCCAATTTGATTGAATTAGTAAGTTTTTCAGAAATATTATTTACTAATTGTCTAATATGTTTCTTTGAATCTGCAATTTTATCTCACTAAGTCAAAAGTGGACTAAAATACATTGAAATCAGTTTCCAGTGTGAATCAACTTTGAGATATACTTATACTTGCTTTGTGCTTTATTTTTGCTTAGGAAAATACCTAAGTAACCAGTTTACACATAGTGTGTTTCACCTCATAGTTTACTTACCTTGGTTTAACAAAACAAATGTTAATCATTTACCCCACTTTATGACTTAACAATAGTCATATTCAAATATTTTGGGTAACCATTAGTGTTGCTTAAGGGATAAAATATGTTGCTCCAAAAACTATTTGAGGCTATGATGACTAGTTTTAATTTGGAAATGTTTCCTAAGCAAGGATGCCAAATGTTTACCACAACCAAAATGGCCCACATTTGTTTTTCATATGTTGATTTTCCCAAGCGTTGCTTAGAAATTTGTTTACTAGTAATGGTCATTAGTCTACATTCTTACATGATAACTACACCAATGCCCTTCCTTGAGCCATCACACTCCAAAACAAAGTCTTACTATAGTCAAATACAGCTAGTACTAGAGTGGCACACATGTCATCTTTCAAAGCTAGGAAGGCTTGATCAGTGACCACGTTCCAACTGAAAGCATTAAAGGTAGTGACTCGGGATGCAATTTTTCCATCGTTCTAAACAATATTTTGACAATATTAAGATAAACCAGGGAATCCTTGTAAACTGTTAAGAGTCGTAGGACAAGGTCAGTCCTTCATAGATTCAATTTTCTTGGTATCTAAATAGACACCATCCTTACAATATGGCCCAAATATTCCATTTTTGAGGCCCCAAAGGAACATTTGGACATTTTTTGAAAGAGTTGATGATGAGAAATTAGTTGTAAGACCCGGTCCACATGGGTAATATTGTCCTACCAAGTTTTAATATAAATGAGGGTGTCATTAAAAAGGACAAAGGAAAAATTATGTAAAAGAGACTAGAACATATGATTCATGAGACTCGGGAAGGTTGATGGTGCATTACATAGGCAAAATAGTATGACCAACAACCGATCATGGAATTTGAGAGTATATCAATCTCCTTCATATGAATATGGTGGTAGCTAGAGCAAAGATCAAGTTTGGTAAAAAATTGAGCACCAATGAATTTGTCCAAAATGTCATTAATGGTGTTAGCACTACAATTTTTTCAAAAAAAAATCAAAGTCTGGTTGACATTGAAAAGTTTTGTCTTTGTTCATCTTCCGTCTCCTAAATCATGGTGAAGAACCTTGGAGGATTAAAATTATGAGTCTGTGTTACTTTGTAATAAAAATCCAAAGAAGTTCTAAGTCCAATACCCTGTTTCTCTTATAAGGTTGATAGGGTAAAGTCTCTTCAAAGTAGGTCTTTTAACTACTTTTAGAGGTTGAAGTCATAGGTTTCCATCTGAAAAAGAGTCTTATTCTTTCACCATCATTTCATTTCCAAGGTCAGAAACAGAGTGTTAAGATCATGAATTCTGTTAAGAATAACAAAAACATTAGTTGTTATTTCCATGAAAGACAACTATCATTTTCAAGAGCTATGGTTTTACAGAAAAGCAGTCTTTTTCAGAAGGGTAGTAATTTCGTGCAAATTTATACAAAGGAGCAGAGGAAATATTATTTAACTGAAGACAACATTGCTATTTGAAGATTAAGGAAAATGTTGAAGTATAAGGTGTTTCATATCCGAAGGGTAAAAATTTTTCATTTAAGAGATGAATTAAAAGGTGATCATTGTTATGCTAAGGTTATGACACTATATTACTACTTACTAAAAGGTACAGGTGTCACTAGCGCAGTACAAGTAACAATAATGAGAATAAGTGATGGAATTGGTGAAATAAGTGGCAGTGGTTTTAAATTATTACTGTGATTCATGTCATTCTTGTTTTTTGAGTCATATGGCATGTATAACATGTTTCCATCCGCTCTTGTGAAAGCTGCATTTACAGATTTTCATTTTCCATTTTAAAATCATTCGTTACAGGTGCCAACAGGTAGGGTTTCTTGGTGAATTAGCCCCTGTTTCACAATTTTGTCGAAGGTTAAGGTTAACAGGTGCTAGTAGGTAGGGTGTGGAGGTTAATCCTCGTTTTACAGTTGTGGTGTAGGTTAGAGTTAACAAGTGCAATATGGGCAAAGGAGGCAAGGTAAATAGGTCTGAGTGAGAAAACACCCGCTTTGTGGATAGTTGAGCTAAGGCCAAGTTCAAGGACGCTTGTTGGTACAAATTGTTAAAGAAATTCTCTGGTGAGAATGTGGTTGTCGCTCAAGTGTTTGCAGAGACCTTTGATGGTGAGAAGGTTAAGATTGGATTTCAAACCTTCAACATCACAGAAACCATTATTGCTAGAGCAACACAGACTTCTGCAACAGATAAGTCTTGGCATAAAAACAATAAAACTCTTCTTAAAGTTGATGCAAATGTTTATTTGAAGCTTGAACATGAGCACATCAGGTGGACTCCTACCATACACATTTCTTACTTCAAACCTGAATGGAAACATGTTATCACTATTGTCCAACGCTACAGAACTTGTGAAAGAAGATTTTCGACCGTTCATAAGTATCAAATGAGGTTCTTAGTCCACATTTTAGGTGCTAGACCCATGAACTTACCCTTTTTTCTCCATAGATCCTTGCTATCAATGTCTTAGAGGTTATAGAAGACCCCAAGTTACTCATTACATAACCTATACCATAGAGGCCTAATTAAGATATTGATATCTTATCACTTGAGAAAGAGAATGACTACCTGGGAGAAGTTTATAACAAAGGAGGGATTTAATACTGCTTATTCTAGAAGAAGAGTAGGGAGACCTAGGAAAATGAGGGATTCAGAAAAACAACAGCCAAACCCTACTGATTCATCAATCCCCTCGCAAGATGGCCCATCCTCCATATCATCTAGAAGATAAGGCAGAAGCTTGACCAAGAAGGCTAGAAACCCTACATCTATGCCTACAACACAACCATCCAATAAAGCCCATATCAGCAGTTTACCAACAAGAAGTTCACCGAAAGAACCTCAGACCTTAAGGTCATTCATGGAGCAATGTAAAAGTAAATTGAAGCAATGAGATACCATGTCTCATAAAAATATTGTGTCAAAAAGGAAGGAGGAGATAGTTACCTCTTCAAGAGGCAAACCTAGGAAAAGGCTTATCATGACAGAAGAACTTTCACAGGAAGTCAACCCTAAAGTTCTAACTTCCAATCTGGTTTTGCCTTCAGAGGAAGTCAACCTTGGAGCAACGATATTAAACCATGTTTTTAAAACTACTCAAGAGACTCAGCCAAACAGTGATATTTCATTCACTAAATCTACTCTCTTTCTTGTTATCACTTAAGAAAGGAAAAAATAAAGTGTTAGAGTCTATTACAGAGAAAGAGCCTACCTTAGCTCAACTATTCTCATCCATTGGCTCTTCAGCTAAGAAGAGGAAGAAGACTGTGATACATTCATACTCCTCTTATGAAGATAACAGTGATACAAAATATATCAAATCAAAGTTTGAAGAGGTAGAATCTAGTAGATTCATACATGGAGGTAAAAGGCCTAAGTATATTCCAAATTCCTACATCCAGAGACCTCACACCAGGCCTAAAAACAAACTCAGACTAACCAGCAAGCTTATTGCTAACCCTACATTGAGAGATGAAATTATAAATGTTTATGATAGTCCAAAAGATAAAACCAAGAAGAAAAAGACTCAACTAAAAGGTTAAACACAGAAAATGAGGTCAGACAAAAGAGTGACCAAAGATGAGGCTATCAGAATTTTTGCCTCCATATTGGACCTCGGAAGAATAAAGAGACAGGGCCTTTGAAGAAGCTTTTCATTTTGGATTTATTTTCTATATTTTCGGGAATAGTTACTTTGTTTCAGTAGGGATAGCTATTATTTTCGAATATTAGTATATGGTGAAAAGAAGCTACTTTTCAGTTTATTATCACAATGATGACACCAAATTGGATGAAGTGGATGAGATTTCTGTTATGATGAATTCTACCAGGTGTCAGATAAACCTCCAGTTGGTTAGTCACTCCTATGTTTTAGCAAGTATGCAGACAGGTGTTCACTGATACTCTTTTTAGTTGTTGGATTCTACCTTTTTTGGAAACAATTTTGATGAGTTGTGAGGGCACTCAACTACATTTATCCAGCCAGATTCAACTCTATGATGCAACACCTTATCTTGTTTCTATTTTTATTTTTTCCTTTAATGTTTTAGATGAAATCTACCTTACGTATAGAGTTGTAATAAATTCCTAAAACAGAGTTCTACTTTTATGGGAGACTTCTACACAGAGCTCCTAATTTTTGCACAAATATGGTGTAATACAAAGACAAAAGTGTTCAATGATTGTATCTTGCTGAGCATATTGTGTTACACATTTTGAATATATAATATATCAATAGTACTCTTGAGGATTTATGACAGTTTGTTATGTGTATTTTTTTTCTTAACTCATGTGTCTCCATACTTGAATTCTTCAGTTCTAGATTGTGATGTGATCTCTGTTACATTTTTTTATCAGTATCCTATTATATTTGTACATGATTATTTAATTTTTTCAGTCTTTATTAGCAAGAATTCTTGATGAAATATGTATGGTAGATTAAATGTGAGCATTCCTTGTGATAGATATTTTTAAAGTGTGCAATTCTTGTAAGACATCTAGGAGCTTTCTTTCATTGATACACGGTCAGTCTGAAATCTGTGTTATTTTTCTGTCTAAATAGTGGAATTATATGTTAAAGACCTATTGTCCATCCGCATACCTTCATAACCTTTCATAGTACCAATTTACTCTTGCTACCATATCAAGCCTTAGTACCCTCATATGTGTAAGAGAGTTATATATTTGAAACTTTTTCAGCAGATGTAAGATTTAGTCACTTTCCACAATCCAATCCAAATCATAAATATACCTGAGCTTAAGATGAGTCTGTTCAAGCACTTGTCACAATCCAAGTGTTGATTCCAGCGCTAACATCTTTTGGTGCGTTTGTCGAGAGCCGAAGATTATGAATTTTGTATTCTCCCGAAATTGTTGCATGAACGCTTAGTACTGGTTTTTAAAGGTGAATAAAAACTAGTCACTATTCTGATTGTAATTATATCACCTAGTGACTCCACAAAGAGGACAAGGGGTTTCAAGACCACCTACCAGAAGAAGAATTCAGAGAACACTTCTTGTGATTCAAGTTTTTGATACAGAGAAGATAACAAAGGATGCTAGAGGGAAACATAAATCAGTTGAAGTTGCACCACATCCAGAGAAAAAGTTGCGTGCAAACTACATTCCAAAAGAAAAGGTACCATCATATGATTTACAACATAAATAAATTTCAATTTCAAAGCAATCTCCTGAAACATTTCCAGTTGAAACTCCTTCCATTGAAGGAAAAGTAGATGATGTTAGTTTAGGTTCAGCTGAAAATATCTCTCAGTCACCACTTATTAAATCATAAACAAATATAATTCTAGTGAAAGAAGAAGTTTTAGGTATTAATGAAGAAAATTAGAAATTAGAAATTTTTGTACTGACAGAATCGGAATTAGAACAAGTGTTGGAAATTGCGCCCTTTCTAGATAGAGCTATTTTAATCGAGGAAGACATAAAAACAATTTTGAGTTTTCTCCAAACTCGCCCTGAATATCAATCTTCTTTTAGTCCAGAACAGGAGTATTTTTCTCTATCTCAAAACCCAGTTGTTGGCTCATCCTCTTCTCATCAAAAAGGAGATTATCCTCCTGAAAATTTGAATTTTAGTCTTTCTGAATTTTTAGCCCAGCAAAATAGACTTGAAGCTACCCCAATACTTCAAGAATCAGCATCTGAAATTGATTCTCTTGAAGAAGCTGAAATAAAACCTTTTGTTGTCCATCTCTTTGAAAATCCATTTTTTTCAACTCCACAAACTAAAATTTCCAGCAGTGAAACTTTTGTGTCAACAATTCTACCATTTGTACCTCAACAAGTCATGGCTCATCCTGTTCCTACAAGAATGCAACAGATTTTTGATGCAAGATATGCTCCACTCGTCCTTCCCCAACCTTTACATACTCTTCCTTAAGGGGATTATTTGAAATATTTTCCCAAATACACAAGAGAGGGAGAAGGAGTTTATGTTGAAGAGCACCTTGTTGCCTTCTACAGTTATGTTGATAACCAAAACCTTGAACATGAAGATGTTTGGTCTAGACTTTTTGTGCAAAGCTTAGATGGTGAAGTTAGGAAGTGGTTCAGATATTTTCCACCCAATTTAATAATGGAAATAGATGAGTTGAAACAAGTGTTTGTAAAAAAATGGGGTGACAAGAAATATTACTTGTATTATCTCACAGAATTTGGGGCTTTAAAGAAACAGGCTAATGAGTCATTGGCATATTTTACAAAGAGATTCAATAAATTCTATCAAAAAGTTCCTGTAGAGGTTAAACCCCCTGCAACTACATCCATGATTACCTTTGCCAATGCCTTAGATTCCAAGTTTGCACTATGGTTGAGAGCTTAAAATCCACAAACATTGGTGGGTATGCAGGAGGCTGCTATTAGAGTACAGTCCAATCTTATGGCCTCAAACAAGCTGAAAATTGAAGAAGGGAAGGGGGCAAAAGATAAAAAGAAAATGAAAGAGGAGAAACCATCTTCCTCCTCTAAAACTTTCACAGTTGGAGAGAAGCCTGCTTCTAGGCCCACCCAAAATGAGGGAAACAGAAACTAGGCTCCTTTTAGGAGACCTTTTCAGCCCCAACAAATTTTACAACGCCCAAGGAGAAATGTTGATGATCAAAATGTTCAGCCTACATTGAACAATTTTGCTAAAGAAAATCAGTAAGAAGAGGAAGTGGAGGATGAAGAAATAAATCTGGTTGGAGAGACATCGCAGTCAAATTTTTTGACTTTGCAGGAATACGAAGATTAGTCAAGGATAAATCTATTTTCAGATGATCAGGAAGCTCGTATTCCTGCTCAAAATGAGAAAAAACAACTTGAAAATCAAACGAGAAATTATCCTTTGAGGTCAAAAGGGGCTGTCCAACAACCTCAACAAAAAAAATATGATGAAAAAATTGTTGCCAAATAAAAAGAAAAGATGAATGATGTTCCTTCACCATCTAACCTTGCTCCAATCATAAAAACAGTTGTTGAAAACAAAGATTTAACCCCGCTCAATTTCAGTTTTAAATATGAATGGAATTAGATCAAGATTCCAGTTCCACTCTTACAATTATTGAAAAATCCAGCTTACAGAGAATCATTCAAAAATATGCTTCAACCATCACTTTCTCCTAACTCTGTCAATCTTGAAGATGAACATCCTACTATCTTTTTAGGTAGCCATGTCCAAGATAAAAATGATGATATCTCTCCTCCTTGTTATCTTTCTCTCAACATTCATAACAAATTGTTGCATAATTTCCTATCCAATTTGGGGCTTCTCATAATCTAATGCCTAAGAAAGTGATGGATGAATTGGGACTGGAAATTAATAAACAATATCATTACCTTTATACTTTTAACTCTAAAAGGGTCAAATGTTTAGGGGTAATCAAAGACTTGGTAATTTCCCTTACCCAGCTTCCTACGAAGAGTTTGGCGATGGACATAGTAGTTGTTGATATACCATCAAGATTTGGAATGCTATTTTCAAGATATTAGTCCAAAAAGCTGGGAGGCACTCTCCAAATGGACATGACATACGCCACTAACCCAGTTTTTGGAGGGGAATTTAGGAGGTTGTCATAGACAAAAAAAAAAAAGGCTTATATCATAAGTGATCAGAAAAATCCATCAAATCATCCTATATATGTAAAAGAGAAGGAGTTGGGATCATCTATTTTGCATCTTTCTATTGATGACAGTCATTTTCAACCTGAATTAATAAAAAATAGTAACTACTCACTTCAAAACAAAAAAATTTAGAAGTTGAACAAATCTAGAAATTGTATTTTGATGGAGCTTCATCAAGAGAAGGATCAGGGGCTGGTATAATTCTTTTTTCTCCCACTCAATACGCAGTGACTTTATCATACAAATTGTAGTTTGTCACTACTAATAATATTGCTGAATATGAAGCACTAGTCCTGGGAATGAAGGTAGCAAAAGATTTGGGAGCAGAACAGTTGACTGTTTTTGGAGTTCAGATTTGGTGGTACAGTAGGTGAGAGATAACTATCAAGTTAAAAATTCAAAACTGAAGAATTATAGAAATGAAGTCTGGGATTTGATTGAACATTTCTTTTTAGCATTCAATTTGAATTTTGTTTCCAGAGAAGAAAATGAAATGGAATATTCATTGGCCATTGCTGCTAGTAATTTTAAGGTCCCTCTTGATGTCAAGGCTGCTTATAATATTCAGATTAAAAACAAACCTTCTATTCCTGAAAATATCAAGCATTGGCAAGTGTTTGAAGATGATAAAGAAATTCAGAAATTTATGGAATGTATGGAGGAGTTTTCAGAGATTCAAATTGACAGTGAACAAGACACAGTTGAAGGTCAGTACAGCAAGCCATTCAAAAATACTCTAGCTGGAAAATACATTATTGAGCTGAAAACAAACTTCATTCCTAAAGGCCTAGTCCCTTTAGAAAGGTTGTTTGATAATAATGATGTCTTTTTAAATGCTGACAACAAGATGGATGGAGAAATGACAGTTGATTGCAAGATTGATACTGAAAATCAGCCTAAATATGTTGAAGTCTCTAAATTTCTTCTCAAAGAAACTAGAACTAAATATGTCAAGTTACTAAAGCAGTATGCAGATATTTTTTCTTGGTCATACAGTGATTTGAAAACATATAATAGAAACATAATGGAGCACAAAATCCCTCTCAAATTAGATTCTAAACCTGTGGCACAGAAGATAAGGCACCTTAATCCTATGTTGCTCCCTATTATTGAGAAAGAAATCAGAAAAATGTGGGAATCTAACATAATTCTGCCTTTAAGATTTTCCAATTGGGTAGCTAATATAGTCCCGGTTCAAAAGAAGAACGGCGAAATCAGAATTTGTGTTGATTTTTGCAATCTAAACCAGTGTTCACTAAAGGATAATTATCCTTTACCCAAAATGGATCATATTTTGTAGAAAGTTGTAGGCTCAAAGAGATTTTCAATGACAGATGAATTTTCAAGATATAATCAGATTTCAGTTGACAAGCAAGACAGGGAGAAAACAACCTTTACTACACCCTGGGGAACTTTCATGTACATTAAGATGCCTTTCGGTTTGATGAAGGTAGGTGCAACATTTCAGTGGGCAATGGATATTGCCTTTGCATGAGAAAAATACATATTTTTTGTCATTTATTTAGATGATATAACAGTCTTTTCAAAATCTGATCAAGATCATCTAAAACACTTGCAACAAGTATTCAATAAATACCGAAATTTTGGTTTATATTTAAACCCAAAGAATTCATGCTTTGTTGTTCGAGAAGGAAGACTATTGGGGCATGTAGTAACATAAAATGGTATTGCATTGACCCAGGGAGAGTTGAAGCCATTCCAAAAATTGGTTTGCCCAGAAATAAGAAAGAGTTGCAATCATTCTTGGGTATGATTAATTTTCTGAGGCATTTTGTTCCAAATTTTTCTGAATTGATTAAGCATATAAATGTCTTGTTAAATAAATATGTGGAGTTTAGGTGGTGAGATCAAGCAAAAAACTCTTTCTTGGCGATCAAATCTGCTTTGACTGAAGTCCCAGTATTAATCAGCCCTGATTTTGAAAGAATTTTCTAAATTTTTCATATGCTTCCGAAGAAACTATTGCAACAGTTTTACTTCAAAAGAACAAGGAAGGCTGGGAGCAGCCAATTTCTTTTTTCAGTCGTGCATTGAGGGATGCTGA
This sequence comes from Pinus albicaulis, assembly GCA_034641835.2. Classification (NCBI taxonomy): domain Eukaryota; kingdom Viridiplantae; phylum Streptophyta; class Pinopsida; order Pinales; family Pinaceae; genus Pinus; species Pinus albicaulis. The sequence goes on from CM076580.1 coordinate 757,724,794, forward strand.
ATTGAAATGCAGCCTAGTTGAAAAACAAGCATATGCACTAGTGAAAGCTCTTAAGTCCTTTTGAATTTATGTGTTGTATTCCAAGATTATTTCTTTTGTGCCAGATATTACTGTCAAGGATGTGTTGTTATAGCTCGACACAGATGGTAGAAGAGGAAGATGGCTGACAAAAATTCTGGAGTTTGATAGTGAAATCAGGCCTACTAAGTTGATAAAAGGACAGGGTTTAGCACGCTTAATCCGTATGCAGAGATCGCTCTGAATCTGAATGTAGAGATAGCTGAAGAAAAGATAAGGAAGGTACTATTGATTATCTTGGCATATTTTATTCCAATTGATACAAGGATATAGTGTATTTCTTGTTAAATTTCAGCTATCCTTCAGAAATGGAAAATTCAAAGAGGAGATATTTTAATTTGAAGACTGTTAAATTTTGCATTTTAGAAAATCAACTTTATTGGAAAGACCATGTAGGAGTTTTGTTAAGATGTCTAGATGAGGTTGAGTCCTAGGAAGTTATAGAAGAAATACATGCAGGAGTATGTGGCAGACATTTTTACTGGAAGGCCATTGCAAAGAAGATTTTAAGAGTTGGTTATTACTGGCCAACTCTTTTTTCTGATGTTTTTTCTAAAGTGAGAGCTTGCACTGAATGTCAAAAGTTCGTTGGTAAGAAAAAGCTACTCCCCCTACCTCTAATTCCTATTTCAACAGATGCTCCTTTCCAGCAGTGGGGTTTGGATTTCATTTTGAAATTCATCCACCATCATCGGGACAACACAGGTGGATTCTTACAGCCACAAATTATTTCACTAAGTTGATTGAGGCCATTCCAACTAGAAATGCTACTAAGACGGTAATTATCAATTTTTTGTTGGAAAATATTATGTCTAGATTTGGTTGTCCTCGGAGGTTAGTGACTGACAATGCAATGGCTTTCCAATCTGCCAAGATGAATAGTTTTTTTTAGAATTATAATATTGATTTGACTCATTCTACACATTATTACCCCTGGGGTAATGGGCTAGTTGAGTCATCAAATAAAATTCTGGTAAGAATTATAAAAAATATGATGAATGAAAATAAAAGAAATTGGGATACTCAGCTGGTTCATGCTCTTTGGGCAGATAGGGTAAGTGATAAAAGATCAATTGAAGCCTCTCCCTTTCAGCTTGTTTACGGTGTTGATGTTGTCATGCTAAAACATTTAGCTCTTTCTTTCATGAAGTTTCTACATGATGAGTCTGACAATTCAAACCCCATGCAAAGAAGGATGTTGCAATTGATAGAAGTTCAACAAAGTCAGGAATCTATGATAGGCGAAACAGAAAAATACAAGGCCAAATTAAAAGTTGTCTTTGATAAGAGGAAGAATCAAAAAACATTCCAAGAAGATGATCTAGTATTGCGTTGGGATGCAAGAAGAGAAGACCATGGAAAACATAGTAAGTTTTATAAATTATGGTTTGGGCCATTCAAGGTTGCTCAAGTTCTGGAAAATGATCAATTAGCTGGAGGTCCAGTTAATGGTCATTATCTCAAAAATTTCTTTGTTTGTTGAGTCATTCAGTCCCTCCACTTTAAATATCTGGAGTGTTGTTTTTCATCAGACTCCATGCCTAGTGGTGTTTATGTTTGTAAAGAGAGTCAATGTCATTATAGTCAATAAAGATAAGTTTCTTTCATTAGCTTCTAAAATTTGAAAAGTCCTGGAAGTTAAAGGCACTGAATCTACAGTCCTTGAAGCCTCACAGAGAGGACTTCATCCCCAATAGGAGCCATTGTTAGAACTGCAATTAAAAAAAAAAAAATTGGTTGTGATTGTAAATTTTTGTCTTTGATCCTCTTCCGTATCCTAACTCATGGTGAAGAACCTTGGAGGATTAAAATTGTATGAGTCTTTGTTACTTTGTAATAAAATTCCAAAGAAGTTCTGAGTCCAATACCATGTTTCTCTTATAAGGTTGATAGGGTAAAGTCTCTTCAAAGTAGGTCTTTTAACTAATTTTAGTGGCTGAATTCATAGGTTTCCATCTGAAAAAGAGTCTTATTCTTTCACCTTCATTTCCTTTCCAAGGTGAGAAACAGAGTGTTAAGATCATGAATTCTATTAAGAATAAAAAAAGCAATACTTGTTCTTTCCATGAAAGACAACTATCATTTTCAAGAGCTATGGTTTTATAGAAAAGTAGTGTTTTTCAGAAGGGTAGTAATTTCCTGCAAATTTATACAAAGGAGCAAAGGAAATATTATTTAACTGAAGACAACATAGCTATTTGAAGATTAAGGAAAATGTTAAAGTATAAGGTGTTGCATATCCGAAGAGTATTCATTTTTCATTTGAGAGATGAATTAAAAGGTGATCATTGTTATGCTAAGGTTATGCCACTATATTTCTACTTACTAAAAGGTATAGGTGTCACAAGCGCAGCACGAGTAGAAATAATGAGAATAAGTGATGGAGTTGGTGAAATAAGTGGCAGTGGTTTTAAATTATTAATGTGATTCTTGTCATCCTTGTTTTCCGAGTCATATGGCATGTATAACATGTTTCCATCCGCTCCCGTGACATCTGCATTGACAAATTTTCATTTTACATTTTAAAATCGTTCGTTACAGGTGCCAGTAGGTAGGGTTTCTTGGTGAATTAGACCTTGTTTCACAATTGTGTCGAAGGTTAAGGTTAACAGGTGCCAACAGGTAGGTTTTGGAGGTTAATCCTCGCTTTATAGTTGTGTTGGAGGTTAGAGTTAACAAGTGCAATATGGGCAAAGGATGCAAGGTAAATAGGTCTGAGCCATCAAACACTCGCTTTGTGGATAGTCGAGCTAAGGACGAGTTCAAGGAAGCTAGTTGGCACAAATTCTTAAAGAAATTCTCTGGTGAGAATGTGGCCATCGCTCAAGCATTTGCAGAGACCTTTGATTGTGAGAAGGTTAATATTGGATCTCAAACCTTCAATATCACAGAAACCATCATTTCCAGAGTAACACAGACTTATGCAACAGGTGAGTATTGGCATAAAAACAATAAAATTCTTCTTAAAGTTGATGCAAATGTTTATTTGAAGCCTGAACATGAGCACATCAGGTGGACTCCTACCATACACATTTCTTACTTCAAGCCTTAATGGAAACATTTTATCACTACTGTCCAACACTACATAACTTGTGAAGGAATATTTTTGACTGTTCATAAGTATCAAATGAGGTTCTTAGTCCACATTTCAGGTGCTAGACCCATGAACTTACCCTTTTTTCTCCATAGATCCTTGCTATCAATGTCTCGGAAGTTACAGAAGACCCCAAGTTACTCATTACATAACCTATACCATAGAGGCCTGATTAAGATATTGATATCTTATCACTTGAGAAAGAGAAGGACTACCTGGGAGAAGTTTATAACACAGGAGGGATTTAATACTACTTATTCTAGAAGAAGAGTAGGGAGACCTAGGAAAGTGAGGGATTCAAAAAAATAGTAGCCAAAACCTACTGATCCATCAATCCCCTCGAAAGATGGCCCATCCTCCATATCATCTAGAAGACAGGCCAAAAGCTTGACCAAGAAGGCTAGAAACCTAAATATATGCCTACAACACAACCAACCAATGAAGCCCATATCAGTAGTTCACCCAAAGAACCTCAGACCTTAAGGTCATTCATGGAGCAATGTAAAAGGAAATAGAAGCAAGGAGATACCATGTCTCATAAAAATATTGTGTCAAAAAGAAAGGAGGAGATAGCTTCCTCTTCAAGAGGAAAACCTAGGAAATGGTTTATCATGACAAAATAAATTTCAGAGGAAGTCAACTCTGAAGTTCTAACTTCCAATCCTATTCTGCCTTCAAAGGAATTCAACCCTGGAGCAACAAGATCAAACCATGTTTTTAAAACTACTCAAGAGACTCAGCCAAGCAATGATATTTCATTCAGAAAATCTACTCTCTCACAGTTCTTGTTATCACTTAATAAAGGCAAAAAGAAAATGTCAAAGACTTTTACAGAGGAAGAGCCTACCTTAGCTCAACTATTCTCATCCATTGGATCTTCATCCAAGAAGAGGAAGAATACTGTGATACATTCATACTCCACTTATGAAGATAGCAGTGATTCTGAATATACCGAATCAGAGTTTGAAGAGGGAGAATCTAGCAGATTCATACATGGAGGTAAAAGGGCTAAGTATATTCCAAATCCCTACATCCAAAGACCTCACACCAGGCCTAAAAACAAACTCAAACTAACCAGCAAGATGATTGCTAACCCTTCATTGAGAGATGAGATTATAAATGTTGATGATAGTCCAGATGATAAAACCGAGAAGAAAAATACTCAGCTAAAAGTTCAAACACAGAAAAGGAGGTCAGACAAAAGAGTGACCAAAGCTGAGGCTATCAGAATTTTTTCCTCCATATTGGACCTCTGAAGAATTAAGAGACAGGGCCTTTGAAGAAGCTTTTCATTTCGGTTTTATTTTTTATATTTTCATATATAGCTACTTTGTTTCAGTAGGGGTAGCTATTATTTTCAAATATTAGTATATGGTGAAAAGAAGCTAATTTTTGGTATGCACCAAAGTGGATGAAGTGGATGAGATTTCTGTTATGATAAATTCTGTGAGGTGTCATATAAACCTCCATTTGGTTAGTCACTCTTATGTTTTAGCAGGTATGCAGACAAGTGTTCACAGATACTCTTTTCAGTTGCTGGATTCCACCTTTTCTAGAAACATTTTTGATGCATTGCGAGGGCACTCAGCTACATTTATCCAGGGAGATTCAGCTCCATAATGCCACTTCTTATCTTGTTTCTATTTTCAGCTTTTTGTTTAATGTTTTAGATGAAATCTACCTTACGTAGAGAGTTGTAATAAATTCCTAAAACAAAGTTATACTTTTATGGGAGACTTCTACACAGAGCTCCTAATTTTTTTGTAAATATGGTGTAATACAAAGACATAAGGGTTCGATGATTGTATCTTACTGAGCATATTGTGTTACACATTTTGAATATATAATATATCAACAGTATTCTTGAGTATTTATGACAGTTTGTTATGTGTATTATTTTTCTTCTCTCATGCGTCTCCATACTTGAATTCTTCAGTTCCAGATTGTGATGTGATCTCTGTTACATATTTTTATTAGTCTCATGTTATATCTGTACATGATTATCGATTTTTTTCAGTCTTTCTTAGCAAGCATTATTGATGAAATATGTGTGGTAAATTAAATGTGAGCATTCCTTGTGACATATATTTTTAAAGTGTGCAATGAGATTCTTGTAAGACTTCTAGGAGCTTTCTTTCATTGAGACACTAATCAGTTGAACTCTGTGTTATTTTTCTGTCTAAATAGTGGAATTATATGTTATATACCTATTGTCCATATGCATACCTTCCTAACCTTCAGATTACCAATTTAGTCTTGCTACCATATCAAGCCTTAGTACCCTCATATGTGTAAGAGATAGTTATATATTTGAAAAATTTTCAGCAGATGTAAGATTCAGTCACTTTCTGCAATCCAATCCAAATCATAAATAGCCCTGAGCTTAAGATGTGTTTGGTCAATCACTTGTCACAATTCAAGTGCTGATTCCAGCGCTAACAAATGGCATGGATGGGAAATTTATCCTTGGTGGTGATTTTGCTAAGAGAAAAAAAATCAAGGAACATGTGCCAATTTCCTTCTTTATTGAGTACCACAACTATATGATATGAATAAATTCCAATGCTAAAATGGTTGACACCCATGGTTAACAATTCCTAAACAATTTTTTTTATTTCATTTTTCTGAGCAAATGAGTTGTGATAAAGGTGAACATTGGGTGGGAAAATACCAAGTATGAGTGAAACTAAATGATTTTTGGCACCACAAGAAGGTGTTAGGAATTTTAGGGTTTCAAAAACTAAATAATTCTTGAGCAATTTTTTCAATTTCATTTTTCTATGAAAATTAGTGGTGATAACAATGAACATTGTGTGGGATATTAATAAGTATGAGTGCAATGGAATTATCATGGGTACCACAAAAAGGTGGGATGCCTAGGGGTTTTTTTTTACTTGTGTATCATGGGAGGTACTCCCACAACCCCTGGGGTACTAGGTTTGTGAGGAGTTTCCCACAAAAGTGGTTTGTGGGAAGTGTACCCAAGAAGTGGGATTTATACCCAAAGTTGTGGGCACGAAACCAAGCGGGGAAAATGTTATTATATTCGTTGACAACATGTGGAGCACCCTTGATGAGTTAAGAGGCTACTATGGCTTAAATTATGTGGTCAAAATCCAATGAAATAGAATTTATTCCTTAAGATAGTGGGTTTTTGATGAGTAGGCTTGGCCTACAAGGCATGGCCCTTGAGGTTTAAGTTAGCCCCTAAGATCACTATATGAAGTAATGAGTTAAAGATCATTTTATCACACAACACAATATCATTTCATCATAAGAATACTTCTAAAGGAGCCAGAAACCTCATGGAATTCAAGTTATGAGGAAGAAAGAAGGATGAATGATATCTCTATTTTTATGTTATGACAAATCGAATTCATGGAGGGTTGTTTGTGAGGTTTTAGACGTGTATATTTTCTGTTGTATCTCTATGCACAGGACGTGACACTTTATAGAATTGTAGAGATTGGCGAGACCCTAACTTCTGCAAGAAAGAAGGTCACAAGGTTTGTGATAAGGCAAGGATAAAGGGTTGTGGTCCTACGTAGGAGTTTAGGGGAAAAAGAGAGGTAGTCACAATCTTAAAAATGAATTAGGTAACCCTAGATATGGGGGTCATATGGATCTAGATATCAAGCTGAAAACATTAGTTAGAAGTGTGACCAGGACTATGGAGCTTTGGAGGCTATGTCGTGTCTCTAAGGAGGTACGTTGAGCAATCTTAAGTTGTTGAATTGCAATGGTGGTAGGATTGTTTCAAGGGTTTTGAACAATGGTATTTACAATCCCTAAGTACATTGAATAATGGCAACTTATCACTGTTAAGAGGGAATTTATTGATGCCCTAATTTAGGGTTGCTTCAATTTATTGATCGTCAGCTAATTTATTCCCTAAAATTATATCCAAAAGAGTGAGATAATACACCTTGATTTATTAAGATTATTGGAGAGGGATGATACCCTAAGGAAGGTGAAAAGAAGCTTGTCTTTCCATTGTATTGAGATTCACATATTCTTGTGTTATGCAAAGCTAATTTCGGGAGCCTAGATGTAGAAATATGTAACTAGGTTTGGTCTTCATAATGACAAATGTAATCATGATTTTATGTATTAAATGAAAAGAGAAAAAAAAAATTGTTATTGTAAGTCTTGAGCCATGGGCTTCATGCTCAAGAGAATTTATTTTATAGGGAAAAGCACCCATTGCGTGCTTATATGGGCTGAAATGGAACCCAGAAATGGCACCCAAAGGGGGCTTCTAATTTAATTTTCCCTTAATTAAATTGGAAGAAAAATTATAATTTCATCTCATGACCACTTGTATTAGTTAACTGAGTCGGGAATACTTAGTTAGCTAAGGAAATTCTAGTTTAGGGCTTGAGAGGATGCATGTAGAGTTCTCTCATGATTTTAGGGGGTCCAGTTAGAGTTATCTGTGAGTTGTAATTAGTTAACTCAATTAATTGAGTTAAAAAATGTTTAACTAGTTCTAACTGAGAGATGAGCTAGTGATAGGTCCAGTGAATTAAATCTGATTTAATTCACAAGTATTGATCAATCAGTTAACTGATAATTTGTTATAAATATATGTTGCATGTTAATTCTAAGGAAGGCTAGGTTGAGATTGAGGTTAAAGGGAAGATAACTATTAGTTGTATAATTAGAAAATTGTACAGGTCATGTATGAGGTCATCAGGATGCCCTGAACGAATTGCACAATAAATTCTTGAGAATTTCCTATTTAATAGGGCCACAATTCCTCCAGGAATGTGTGATCAAGGCTGGTCAGACAGAGGTTGAGAATTGGTTAATTATTTGACTTATTTTGCCTAGATCAAAGTGAGACAGTCAGCAGAGTGTAGATGTTTCTTAGTGATGGAAATATCATTTTATTGTTTCATGGTCTTTAATTTATGAAATATAAAAATAGCGGGGTTTTGAGCAGTTTCTTTCCCCAAATACATCTTGTGTTGGGTGATTGATTATTTCTTTCTTTTACTTGTTATGTGGTTGTGTGATCATATTTGGTTTCCGTAAATTGTAGAAGGATTCAGTATTTTGTTTTAGTACATAACAAGATCAAATTGAATCCTTTTGGATAATTTCTACAAGGTACCAAAGCACCAGGAATCAGAATAGAAGAGAAGAACCAAAGTTTTTTTTGAACAGTTACATCGAATTTGCAAATTTATTATTCAGGACCCAACAACAGATCAAGATGTCTTTCAATGGATTGAGACTCGAATATGCCTTTGAGGGAAATTTGAATTACACAGCATGGAAGGACAGGATGGAGGAAATTCCCAAGGAAAACGGACTGAATGAATTCATAGACAGTGATATTCCTCAGCCCGCAGTAGCAGATGCTCAACTTCTTGATGCATGGAAGATGAAAGTAGAAAAGGTGAGAAGGATCTTGTTAGAGGGAGTTTGAGATCATATTGTCTCAAGTATCCATAGAAAGGAAACTCTGTATGTTATGTGGAATGACTTAAGAGATATGTTTCAGAATAGCAGTGACCATAAGAAGTTGGCGTTGAAAGACAAGCTCAGAAAATTATCAAGATGGAGAAGGGAAACACGATCCAAAAATACTTGACAAAGTTCACTCAATGTCAATATGAGCTTGGAAGTGTTGGGATAACAATTTCCCACGATGATTTGGTGAGCCTAGCTCTTCTAGGCCTTCCCAAGATCTGGCATAGCTACTAGGACTCTGTGAATAGCAGGGATAAGCTACCAGACTGGGAGCGATTATGGTTTGACTTGGTACAAGAAGAGATTCGGTGGAGCACTAGAGATGGATCCTCATCAAATATTGATGATGAGGAGTATTGTGCCTTGGCTAGAAAGGCGAAGAAAGAAAGGGAAGGCGTCCCATTCCAAATCGGATTCTAGCAAGGCAAGCAAGACTTATCAAAGGTAAAATGTTTCAACTATCATGAGCATGGAAATTATGCCACAAATTGTCCACAAAAGAAGACAAAAAATAAGGCCTCGGGAGCAGCAGTAGGTGAAGCACTTGTTTCACAGTTCGAGTTGGATTTCACTCTCATCGCATGCGTGGTGTCATCAGTGATGGGGTCTCTGTGGTACTTGGATAGTGGAGATTCATTCCATATGACCAACAATAAATAATTCTATAGTATCTTCGAGGATAAGGATCTCCAGATGCACATTTTTATGGGTGATGATGGGAGGTATAGCGTTACCAGTGTATGTACAGTTACCTTTTAGAGGGATTCGAGTAATCCACTCACATTAAAAGATGTCATGTATGTTCATGTTTTAAAAAAGAATTTGTTTTTTGTTGCTATGTTGGAAGATTGTGGATATGATGTGATATTTAGTGAAGGAAAGGCATTCATTCGTCACAAAGCCACGAGACAGGTGAAAAATATTGGGGTTTGAGTAAATAACCTATACAAATTGGATGTAGAATACAATGTTTCCTTGAGCACAAAACAAGAGAAGGTGGAGAACTAAGACATCTATGAGTTATGGCACGGGAGATTGGGCCATCTACACCACATTGATTTGAAGGTCATACAACAGACTTCTACGGGACTTCCAAATGGTGCACTTGTGTAGATAGATACATGCAAAGGGTGTACATTGGGGAAGTATACCAAATCCACCATTCATGATAAGGAAAGTGGAGCCAAGGCGATCCTTGAGAGAGTTCACTCAGACATGTGTGGATTTTTCTCGACAGCTTCCACAACAAAACATAGGTATTATGTGATTTTTGTTTGATGATTTTTCAAGAAAGTCTTGGATTTTCTTCATGCAGAAGAAAGACTAGGCGTTCTCCAAGTTTTGTGAGTTTAAGGCACTTTTCGAGAAAGATACAGGGAAGAAGGTGAAGGCTTTAAGGAACAACAATGGTGGAGAATACATCTCTAACGAATTCAAGAACTTGTGTGCCTCAGAAGGAATTTGAAGGGAATTGAGAGCACCTCATAACCTACAATAGAATGGGGTTGCAGAAAGAAAGAACAAAAATTTTGTGGGAGCAGCACGAGCTATGTTGCATGATCATGTCCTATTGTTTCATCTGTGGGCGGAATCATGTAATACAACAGTATTTGTGAAAAACATAATTCCTCATTGGATACTTGGGATGAGTACACCAGAGGAAGCTTTTTCAGGTAAGAGACCATATGTGTCATATTTTAAACTTTTTGGTTCATCTGTTTATTTCCATGTGACCAAATATGTCAGGAAGAAGTTAGAGCCAACAACAGAGTTTTGGATATTTGTGGGGTACACTAATACACCTCGCAACTATTGGGTGTAATTTCCAGCACATAAGATGACAGTGGTCAGAAAACATGTGAAATTCGATGAAGAGAAAGCCATGCAATTATACCTTGAGAGGGAGATTGAGTTGCATGCAATTGAGGAGCTATTGGCTCCAAAAGAAGAACCTCAGGATGTGGATCAGCCACAAGAAGAGGAACAGAGAGTGGTAGAAACCACTCATGCAGATCCATCCACCATAGACAGAAGGAAGCACGCCAGAGAGGCTGACATATTGTTGCTATATGTGAGAGAGAATGTGGGAGCACCCACATCATATCACAAGCAAAGAAGGTCCCCAAAGCAGTACACTAGATACATAGCTCTTATGAGCGAAGGTATTGAGATAAAACCATCCTCTTTCGAGGAATAGGTGCGACAACTAGTTTGCGTTCGTTCCATAGTTGAGGAATATGACTTTGTTATCTGAAACAATGCATGGGAAGTTTTCCCAAGACCAGATGGGAAGTTAGTTGCAGGATCCAAGTGGGTCTACAAGGTGAAGCAGGCAGCATATGGAAGTGTGGAGAGGCACAAGGCCAGATTTGTGGCCAGAGGGTTCTCTCAAGTGGATGGGATTGACTATGATGAGAAGTTTGCACTAGTCGTAAGGTACTCATCCATCAGATCCATCCTTTCACTCTAAGCACAAATGGGATGATAGATATATCAAATGGATATAAAGACAACCTTTATCAATGGAGTTATTGAGGAAGAGGTGTACATTGAGCAATCGTAAGGTTTTGAGACCTTAGACAAGGAGTCGCATGTGTGCAGACTTAAGAGATCATTGTGGGCTAAAGTAAGAACCTTGTGCTCGGTACACAAGGATACAATTATTTCACCGGGTTGGGCTTCACCAGAGTGAAGCGGATGCGAACCTTTATTAGGTTGTGGTATATGGTAAGATTTTGATTATTGTAATTTATATCGATGATATAATACTAACAGGTGATGACCAGCTCATCAAGTGTTACAAACAGGATCTTGCAAGAGAATTTGAGATGAAGGACATGGGGCTCTTTCACTATTTGCTGGGATTGGAAATACGGAAAGGAGATGGGGAGGTATTTGTATCTCAAGGAAATTATGCCAACGAGATCCTTAGGAAGTTCCAAATGGAGGGTAACAAACCCATGGAGACTCCTCTAGCAGGAAACTGGAGGAATGAGGATGTTACTTCGAGAGAAGTAGTGGATGATATTGTTTACAGGAAGCTTTTGGATTCACTCATGTATTTGGTGAACACACGACTAAGCATATGCTACGTAGTTAACCAGATTAGTAAAATTATGGTTAATCCTACCAAGCTCTTTTGGAAGTAAGGAAAGCATGTGCTGAGATACCTCAGAGGCACTACAGAGTATGGACTATGGTATAAGGCTTCACCGATGCATATTGGGTAGGGAGTCCATCCAATAGGAAGAGCACATCCAAGGGGAATCTTTAGCATAGGATCAGCAGTATTTTCTAGGTACAGAAAGAAACAGAGGTCATTTGCACTCATTTTAGTAGAGGTAGAGTACATGGCTGTCATTCAGGAAGCATGCAAGGCCATATGGATGAGGAAGATACTTGTTGGTTTTTTTGGTCGAAAGATGGATCCAACTATGATATATTGTGATAACCAAATTTGCATCAAACTCTCGGTTAATCTAATTTTTCATGACAGGTCCTAGCATATTGATATATGGTATCACCATCTCATAGATTGTGTGCAGAGTCGGATTTAGTCATTAGAGTACGTTCCCACGGAGGAGCAGGATGCGTACATCTTGATGAAGGTGTTGTAAAGAATTAAATTCGAGTTCCACAGAGATGGGATCGAGGTAGAAGATAATCCCTTTATTATTGAGAGGGAGTGTTGAAATGGAACCAAGAAATGGCACCCAAAAGGGGATTCTAATTTAATTTTCCCTTAATTAAATTGGAAAAGAAAATGTAATTTCCTCTCATGACAACTTGTATTGGTTAACTGAGTCATGAAGACTTAGTTAGCTTAGGAAATTCGAGTCAAGGGTCTAAGAGGAGGCATGTAGAGTTCTCCCATGATTTTAGGGGGTCCAATTACAGTTATTTGTGAGCATTAGCATAGTTCTATGCTTAATCATGAGTGTGTTTTAATTTATTTATTTATTTTCAGGATAAAAATTGTAAATTTCAAAAAAAAAATATTAGAACGCTGTCGGAAGTTCTGGTAGTGTCTGTTTTAGCCCTATCGGACAATTTCCTTTAACTATGTTTTATGTATGGTTTTCATTTACCCGATGCTATTGGAAGTTCCAATAACCTCCCATGTTTTTAAAAAAATAAAAAAGCGCATCCGCTTTTGAGTTAGCCACATGTTCCTGATTTCAACTAAGGTTTAAATATTTTAAATCATGAGCCATGTCACATGATAGGAAAGGTTATATGTTTGAATTATGTCGAGTTAAGTTGTGGTCATACATGGAAGAGTTAGGTGTGAATCCGAAGTTACGAAGAACCAACCATTGTTTGTCCTGTCTGTCAGCCCAAGTCATTATGTCCACATGTCAAGGTACGTATTTAGTTTCAATATTACTTGTGGGTATACGATTTAATGTGGTTATCGTTTGATTAATCATGCATGAGCGCTGCCAGAATTTTAGGCCTGCCATAAAATACGATGGAGGTGACTACCAACTTGAACATCGTTCAGCTCCAGCCACCTGTTGTGGAGAATCTGAAACAAAGCAGGAAACTAAAGATAATCACGAGGTGTGGTATACAGTTTCCGATACTTCCCGTTATGAAAATATCTTATGCATGGAAAAGTGAACCAACATGTCACTTAAAGTTACCGAAAGAAAAGGAAAGACATCAGTTTTCAAATTCGGTTGTAGGTGAATGAGCAGTTCCAGTGAGCAGCTTGAGGAGGAGACTAAGTTTTCATATAGTTTGCATTGAACATTTAGAAACACCTTTAAATTAAGTTTCACTAAACTTGACACCTTTTAGATCTAGCAGACAGCCTTCTTTATTGCTCAGATGACTAAAAAACGAGGAAAACTTAAGCGTATTGAACCTCAAGGATTTGATTTAATAGATTCCAATTCGAATGTGAGGAGGTTTTATTTATAGGCAGGGTGGTATCCATTTTTCTCAATGTTAGGAATATCTCATCTAGGAGTAGCCAACGAATTTTCCCTCTCATTCAATGGACAAGAAGCAAATGTTTATGGCCTCAAACTGCAGGTATTAGCATAATCCATTGATGAAGCTTTCCACCTCCCACGGGAAGGAGAGAAATGGTTTAAAAGCCAAGTCATTACTGGAGGAGACCTCAACAACTTCATCAAGGATGAATAGAGAGACCCTAAATGGGCTAAAGGGATTCCTAGTAGTTATCTCAAGGATGAATGGGTTGAAACTGTCAAGCTCATTAAGATCTACCTTACTTGTGAGAGGAGGTATAATATTGTATTTTTGTATCAAATGAGGTTTTTGTTTCACATTGCAGGTATGAAGACCCTCAACCAAACTTCCTTCCTGCTAAAAATATTGAATAATATGTCAGCTATAATACCAACCCATGCAGTAGCTTCAGATTATAGCATCTACCATCAAGATCTTATCAAGGTGTTGGTCGTTGAAGCACTCAGAAGAAGAAACCGGACTTGGGAGAATTTCCTATTTTACAGAGAAGGCTAACCTGCACTTATAAAAAACATTCCTGCTCAGCAATATCCATCCTCACAGCAACATTCTCAACCTTCTAAGCAGAAGGGAAAATGTCAAAAACCAACTACTTCATCAGTTCATAAAAGGACTAAAAGAAAAGCAAAGAAGGTGAATATCTACAAAAAGGCTAAGGATAAACAGGTACAGGAAAATTCTCCCCCAACCAAAGTTGAAGAGAAGTTGGAAAAGGGAGGAGGTTCATCTATCAACAAGCCCAAATCAATGAAGATTGTGTCTCATGTTTCTCCTTTTCCCAAGGTATATTCCAGAGCATGGAAAGGATATACTGCAGTTGTAGAAAAATAAAAATAATAGGTGCTGCCAGAAGTTTCGGTAGCAAACATTCAGCAAAAGGTTCAGAAGGATTATCAACCCACCAAATCATATGAGGAGCTCCTAAAGGATGCAGGGTATGATATTACCAACAAGAAAAGAAAAAAGGATGCAAGACAAGTTGTTGGCAGTAATAAAAGACATACAAGAGCCAACAACAAATTTAGGCTGAAATCCAAAGCTCTGCATAACCCAAGCTCGATGATAGAAGTTATAGATGTTGAGAGGAAATATGAAGGGTTATAGACTGTAACTCCTTCAATTGCAGAATCTAGTGGGTTCAAGAAGAAAGATAAGGGTAAATATCCCTCAGGCCAACGAACAGGAACCTCCAAGAGAAGAAAAATCCAAAAGAGCTCAGAAGAGGAAAATGCCATTTCAAAAGAGAAAACCACCAGGACTACAAGGTCACAATCAACAGGTGGTAGTAAAACAGATTTAGACAAGCTTGCAGAAGTTGTAGCTCATATGGAGGAGAGGTAAAAGGATGTCCCAATGAAGTATCTTTTGCCTATTAGTTATATTTTGGAACAACTCAATTTTCAGAATGTTTTAATCTGCATAGAACTTTTCAAGTATCTTGTTGTGAATTTTTGAAAATGCAACAGAGTGTTACCAAAAGTTCCAGTAGCATTACAGTTTTTGAGCAGTTACAGGTTTTTACCAGAAGTTTCGGTAGCATCTGTTTTAAATGATTTTTTACAGCTGTCAGCAGAATTTTTGAGCTAGTCCAAGGATGATAAGGACTCCTAATGATATGGACATGACAAGTGATGGTTGATAAGTGTTTTTGAGGTTGTTAAATGACATATTTAATGAATACACATGGGTTTTAAAGAACCAAGATCATGGAGAGACAAACCAGCAGAAAAGGAGGTAGGTTTCCAGCACACTCAGTAGTACAATTTGAATTGTCTTGTTTCTTCCTATCTACATTTGTCATGTTAGTTATATTTCGATAAGATATGTCTTTAATATGCTATAAATTCTATGTAATGAGAGGAAGAGTGAATCCTTCTTTTCAGGAGAGATGGAGTTGGTGCCTCTATCTATAAATATCATTTGTAAATGCCATTTCAGTGTTGGATTTTGGTTGACCTTAAGACTTTTCATAGTAAAGAAAACTAATTTTTATACGTCATGCTGGAGGAATTTGTGTTTCAAGTACTATCTAATGTATGGTGTGTTTCTCTTGTTATTTCATTCATCTAATTTATGAGTTGCAACAGCTAGAAAGTATGAATAAGAGCATTGTTAGAGGATATAATAGTTAATTATCTATTGTTAAATTTTCTGAAAATCATCTATATGTTGTGTAGAACATGTTAGTGAAGGTTTTATGAAGGATTTATGAGATTCTTTATGCATGTATTCTAATTTATAAATGTTGTTTCCTTTACATAAAACATATTTTATGTTAAAGGCCACTCTTATAGTTGTGTGACTAATTTAGGATATGTTTATTTCTTATATTGAGTACCAACTATCTGTCTCCTTTCATCTGTCACAATATTCTCCCCTATAGTACAATTTTTTCCATACAATTTATACTTGCCACAACTTGCCAAATGCATGAAGGCCTAAAAGAGTTGAAATCATTTCAAAATTTTTAAGAAGCCATCCACCATATAAAATATTTTACTTTGAAATGGACTATGATGTGTAAGGCTTACTCCTTTTTAGTCAAGGAGTGACTCCTTGTGCTAACAGTGAGTTGTAATTGGTTAACTCAATTAATTGAGTTAAAATCAGTTTAAGTAGTTCTAACTGAGAGATGAGCTAGTGATAACTCCAGTGAATTAAATATAATTTAATTCACAAGTAGTGATCAATCAGTTAATTGATAATTTGCTATAAATAATTGTTGCATGTCAGTTCTAAGGAAGGCCCAGTTGATATTGAGGTTAAAGGGATGATAAATATCAATTGTATAATTAGAAAATTGTACAGTTCATGTATGAGACATCAAGATGCCTTGAAGGAATTGCGCAATCAATTCTTGGGAATTTCCTATTTAATAGGGCCAAAATTCCTCTAGGAATGCATGAGCATGGCTGGTAAGATAGAGGTTGAGAATTGGTTAAGTATTTGACTGATTTTTCCTAGATCAGAGTGAGACAGTCAACAGAGTGTAGAGGTTTCTTAGTGAGGGAAATAGCATTGTATTGTTTCATGGTCTTGACTTTATGAAATATACATATAGCAGGTTTTTGAGCTATTTTTCCCATATACATCTTGTGTTTTTTGATTGATTATTTCTTTCTCTTACTTGTTATGTGATTGTGTGATCAAATTTGGGTTCTGCAACTTGTAGAAGGATTCAGTATTTTGTTTTAGTACATTACAAGATCGGATTTAATCCCTTTGGATAATTTCTACAATAGGTTTGTTATAACATCATTGAGTCATTGTGATGTATGAATGACACATTTTTGCATGTTAAATATTGTAAAGAAAAATTTATTGAGTCATAATAAAGTCAAAAGAACCTTCAAGACCTCGACATCGCACAAAGTTTAAGTCGACCTAAAGGAAGCAATTCAGCCCTATGTGAAGCCTATATAAAGAAGACCTCGATCTCATTTGGAGGACACACCCTCCCTCACATAAGTTTTATCTTAGGGATGAAAAGGAAGTGTGAAGAAGAGGAACACTAAATAAGGAGAAAAAGTCAGAGTTTTGATTTCGTTTTGGGCTACTTATCTCCACACGTGCGAAGGAATTAGGGCACATATTATTACAGTGAAGTCGAGCTAAAGAATGGAAATTAGTCACTAAGTAGAGTTGTTCTAGAAGCTGAATTCTCTAAGAGAGAGAATCTACCCAAACGAATAAGATATGTTGCAGTTTCTAGGAATATCAAAGTTGCAGTTGCAATATCTGGTTGTAGTCGAAGTTGCAATTTCTGGGAAAGTTAAAGTTATAGTTGTAGTGAAGTTGCTGCATAGGTTGAAGTTGTTGAAAGGAGAAGCTATTCAAAGAGGAAGCATTGAATTGGTCTTGGAGGGGTTCTTGGTCAAGGTTCTAGGTCTTGGAATTCATCATTTGAAGATTCTATAAGAAGAAGAATTATTTTGGGTTTTCCTCTCAGGTTGGAGAGTTTTTTTCCCTGGATTATCTCCTACATATTGTGCCCTTTGTTCTTTATGGTTTGGTAGTTTTTTGATGAATAAGAACACATAATAATAATTAAGTATAAGAAGAACCTAATTAAGAAAAGTAAAAAATTCCTCATAAGCAGTTATCATTATAAGATAAATCATCTAATATTATTTGCCCTATATTGGTCAACACTAGAAAGGGTCGAAGTGTGTCTCCAAGTGTGGAAAATGGTGAGAATTATGGTAGATGTGTAGTAGATTTCATAGATTGAAATGTTGGTTTGATGTTTTGTCCATAAGCGGTGTGTGTACAATGTGGTATTGTGCCCTTGTTGAGTGACAAGGTGTAGAAAATCATTAATAAAAGGGTTGTGTGCAAGAAGCCCTAAGTTTTTCATCCTGGGAGAAACCAAGAGATAGTAAGAGGGAATATTTGATGTGAAATAGTTATGTTGTCCTAGGAGCAGCTAGGAGACAATGAGTAGGCAATTAATTTAAGTCCCTATGTGTAGCATACTTTAATGGAGTTTTTTGTTAGAGAGTAGATGTTCAAGTCCCTGAGAGAAGACACCTTGGAGGAGAAAAAGGACTGTGAGAGGGCAGATATATGAGCCTAATTTTAGTCACCCTTGTAGAAGAAGGAGGATTAATAGTGGCAGATTGGTCGATTGAAGATGAAATCATTCTGAAGTTGCATAAGTACTTTTGAGCAGCATTAGAGGTTGCAAAGGATCGTCCAGAATTGTTCAAGGTACGTGGACCAAAAGGGATGAGTTGAGCGCTCCTTCAATCAGTAAGTCAAGTGAACTTTGTTTAGGGTAGATTTGTATTCATAAGTTGTTGGCTCCAGGCCCTAGTTGTTCTTGTATCAGGGTTAATTGTAAGGACCATGATCCCTAGTGCGAGAGCCCTATGTTTATTGTATTAAATTTGTAAAATAAAAAGTTTTGGGTCAAAAATTGTCTTGTGTACTACATTAATTCATTGTTCTACATTTTTTGTTGTGAAAATTGGTAGTGTTGTGGTATTTCAGTGTGTTTATGATTTTGTTCTTCCACATAAACCTAATTCTAAATTGTAGAGGAAAAATCAACAATTTAAAAAAATTAGAGTTGAGATCAGATAAGTTGCATTTTAGGATTAATTGTTTGTAACGGAACCTCAAAGGCTTAAATAGCATGAAAGTGGGCAATAATGCTAGAATGTTCCTTTCTGATCATTTTTTCCATAGCTGAACTGACGATCTTGGGAGAATATACCATGATGCCTTGGAAAATGTAGCAATGCATATCCTATTGGAAGCTCATGTATAAGTCATTGAAATCCATGGTGATGGGGCCTAGAGTGTGTGTCCATTGAACACCTAGAACAATGTCACAACCCCCCATTTGAATGTCAAACTTGTGGAATTTCAAATAATAATAATTAATTTGAAGGTGCACATTTTGAATGAACACCACATTTCATGGAAATCCTATAAACAATTGTGATCTAAAAGTTATTGACTACATGGATATAACAATGAGTCTCTTGAGTAGTTGTATGGTGAATAAATTTATGAGTGATGCCACTATCTATCAGGATAATTACCTTATGTTGCTTGATATAGTAAATCAAATTAATAGTTTCGAGAGTTAATATATCAATTAAAGAATGTAGAGAGATGAGGGGTTCAACCTCGGGTTGATCAGAGGGAGGATTGTCATTATTTCGGTGACACAATGTCGCAATGATTCTAGATAGGTAGCATAACCATCATCTTCAAAAATGTCATAATGGCTATGAAATGTTTTTACTACTTAAATTTGTGCCCCATAAAGTGTTTTTCATCATAATTGTAGCAAAGGCCATTAAATTTCCATTCAACCACTTCCACTTATGTTAATATGGGGATCTTGAGAGGAGGAGATGGAACAACGAGATTGGTTGTGTGGGCATGGGGAATAAGGGATGAGTTTATTTATTTGATTAATGACCATATGGTGTGCTTCCCTAACTCTATGAGTGGATTCAAGCCACATCCCAGGGTGAGCCATTAAGAAATGGGCACAAATGTCTTCCTTGAGACCATTGGTAAGTCAATTGTGGAAGGTGCTATACATTCCCTTGATATGAAAAGGCAATTGCTCAAAACAAATGTTGTAGTTTTCAATTGTATATGTTTATTTAAGCTTGGTCAAACAACCCAAATGATCAGATTTTGTATTAAAAAATTCGTAAAGAGTGAAAAAAATTGAGCCTAGTAAATATAACCTCGGTGAGAATTATTATGTCATTACTACCATTTTTATGGATTTATATCTAAATAAAGGAAACCATCATGAGTTTTCAGTAATTAATTGATGATGCAATAACAAATAGTGTTCCATAGGTGTGACCTAGATAGTTAGGTAAGAGACATCAAAATTATTTTCATCCACTTTAGGAAGGCATAGATCTTGATAAAAGGAGTTAGAATAAAGCTCCATGGAATGGGATGAATTGACTCCCACTTTGTGTGAAGGTTTCTCTTGGGATTCAAGGCCCCTGAATTTACCAAGAATTGGTACAAGGTTGAAATTTGAAAGGAGGTTTTCACTTCTGGCTAGCTTGGAATTAATGGTAGCAAGTTGCGAATTAATTGTACTAAATTTTTTATCAATATTAACTTGAACTTATTTGAATTGGGTTTATAAGTTTTCTTAGGAATATTTTATGGAAGCAATGTGGTTTCCATCTAGAGAGGCTTCACAAGTAATAAGGGGATGGGAGGGTGGAGCTATAGATAGGTGAGAAATAAAAGGGGTGAGTGGGTCCACATAAAAAGGGTTGCTACAAATTTGTATGAATGTGATTGGTAAATATTTTTAGGCCCAAGGATATAGGTAGGAAGTAATAGGGTAGGTGGGTCCACAAAAAAATGTTGATGAAAGAGTGATACGATTGTAATCAACATGAAGCAATAAATCTATTGAGATGTGTCCCAAATAAGGGTATTGGTGGTTACAATGGACCAATTTTTTTCAAACTCCTATACAGTTATACTCCTATATGAATAATGTTATGTTGAAACATGCCCAAATTCCACACATTGAATATTATCAGGAATTTTCCAGCCTAGGCACAAGAAGTAGGGTTTCCAAGGACTAAATGTAAAAAAATTCAACATATTTTTGGATTGGAAACAAGGACTAGGGATTTGAGGGTTCCTAAGGATAAGGGAGTTCCCTATGTTATAGCTCTCTAATATACA
Organism: Pinus albicaulis; assembly: GCA_034641835.2. Taxonomy (NCBI): domain Eukaryota; kingdom Viridiplantae; phylum Streptophyta; class Pinopsida; order Pinales; family Pinaceae; genus Pinus; species Pinus albicaulis. The sequence continues at coordinate 757,745,636 of CM076580.1, forward strand.
TGTGGAGTCTGTTAGTGGTACTCAACCCAACATCTCAGGCTCTAACTAAGGAGATTCAACCGTACCCTTAGCTATATTATGCTACTACCTAGGTATGTGAGAGTATTCTTCTCAATTCTTGTTCTTGGTGCCACTATAATTGTTAGGAAATTGAGTGACTGATATAGGGTTGGTTTTAGGATACCTATAGGACTTCCAATATACCCGAGGGTACATATAAGTAAAATTCCATGCACTTGTTGTTTCATGTGGCACTACTCAAAGGGGTACCAATAGAGCTCACACAGGTTTCAAACTAAGTGAAACGTCTTTTAATTCTTATGTGTATGCTTCCCCAACTGGAGGTTCACCTGCTTAATGACATATATTTTTGTTCTTTATATATTTTAGAACACTTTTTTAGCCTTAATAAATAGATAAATACAATTTCTGAAAATAATTGTTGATGAAAGTGATAATTTTCTACCACTTGTAATTTACCAAATAGAAATATTTAGAACAAGAGCACAAATATTATCCAAATATAGTACAAAAATAAATAGAATAGCTAACACATTGATAATATGATCCAAAATAAGCTACCTTTATTAATATGGAAACATTGTTCACTTGTTTCTTCGAGGGGGTAACCTCTTATTGAACATAACTCATATTATAAATTATTCCAGGAGACATATTTTATAATGATATACCTCCAAATATACTACTTCTATCTCCTATGACTATTATAGGGAAGCAAATTTCTGGTAGGAGGAACCTTCCAATAATTTTTCTTACAATATTTGTGTTTACACTACTATATAGGCCTTCTTTACTAATAATGGCCTTCATTACATAGCAATAGATTGTGTCATGTCTACTTTAGGGGTTAGGGAGGTTATGACTTAAAAAAAATATCTAACAATATTGTATATGATAAATATATGAGAATTTCCCATTAAAGTGAGGCTTCGAGAATAAATTGAAATATATTATCACTCAAAATCATATTTTTACTACCAAGGTAATTGCGTTAAAAGTGGAAAAATCATAGCTACAAAATCAGTTGGTTCCCTTAAGAAGGGATTCATAGGTAGTTTTGAAGTCATCTCCATCCTTAAAGAGAAGGAAGATAAGATCAAGGCATTAAATGGTAATCCGATAGCTTCCATCATCCCTTTGACTCAACATATGATAGAGTAAAAGTGTAAATTGACTAAAAAATTCAATTTCTTAAGAAATAAAAATGTTATCCTTGATTAAAAGAACCAAACCCTATAGGGAAAGCCACTATTCCTGGAAGCTAAGAAAAGAAAAGTACCAAATTTATCCTTCTAGCTAAATAATCCCAACAAAAGGATTAAGTCCCTTAATATGAATTCACGTAGGACAAATTGAATAATTTCATTGCCTTCAATACTATGACTCAAGGGACTATAAATGATAACATAATGTGGCTTTAGTAGAATATTTAACAACTCCTCAAACATGTTGAGGAGTGGAAGTAAAAGCACCAAGATCATGTTGTCCAAGCCATTAAAACTTGTTATGGGCCTAAAAACCACTTACAACACATCATAGGTGATTGTTGAGAATTCCATTACCATATAAAGGCAAAAGCTACCCACAAAAATTAAATCAAAAAATTAAAGCAGTCAGAAAACTATTGAAGAGTAGGTTTTGATCATCCACGCAAACACACATTGAGGATTTTGTGTGATCTGTGTGATTGTTCCTTCATTATTCACATAAATTCATAGGAAATGAATTCTCACCAAATTTTGACATAATAACAGCACACATCCCATCAAAATTGAAAGTGAAGCTCGAACTAGGTTGTTTCAGAGCTAAAGAATAATAATAATGGGTCCTTTAGTACTCCAAATACCCCTTTATGCATAATAATTATCAATGGGATTGAGCTCCATCTACATTTGGAGCTATTTTTATGAAGGTGCAAGAAATCTATAAATACAAAGCCATTGATAAATAGAAGAAAAGTGATGTTATGCCACCCAATTTTTTCTAAGTTTTTCTAACTCTCAAGCAATTTGATATATTGAAACTATCATTAAACATGATTTTCACCTTTGAAGAAGCTCGTAGACTTCTTGATTTAGAGCAAGAGAACCAAAAAGTGAATAATAAGGGCCCTCCTCAAGGGGATTGAAGAAGGCTCGTCATGCTCAACCCAAATCCCTTTTGTGTCTCCTTTGAATGTCATAAATCCTTGCTCCATTGATAATCAAATAACGAGTTTGTTTCCCATTTATTTTTTCATGTTATTATCCACTTGCATATTTATTCTTTTACTTTGAATTGTGCCAGCTATATTTTGTTTTGTGCTAATTCTAAACATCTATTTTTTCAACGTGTTGATGAAACTACTTCTACATTGACAAGTTCGATTTTTCTCAACCACTTGACAAATCCCACTAAAAAACACCCAAAACGTGGTTGGAAACATAAAAGAATATTTTAAAAGGCAAGATAAAAAGCTATAAAAACCACAAAAGAATTTGTACAAGGAGAAGTAGGTAACAACATTGACTAAGGGGATGGATTTTAATAGAACTCGGTACAAGGAAGCCTTGGCACATGCTAGATTGTAGGAAACTATGAAATCCACGAGGGGTTCCATTTCAGTTTATGACTTCAGTGATGTTCCCATAGTACTACCACCAATGTGATGGTATCCATAAGTAGGGAATGAAATATTAGATTGAGCCTACAAAGGAAGTTGAGCTTAGGGTTGCAATGGTAAAAACAAACAATAATATTCTTAATAAGATTCTACCTCAAGTCCTATATTTTTGGGGATTCAAGGATCAAATTCTCATATCTATGAGCATTGGTTGCTAGGGAAGTTGTTAGTATGAATCTTAATTCCAAACGTACAAAAAAAGACCACTTTAGCTGCACATAAAAAACAGCCCTAACAGCAAAGATGGCTTCTAATATCTTCAGATCTGCAGTTAGGTGATCAAGATAAATGTTGCAAAAATCTAGATCTATGCATTAGAAGGCATTAAGAAGTAGAAAAAACAAGATTTACTCCATGCATCCAATATACAAGACAAGAATATATCGAATGAATTTTGTATTAATGGCACCTGGGAGGAAAACACAAGAGGGTGTTCCCTGTTCTTCTTAATGGGATGGGTTCTTGTAAGCCCTCATCACTTCAGATCTATAATTCCTCTCTCTTGATGGTGTAGAAAACCCAGACAAAAAATGGTAGCAAAAATATGACTATGATGATGGATCAATAGTCAGACCAAAAGTATAGATCTAGAGTGATCTATAGGCAACCAAAGGTGATAAATGAATGGGAAAACCCTTCTATTTATAACAAAATATTGAGTTAGTCTAGATATTGGTGCATAATTAAAATATTATTAACCAAATCAAGATCCAACTTTTATGGAATATTTTATTATATTTGTTGGAGGGAAAAGGATTTTGACTTGGGTCAAATCCCTTTATTTGTAAATAATAAATAAATAAATGATTTATTTATCATTTTAAGGATGTGGTTGAGTAATAATCAAAGAAATAATGATTTGTTTAATTATTTAAGGGTGATTTAGTCATATTTAACAAAGATTATTATTTACATAAGGTTTAAATAATTATTCTTAGAAAATAATAAGATAAATAATGATTTATCTAATTAATTTCCTTGTTTTGGGTTAAATATAACCATGAATATTAATTAAACTGTTGTTTAACTAATTATTCCTTGAGGAAAATCAAGCAAATGTATATTTATTTAATATTTCCTGATGGGGTTTCCTATTTAGACCATAAACAACTTAATAAATGTGGTTTACTAAGTTATTTCCATAGTGAAAGAAATTTTACTTAGGGTAAAATTGGTCTTACATGGTGTACTTGGGTCCATCTAATGATAATAGGTTAGATGACCAAAAAATGGTGTAATAGATTGCCCCCTAGTGTGTGAGCGTTAGGAGCTAATCGTATGACTGAAGTACGTTGTAAGAACTCAATCACTGGACATCGAAGGGGAAGTCAAAGAGAGAGAAGTATAAGGTAGACCAAAGTGCTGAAAGAAATAGACCCTGAGGAGGCGAGACTTACAGGTGCGACAATTCCCTTTGATGAGTAAGTACCTATGTTATAGGTGGCAGGGGAGGCAGACCTATGCCCGCCGAGAAAAATTAAAAACAATAAGGCGTCCGAAAAACCACGGGACTGGCCAATATGGTACATACTGGCATAAACATGAGCCAGATAAACAACACGATAATGAATCCCTCATACATATTGTGCCTGGGATAACAGCCAGGACTTGTACAATGATATCTGAGAACATGAGATATAAATGCAACCTAGATGCCCCTAAAAACAGGAAAGGGCTCTGAAAATCTCACTGATATATGCAAACAAAAAGGCGTTGCAAGCGGCTGAGGCTGACATCATCAAATGTATGGAGCTACATCAAAGGATGTAATGAAGAGGTTATTCGAGTGTGTGGGGAGATACCTATAGGGCCACCCCCTCATGAGGGTTGAGACATCTCACACACACCCGGGAATCACCGACATCAGCTGCTGCATCATTGAACCATCAAGTATACGGATCTCGATCATGTTGAAAGGAGCTGGAGCTGAGAAACAATCAAGTCAAAGGGAAATAAGGAGTCCCTTTTCCTGATCCAAGGCACCGAACAAGAGTGGAAGCTGGAACCAAGGTACACCGCCCTCTAGACCTGTCTTCTGGAATGAATGAGCTGATGTCGACAGAAGGAGGTCTGCCATGGGTGAGGCAATAAGGGATCCTCAACTATGGCATGAGAGAAATAGTAGAGCGACTGACAGACTGACACCAATGATGATGATGAAATGGGGGGTACTGAGTAGCAAATGGACAACTTCCCTTGTTAGAGTATAAAGGGCATGGATGACCTGGCAGTGACTAACACAATATCATGAGGGATAGGGAACAGTGGGACTGAAGGCCATAATGTGCGACACGGGAGAGGGATCAAGAAATGAAGGATGGAGGACTATAACGAGATGCAAAGGGACTCGGGATAGACTCCATGAATGCAATGATGACTCAACTCGGATGCGCTAAACAAGGGTGACTCGATGGTGCTACCACATAGAAAAGGTCCAATGGGGACCATAAAAACATGAGTACAAGATGGTAACTCACGACGAAAATCGACACGAGCATGGACAAGTATGGAAGCAAAGTGTTGCCCCCCGTACGAGTGTTGCAAGTGAAGAAATTCGATTTTGAGGAGGGGTGACGTGACGCTTCTTGGAAAAAATTGTGTCATGATGGAGTATCAAGTCACTAAAAACTAACAGATACCCATTTGAGGGCTTAGTGAGATCTTTCCAATGGTACAAATGGTTCATCAAACTAGGCTACAATTTGGCCGCAGCAGGCGAAAGAAAAATCAGGGGTTTTCTTTTAATAAGGCATTTTCCCTCCAAATTCACTCATTTGTAGGTGAAGCTGTGGTGAATGTAGTGGGGAGAGAAGGCCCTAAATCTTACGTCGATCATAGTAGACAAACTGACCATTGGAATTGAGATCCATCAGTTGCAGGTAAGAGGCCTAATCCTACTCTTTCATTGCAGTGGATGAAAGTTCAGTTTAGGTAACTAGAGCTCATGAACATGCCAGGTCGCAGTTTTGGGGGTCTGTTCTGCGACCTGGGTAGCAGGTACTGGGCAAAAAACTGCGACCTATCCTAGGAAATGACTTGAAAACAGTAACCTGTAAGATAAAGGGGGTTTCAGTGCTGTTTTTGGCTGAGATCTGGGATTTTTATGGTTGAGGGGAATAGGTGCCCCCAAGCATGTTGTGGTCATGCCAAAATGTATTTAGAAAAAAGGGGAATCTAAACCCATTTTAATGATGTGGTGCACCATTTTTTTTTGTTATGGTTATGCAGTTTGAGAAAGGGAATGGAGGATTACCAATCTCTTTTGGTACTACATATATGAATCAAATGGACTTTAATTTTCCAGATTGGCATACATGGTGTCACTATCCCAAAGAGAGGATTTGGAGATAATGAACTGGTGCTCTCCCATAAAACTCGCAGGTTGGTTAACAACAATGTCGAAGGGACTGGGTTGTTTATGTAATATGAAGGAATGATGAGGGGTATCATCCCTAGAGTGATCTGAAGTAATATGGGACTCTAGAGGTTCTTCTAAATGTGGAAGAATAATGGTACTAGAGTCGACACGACCAGATACACTAGGAGAGTTGTGGATAATTTCTTCACCTGGTTTCTCAAATATGAGTGCCCCCTTACCCAAATATTGGGTGTCAATGTAATGGCCACAAGGTGTATGTGGTTCGAATGCATGGGTTCGATGTAAGGGGGGATAGATAAAGTCAGGGGTGGTCACTAATTCCATAATGTCATCATCGTCATAGAAGATGGGGTGACTAGTGGAAGAAATACCACCTGACGCGAAGCTACCTGACTCATCATTATGAGAAGAGAGGTTCACATGCGCATCGTCACAAGTGGTGACAGAAGAGTAAGCAGATAAAGGATCTAATGATGTTGAGCCCAGGGTGATCACTGAAGGGAGGTCATGCGAAACATCAGGGGAAGTCTCCAAGGGGACTTTCACCGAGGGTCTCATGGATGATGATAGGTAGAAAATGGTGGATGAAGGCTCCATCATCTTGACATCAGGAGGGGGAATGTCAATGGGAGCATTTGTGTCCTCTGGTTTTGCCGAAGCAAAATGCACAAATAAGGGAGCGGTGGACTCGTTGCGCTTGGCCTCAAATTGGCGAACCACTTCCAAAGAGGAGTGATACTCTCCAAGGCGGGGGAAGAGGTGGGTATAATGGCCATGGAGATCACACAAAGCATAGGGGCGGTTGGTGTGAATAGTCTTTGGGCTCCTAGCTGCAGTCGAGGAAGGGACAGAGGTTTCCGGGACCGTAGACTTAGGGGACGCGACATTAACCATGGGCTTGAGATGAGGCAACTCCAGACAAGTATGGGTCGCATGACCGACAACATCACACAAAGCACACTTGATGGTATGCTTTGGAGGCTGAGGAGGGGCAGGGTTTGTTGGGGCAGCCTTGTCTTTTGATGCCTTCTTGCGAGCTTTTACCTTCTTACCCGAAGTGGTCGCAATAGGAGGTGGTTCTTGTTGAGGTGGCTGAGGCACTGTTGCAGCGGGAGAAGTCGTGGGGACCGGTTGAACCAGGGTCAAAGCAAGATAAGGTTGGGGTTGACCAGACGGGGTAGCGGCTGGAGGATCAAGGTACCAGACGGGAACCCAAGGGTCAAGTTAGGAAGAGATAGGGTGGCCATGACAAGTACCGTGTACACTCCTGGGGGAGGAGCTAGGAACGATATTTGACTAAAGGGGTAATGGCTAGGCGGGATGGCTCCTAAATGGTTAAGGTATGGCGGAACTGTTCCAGGAGGGTAAAGAGGCTCATGGATACCAGCTGAAGGGTTAGGAGGAGGAGGTCCAGAAGGCTAAATCGAAGGGCTAGGAGTAGGCTGCGGGGGGCAAGGAGACTGTTGACTAGCCGAGGCGGGCCACTTGAGGGCAGCCCGATACGATTGCATCATGCAAACATTCGATGAGCTGGGATAAGAGATAGGAGGGGGAAGACCAGGGAATGTACCAATCAATGAGGAACCTTTTTATACTCCAGGTGAGACACTGGTCAAATGATCGACGGTTTGCTTATTGGCCACCGAAGAGATGGTGGACTCAGAGGAGGTCTAAGACTTCGGTTCGTAATATGTCAACTAGTCAATGATTAATATCTTTCCATTATGAGGGAAGAACATCTTGCGGTGAACTGCAGATGGGACAACAGACATCACATAGGTGTAGCTACGACTCAATATAATGTTGTAATCTAAGGGGGAATCTATGAATTCTACATCAACGAAAAAATTCTTGCCCGCAAGAGTAATAGGAAAATTGCGGAATAGGCCAATGGGATGGGAGGCGTGGCCATCCCACGCTCAGAGAGTGATCGTGGAAGGAGCCAACTCAAGTGATCCGAGTTTCTTCCAAACCGAAGAAGACATCACACAGTTAGATGCCCCCTCATCAATGATGCACCAGGAAACGTTGGCGTTTCGGATCTTGACTGGGATTTGGAAGGTGACGGAAGCAGGGAGATGAGGATGTTCTGACCGATCAACATCAAATTCAATCAATCGATCATCAGAAGGATCTACAGTGCCCATGGCAGATAGTAGAGATGTTCATTGTGAAGGGCACGACTGGAGGAGTTTCAGCATTGAAATGGCAGCAGGAGATTGCACTAAATCATCTACTATGCTATACGAATGGGAAACTTTTCCAGAAGCAAAATTTTAGTGTAGTGGTCCTTTAGGGATCTTGGTATGAACCTCTGCCTTAGGCTGAGGTATCTGCAAGGGACCATTAGGTGTCTAAAGAGGCTTTGTATAGACCGAAGGAGGTGGCTCGAGGACAGACGTAGTGGGAGGCTTGTTGTACTGACGGGACCGAGTCTGAACATTGATGTCTATGGTTAGAGGTTGGGCAGAGTTCATCATGAGAACCTGGTAATTGGAGGTATTAGATGGAAGAGGTTGAGTGGCCACCAATCCTTCAAGTGGTTGGGTAGCCACAAATCCCTACTGTGCATCCACCTGCTCCTGAGGGGGCGGTGGCTGCTGTTGCGGGGGTTGAGAAGGAAAAGGAGGTGGAGGTGCTAACGCTGGAGGAGCTGGAGCACCAAGCTGCGGATATGGATAATAAGGAGGTTGGGTAACAATGTGGTAAACAGGAGGTTGGGCCAAAAGAGGAGGCATGTCATATCCTGGATACGTGCTACCGAGATGGAGAAAAGTGCAGGAGGTGTTGTTCCCCACCCCAGGAAAACCATAGCCCATGGGAGGTTGAGCGTATGGATGAGAGAGAGCTCCAACGATACCATCGGTGGCATGAGGTGCCCCGGTGCGTTGGCATCACCGGGTCTGGGAAGATCAGGTAGAACGGTATAAACATAACCCAACTAAGCATAGATCAGGTCATATTTTAATGCCATTTGGAGGGTGGCTTCTTCGGTTTGAGGAAAATGCGATGCGACATCTTTCCTGATTGGAGGCAAGAGAGATCTAAGGAACCATTCCATTTAGACACGGTCTTCGAAGGTAGGGGATTGACATAGGTCTTTCTTCTCCGCCATTCCTGGACATGATCGGATAGGCAGGTCGCAGATGATTGAAGGAAAGAAGTCAAAAGTTCGATACCAGTGTCATAACGAAGGGGAAGCTGGAATTAAGACAAAAAATCTTAGGCAAGAGTCGCAAAGGGGGTATGAAAGGAAGTGGCCTGATCAACATACCACTTAGAAGCTTCACCTGTAAACTTTCGCTGGGACAATTGGAGATGGACAGAGTCATCCGTAATGGAGTTAGACGAACAACACATGTGGAAAGATAGAACATGATTTTAAGGATCTTCTCCAGCAAGGCCTTCAAACTTTGGGATGTCGGAAGGGAGCTTTGTCGACATAGCAAGCCAACTAGTGTCATGGTGTATAGGGTTGTTTATCATTTGGTCAAAATCGGGGAGGCTGAGGCCTGCCATGAAGAGGAGCAAGGGCGCAGCCGAGGTAGTGTCCATTGCGGTCCCACTAGTGGTATTCCCAGCGTGAGGGTCGGGGTTACCACCAGCATTAGGTCCTACACCAAACATGGTGAAGGTGTCAAGGTGAGAACCAAAGGTGGAATGAGAAGGAGAACCCAAAGGACCAGAAGAAGAGTCGGTGTGCGAACTCGGTGGAGGGCTAACTCGAGTCCTACGCGGAGGAGTAAGTCTTCCCACTGGAAAATAAGGATGAAGGCCAAGAAGTCTCTGGGATAAATGCCTTTGTGGCTCAATGATGATGACACAAACACGTCACAAAGGAAAAAGAGACCGTCAAGGGCAAGGAGGTGCAAGATCAACCGATTACAATGTCGAAACAAGGGCAGAGAGGTGCAGGATCAATTTATTTCAATGTTTTAGAGTCTTTTCTTGGTGGTGTTAACCAAGCCCTTTTTCGCTTAGGGTGTGTGTGCAAAAGTGTGTAAATTTTAATTTTTAAACCCAAACGTTTTTAGTGAAAAAGAAAAAGTGTGTTGTATAGCTCTAAATAAACCTGCAAATGACAATATATAAGCCTGCAAAAACAGAAAATAAACAACTAATAATGCAATAATATAAACCCAAGGAGGAAAGTATCTCAACAACTAGTCTATAGGTGAGTAAAAAACTAATCAAAACACACTAAACAAACAAATAGATCTAAGGTCAAGAGGGACATGGATCTAAAGGACAAAATTTGCTGGAAAGTGGTGCGGAAAACAACAACAAATTAGAGGAAAAATTGTTGTAAAAAGAGGTGGCGAAAGGCTATCTCCTAGAGGGAAACAGAGTGAACCCTAGAGGAAAACCAAAACAAAGCTAAATGAGGTGATTTGGATGGATAACAAGCCAATCTGAAGCGGATCTGAAGGTGAGGTATCAGATCTGAAAAAATGGCTGAAGGCTCTGAAATTTCAGACAACCTGCAACAAAAAAAACTCTTCCACGAAAAGTGGAGGGTATTGAAGCCCTAGGGGGCTAAGTTCCCACTTAGTTGAGTGAAATAGAACAAGAATAGGTCCAAAATGGGTGAAGATGGAGGTCAGATAACCCTGAATAGAGGCTTAGACAAACCCAGAAAACTTTCAGAAAAATCCCTGCAAAAAGTCCGGGTCGTAGTTTCTGACCTGTTTTCAATAGAGGTCGCAGTTTTTGGGATGAAAAGTGCGTCCTGAGGGTCCAGGTCGCAGGTTTTGGGCCAAAAAGTGCGACATGCACTTTCGGAACTCTTGGCGGTAGGTTTCAGAAAAATTTGTCGTCTCAGCTGTGGCTGATGTATGTCACCTGCGCAATAGGTCCGAAAACACACGGAAGTCAGAATTTTTATCGTTTTAGGGTTTTATAAGTAAAAAAAAACATCAAGAAAAGAAAAAAAAGGGGTTGAAGAGAAATCCTAGGGTTTGAAGCAGCTGGATATGCAAGGATCAGAAAAATGACAGCGGTCGTAATCGTAAACCCGTGTGGAGTCACCAGTTGTTAGTATGAAACTTATTTCCAAGTGTACGAAAAAAAACCACTTTAGCTGCGCATAACAAAAAACCCTAACAACAAAGAGGGCTACTAATATCCTCAAATCTGCAGTTAGGTGATCAAGATAAATGCTGCAAAAATCTAGATCTATGCATTAGAAGACATTAAGCAGTAGAAAAAACAAGATTTACTCCATGCATCCAATAGACAAGACAAGAATATATCGAATGAATTTTGTATTAATGGCACTTGGGAGGAAAACACAAGAGGGTGTTCCCTGTTCTCCTCAATGGGATGGGTTCTTGTAAGTCCTCAGCACTTCAGATCTAGAATTCCTCTCTCTTGATGGTGTAGAAAACCCAGACAAAAATGGTAGCAAAAATATGACTATGATGGTGGATCAATAGTCAGACCAAAAGTATAGATCCAGAGTGATCTTTAGGCAACCAAAGGTGATAAATGAATGGGAAAACCCTTCTATTTATAACAAAATATTGAGTTAGTCTAGATATTGGTGCATAATTAAAATATTATTAACCAAATCAAGATCCAATTTTATGGAATATTTTATTATATTTGTTGGAGGGAAAAGGAATTTGACTTGGGTCAAATCCCTTTATTTGTAAATAATAAATAAATAAATGATTTATTTATCATTTTAAGGATGTGGTTGAGTAATAATCAAATAAATAATGATTTATTTAATTATTTAAGGGTGATTTATTCATATTTAACAAAGAATATTATTTAAATAAGGTTTAAATAATTATTCTTAGAAAATAATAAGATAAATAATGATTTATCTAATTAATTTCCTTGTTTTGGGTTAAATATAACCAGGAATATTAATTAAACTGTTGTTTAACTAATTATTCCTTGAGAAAAATCAAACAAATGTAGATTTCTTTAATATTTTTTCATGGGGTTTCCTGTTTAGACCATAAACAACTTAATAAAGGTGGTTTACTAAGTTATTTTCATAGTGAAAGCAATTTTACTTAGGGTAAAATTGGTCTTACATGGTGTACTTGGGTCCATCTAATGATAATAGGTTAGATGACCAAAATATGGTGTAATAGAAGTCGAACACATTTCCAATACAATGATACTCATGTGTGTTTTTACTTTTTTATGACTAATCTTGGTGTCCTATACCAAATACCTCCTATTATTATGTTATTTTCTTTTAATTTCACAGTGAGTCTTGTTATAGCCAAGATTACCCCTCGTAAAAAAATCATTTTTCTTGTATTTCACCTCATATTAAATTACCATTGGTTACCTAAAAAAAAACCTTTACATTTTATGATCCTCTAATTACAAGTATTTATCTCTAACCTGTTGGATCTTGCAACCATTTTTCAACCTTATTAATGAATTTATATCCTTTCCTCTTGAAACAATATCTATAACTTCATAATTATTTTATTACCATAACAAAATTATTAATAAATAATGCATATTGTTATCAAAATGTACTCATAGAATTTAGTGCGTGGCAAGTTGCTTTTCTATCCCTAAATCTCTTTTTTTATTAATTTTTTAATTTTTTAATACTTACTCTTAACCATACACTACTTTCCTCGCCTGAAATTTTAAAATTCAATTAGATATATATATATATATATATATATATATATATATATATATATATATATATATATATATATATATATATATATATATATATATATATATATATATTAAAGCAATATACTTGATTGACATAATCTCAAAGAAAATAAAACAATATACATGTAAATCAATATACATATATACATAACCAAAAAAATTGTATTTCATGAAGAATATGAGCAAGAGAAGGAATGTTTATGGAATAATGTTAGAGAGGATGTTTAACTTGGTTGGTGCCTGAGGAGAGACGAGTATTGCTATGAGACAAAAATGGCAACGACAAGGGTTTAGGGAAACTGAAGGGGCATGACAGTCTTCCTGTGTGATAGCGCCTGCAATGATACTCACTTGTTTACACCCTCATGCTAGCTAGTGGTTGGGCTAATTCATTTTTATTCATTGGTCATTTCCATAAGAGTTTTCAATGGATGAGACTCAGCCAGTTGATTTTGAGTCTCATGAGGTGTCGAACAAGTTGATATGGAAAAATCTAGTTGCACTCCTAGAGTAAAAACTAAGGTTTGAGTTGGGAGTTTTTGGGCCCACTAGGGGCTCCCCAAATATTTTTGTAGATGAAGAGCATCATATTCACGGGTTCAATGTTGTGTTTGATCAACCAGAGTTAGTTTTGTCTTTGGTTCGAACCTCTATGTTCAATGTGGTGTGGGGTTTGAACTCAGTTGTGGATTTTCATGAAGTCCTAGCCCAAGTGGTATCTTGGAAAAACTCATCGCCTAATCTTATTCTTATCAAGGGATTTCATATGAGGCCTTACTTATTTCACTTCCTCCACTTACGATTTGAGAGTTTTATTTGAGTGTCTATGGGGGGTTTATCAATTGGGTGGGAATGTGGTTAGTGTGTTATAGGCTTCATAGATCCCTCCATACATGAAGCCTCTAAATACTCTTCCTAAGGTTAGTCAACAGGAATGGGCTTTGGATTTGTATCTAGGCATTGGAAAGAGTTTGAGCATGCAGTGTAAGAAACTAAAGTGCATCAAGCTACAACGGGTTACCACAAATATGAATCTCATGGAGAACATAATGATCAAGGGGGTGTAGGAATTAGCGGATAAGGTGGTTTTTTGGAGGGCTAAGAAAATGAAGTTTAACACAAAATGCCTAAAGGAATGGGCCACTACGAACATTGGCCCTCATATCCAATAACTCTTGAATTATGCACTTTTGACCATGTTTGGATTCAAATTATTTTTCTCTTTCCATAAGAGGCATCCAGGTTTGTTCAAAAGCTTTAGATTGTGGACTCTACCCTATTTCTATTTAAGTATTGGACTCCTCTTTTTTATGCTAACAGGGAATGCTTGTACATCATTCCAATTTGGGTTTGTTTTCCAAGTTTACCCCCCAAATATTGGAGGCTCCTACAGGCTATCGAGAATTCTTTAGGACAATTTGTGGAGGCTGATTTATCATTAAGGGAGACAAGTGATAAATCCATGGCTTGAATTCTATTAGAGGTGGACCTTCATGAAGGTTTTCCAAAATAAATGGATATCGGAGTTGGTTCCAAGTGAATGTAGTTGTTGGGCTATGAAGGCGTTCCCTTAAGATGTCGGTGATTCCATAATTATGGTCATATTATTAGTGAATGTAGAGTCGGTTTTAATAGGAGGGGGCATTCCTAGGATAAACAGGCAGGGAAGTTGAACCCTCCAAATGTGGTTTGTCGGGACAATCATTAGGAAGGAGTGGAGAATATTATTGAATATCACCAAGCTGAGACTCATCAATAAGGAACATCTCAACTTGATCCTTTGGGGCAAGAATTGATTCAATCATTGCCAATGTTGGTTGTGGCTCCTCTTCCTTCCTCCTTGGCAGATGTGCGGTAGTTGGTCTTGAGGCGACATCTGAGGTTAGTCAAATTATTGGTTCCTCTTCTTATTTACCTTGTTTCTTTGTTTCTATTTCTAATTTAATTGATAAGGAGGATTTGAGTGGTCATACATGCAGCAAAACACAAAACGTTGAGAAGTTAAACTCTATTTTTCCTCATTTTGCGGTTTGTCTTGTTCCCATGGTGGTGGAGAGTCTTTCCACACTTATGGTCCTCAATGGTGGGGAGTATTCTAAACATGTGGGGGTAAAGGAGGTCCTTTATAATCTTTGATCCTAGGTTATTTTCCATATACAAAATGAATTACCGAGCGGTTAGGGAATTTTTTACTTTCCTTGCAGGATGGGGGCGGGGGGGGGGGGAGAAGATCATTCGTTTCAAATGCTAAAGGAAAACAAGAGTTGAAATGGTTGTGCAGAGATAAAAATCAATTTTTGGGGCACTTAGAGAAGTGAAAGGCTATATTCAAGTTACTTATTTAAATTCCTCTCCTTTAATTTTAGCATTCTAGCAACCCCTTCAAATAAATTGGCCTTCAAAGAGACTAGCTCGGGTTAATAATCCCAATGTTATTTTTCTTCAAGAAAACCTTGGGTATGGGGATACCATTTCAAATGTTTTTAGTTCTTTTTTTGGTGGGTGGAATTTTGTGGGTTTGGATGCTTAGAGGAGGTTAGATGGTCTAGCACTGGGATGGAAATCCCAATGTTATAATCTCTTGAATTCCTAAGGGATTGAGTCGGGGATGGGATTGGAATTTTTCTCAATATAAATAGGTTGCAATCTTATTGCTTTAAAAATTTATGGGCCATGTTATGATAAGAAATTTTTTTAGGATACCTTGTTTGAAAAAGAGGTATTGAAAATGGAATTTGTGATCATGGGTGGAGATCTAAACTTATTTATAGGGGAAGTTGAGGTGTGGGGTCTGACAGCCAGGGAAAATTCTCTTTCTGAATATTTCTCTCGGAAATTGTATACTACAAAATTAGTGGATGTTGAACCTATTAAGATCAAGCATACTTGGAGGAAAAAACATGTTGGTGAGGATCGAGTCACAAATAGACTTGATTGGTTCCTCCTTTTGAAATCCACGGTGGGTAGGTTCCCAACGATAAAAAAATGGGTTGGTAGCAAGGGTGCATCTGACCATTTCCTCGTATTTTTAGACATTCGTGGTGAGGAGAGGAAACCTACTAGTCCTTTTAAAATGAGCTCCACCTGGCTTACGAAGGAGGATTTCATCACGTTAATGAAGAAAAATATGAAACATTACTCTTCATAGGTGGGTTTTTCCACCATTGTTTAGTTCGAGGAAAACCTAAAACTTATCAAGAAAATTTCTAAGGACTAGGCCTTCTTAAAACCAAAAAATAATGAGTGGGAACTTATGCAGTGAAGAGGGATTTCGAATATATAAATTCCTCATTTGAAGGTGGATATGCCAACTAAGATGCCAAGGATGAGCTTTTACAACTAGAAGTTGTTAAGAAGAACCTTCTTGCTGAGAAACAAGCAGTTTGGAGACTTGAAAGTAGGGAAATTTAGCTAAATTGTGGCGATGAGAACATAAAAAAATTTCAAGCCTATGCGAAAGGGCATAAGATGGGGAACACTTTATAAGGTCTTCATATGCGGAGGGAGGCTCGGTTTCAAATTTTAAAGGGTTTTCCAATATGGGGAGATCTCATTTTCAAAATATTTTTTAGGAAACAGAGGGGTCTACCTTTGATGACATTATTCATGTTGCTCAATTTTTTACTGAATTTGTGGAATACACTTATGGAGGAGATTTTTAAAGTTGAACTTGAAACAATCCTGCATATTTTTTAGAAAAAAGGATCCTGAGTCTTGATGGTTGTTAGGTTGAATTTTTCCATTGTCTCTATGATGTTTTGTGTAAATTTCTGCTCAGGGTGGTTAATTATTCAAGGTGAAATGGTAGGATCCTCTCAGTGTTCAACTCTAATTTTATTGCTCACTTTTCCAAAGGTTGCTAATTCCATTTCTATGGATGACTTTTGACCCTTTTCCATATGCAATTGTGTTTATAAGGTTATAGCAAAAATCATTGTTGTGAGGGTTAAGATTATCTTGTCTAGAACTACTTTGATGGAACCATTCGACTTTTTGGAGGGGCATCATATTCATGAGGAAATTGGTGTGGCTTAGGAAAGGTTACATAGCATCAAAATTGACAACCTTAAAGGGGTGGTGCTCAAGATATATCTATCCAAAGCTTATGATAGTGTTGGTTATATATTTTCCACCTCCTTACACATGTCGGCTTCAAGGTGGACTTCATTGTTTGGGTCATGAGCTTACTTCAAATTGTTTCCTTTGTTGTGCTTATCAATGGGTCAGACTCCCCGTATTTTTTTCTCAAAGAGGTATTCTTCAAGGTTTTCCTCTCTCTCTACTTATTTTCCTGTTGGTGGTTGGAGGTTTGAGTCAATTAATTCAATATGTTAAAATAAGGATGGTTTTTTGGAGAATTAATATTACACATGATTTATCTCTCACACATATTCCTTTTTTAGTGACATTATCATCTTTTGTAGTGTTATATTAAGGGACGTTGGAATTTTGCATGATATTTTTGGGTTCTTGGGAAGAACCATTGGCATCACTAGTGAACATAAGTCCATTGTTACAATATATAACTTGTCATAGGAGGATGTTCAACACCATCTATGACTTTTTTAGTATGATTATAAAGGGTTGGATGAAGGTTTCAAATATATAGGTTTTCATCTAAAATGAAACAACTAATCTAAAGCAGATTGGTCTTGGTTGATTGCTAAGCTTAAAAAGCGGTTAAAAGGATGGAGCCTACATTGGATTTCAAGGGTTGGAAACTAGTGTTGGTAAAATTTGTGTTGGATGTCACCCTTATTTATTGGATGTCTCTGGCCTGGATTCCCAAAGGCATAATTGAAAAAATTCAAAGACTTTGAGCTAATTTTCTTTGGGTTGCTAAGCAACATAGTTTTGTGTTGCCTTGGGTTAGATGGGGAAAATTGCCCCACCGAAGATGCTACGTGGTTGGGGTCTAAGTAATTCAGTATTCTTGTCTAAAGCATTGGCCACTAAAGGAGGATGGAGGCTTCTCTAAACTCAAAGCCTCTGGAAATAAATGGTGATTTAGAAATTCATTGGTCCCTTTTCCTTGGAAGATTGGGTTAGATTGCAAAATAAATAGAGGACTAATATCCCAACCATTTGGAGAGTAGTGTTGAATCATTTTGAGCTAATTAGTGTTGATATAGCTTATAAAGTGGGAAATGGGAAGAAAATCAGAATTGGACTAGATCCTTGGCTTGGAAGTGGTATTTTACATTTTTTTTAAGACAAAAGAGTACTTCTATTATATTTAAATATGTGTCTGTATTGAGGCTAAAACTAGGAGATTACATTTCCAAGTTCTGCCAGGTTTGGGCAGACTGATTTCATCTAATGCTAAGTTGGCCCATATACTTTTCAAAATTACAAAAAACAACGTTGATATTGTTGTTGATATACTATATATCGTACAGTTAATGCCGACCAGAAAACACAAATGTATTTACTCATAAAAACTAAAGGATAGTTAATCATTTGGGTTGATTGGACGGTTAAGTTCAATGCCACTCAACTCCTCCTCCGAGGTGGTATTTTTTTCTTCCAACTGAATCTTTAAGTCTTCAATCTCAATCTAGAGTGTAAAGATCTCACCCTATAGATGGAGGATCTTATTTTTCTTCTCGGCCTATTTCTCACTTCATTCCCATGCTTCTTATTACTGCATATAAAATTTCTTTCTCAACTCCCTCAAGCCTTCCCATAGTTACAGGTGCTCACGCTCACACAGAGAACATAAATGAGGGAAAATGTTGTCAGAAGAAGACTCCCTTCAATTTTATTTCCTCTTCTCCCTGAGCTTCTATGCCATGAGACCCAGTTCTCCAACTCCATTTCCACACTGTAATCTGTTTCAATTTTCTTATTTTTACCCTTTGTTTGCCTTGAGTTCCCCTACTTTTCTAAGCCTTCATCCCAACTATCTCTCTCAACCACATCCTCAGGTGTTAACTCCCAACTATAATCTCCTTAGGACCTGTCCCGACCCTCAATCCTAGAATACCACATAGTTCTCAGAGGATCCAACACATGCTGACCACAGTTCTCCTAGTAAGAGATAGTAACCTGATAATAGGGTTGCCCCCTAATTATCTTCATACAGAATCTCTCACAACCCTTATTCCCCCAACACAGTACTTCAATCCTAGCACCTTTGCATTGAGAATTCATTGCTCTCCTGCCATCCCTCTTCCAATTATAGTATCTTCCCTCATAATTCCATAGTTTCATACACCAACAAGCCGAGAGACCCCTGCCCTCATCTGCTATCTTGGCAACTCATAGAACCACAATTCACCACCCTTGCTCAGACCTCCAATTCTCCAAAACCCACCACGGGTTTCTCATCGAGTTATGCTACCTACCACCCAATTACAGAGCCTTGGATTTTCCACAGTCATAAAAATACCTATTACTTCTCAATTTATAGAGAAAAATGATACGAATGGACAAAGTCTTTTCTCTAGACTCCCTGCAATTCTCCATGATTGCTTCTCTGCTTGAATTGACTGTTGACGGATGAAAATTAATGACCGCTTTCTTGAACCATCTTCTCTAATTCACCAACATTAAATCTGGCTCACAATAAGAGGGACTAAGAATTTTTGTAATGCACTACATAGTGTGACAAGCATAAAGATTTGGTTGAAACTAGTTGCTTCCCACACTGCTCTCCTTTGCAATGCCATCTGTCCTCTGCTTCTTGTCACTACTATCATGATCAACATTAACATTTTCACACGACATTATCCATCCATCTGAGATGTTATTACACATCCACCTACTCCTTTTTTATGATCCATAAGTCGAGAGTACGAGGAGGGGACGGGAAATAATGAGGGTGGCAGGGAAAAGGAAAGGACGGGAGGTATGAAGGGTTGAGGGAAAGATAGGGAAGGTAGAATAAGGGAGAAAGGGGAGAAAGAATAACATTTTTATCAAACAACAGAGGAATAAGAAATAGAGGGGGAGGAGAACCAAAAAAAAATCATGTATCCAGAACCTGAGATCACGTAGGTCCATATTATCCCTTTTGACTTTGAAATTTTTTTGGGTCATGTCCATATGCTCCTTCCTTTCAAACATAGCTACTAAGGGATGTGATGGTGTCCTTCCATTCCATTTATAAGACTCCTATTTTCTTCAATTTGACAAGCTACGTTCGCTTAAATGTCAGCCTCTCCATTCGAATTTCTTAGGATGTGATAAATTTTTTTTTTTCAAATTGATTGCAGAGACCTTTGTTTCTTTTCATGACTTGGTTCAGCATCGATTTCTTGGCCACACTGTTGTTTACCATATTTTTTATTATAAGGAGGGATTCCCCCAGAATGTTCAAGACCCTAATCCCTCTTTATTGTGCTACCATGAGGCGGAAGAGAATGCCATATGTCTTTGTTTGATTATTTGTTCTTTCCTAGACCCCAAGCATACCAATCTACTATTTTCCTATAAGGATTTATAAGAACCCCTCCCCCTCCTTCCACCCCAGGATTTCCTTTGGAAGCTACGTCAAATTTTAGAGTCCATTTGTGTTCTTTGTTGATCCACTTTGCCAGTTCTTCTTGAGATAGATGAAGGAGCCAAGATGGTTTGGGGTTCCAGTTATTTTTTGATGAAGAAGGGCTCTTAGGCAAGGCCCACGGGAAAATCCATGCATATTCATAAGGGTTCCAAGAGTGCTCCACAGTGGTTTTATGGAACTAAAAATAGGAAGAGAGGGATTTCGTAGCAGTATTCTGAGGAGAAGGGTGGTTCATTTTGAAAATGGCTTTGTTTCTTGCTAGCTAGATATGCCAACACATCTATTTTGGAAGTGTCGTCCAGATGACTTTGCATGAAGCTTTGGCCTGAATGGAGCCCTCATAGAAGTTGGCCCATGATTCAAAAAATCTCAGAAGGTCAGAAGGCCATCTAGCCCTTCAAAAGAGAGGCCCAAGGGCCACCAACCATACCAACTTGGTAAAATTGTAGTGGAGGAATATATGGGGAATTCTTCCTTCTCAGGCTTCGCACATAGGGAACCTAGATGACCCAATGTACCCATGCCTTTGAAGATTCTCTGCAGTTAAAATGCATTCTTGAGCCAGCAGCCACGAGAAAAAATTAATTTTAGGAATAGCATTGGGGGTCCATACCTTATTCTAGATAGAGAATTTTGTGGGGATTTTATTCTAAAATAATAGATGCTCATTCCCCACTTTGATTGTGAAGGTGGAATTTTTCCACCCCCATAAATCCTTTGTTGATTCCTCTATCATAGCACATCCTTTTCCATACATATTTCTTTTTCTTGAGTCAAATTCTCTGGTATATTATCCATCTTCCAGCCCACCTAGTTTCCAAGTGCATCCCACACTTCTATTTGGGATAAAAATTTCACTCCATTTTGGACCAGGAATTCATGAAGAAAAGAAACAATGAGGTCCTCCCTGAGATTTGTGTTATATATAATATGATCCTTCCATATATTTACCATGCCTCCATTTCCTGGTATTTTTTCTAAATGATCCTTGATAAGCCTCGAGCATGCCTTCAAAAGCTTCCATATAGGGGAGCCTTGAGAGTCATTTTAAGGTCGTCCCTATAATCCCGTCTGTCTATATATTTTTCTCGGATAACTTGAACCCACCATTTTTCCCTGCTCGTTTCCACTATCCACCATAGTTTAGCTCCCATTCCCAAATTGGCTATCGTCAGATCCCAAATTCTTAGACCCCCATGTAGCTTAGGCGTTCTAATTGTTTTCCAAATTACAAAACGGAATTTTCTATTTTCTTTCTTTCCTCTTTCCCATAGTAATTTCCTGATATATATCCCAATCTGTTGTAGAACAAATTTGGGTGCTTGAAGCGCCGAGAACTGATAAAGAGGGAGAGAAGACAACATTGACTTTACCAAAATCATTTTCCCCGCTATATTTATCCAAATTCCCCCCAAGTTTGTAATTTTTGTTTTTGTTTTGTCAAGGATCTTCTGCCATGCACTTGACGTTGATCTTCTAAGGAAAATGGGGACCCCCAGGTAGTTAAATTATTTTCATTCGCTTACTGATTTAAATACCAATATCTCTTATATCCTTTTAGATTTTGGGGGAGAGATGTTCCAAGTACAAAATTGACTCTTTTTATCATTCGTGGCACCTTGAGAGGCTTGTTGGAATTTATTTAAATTTATTTTGAAGTGCCTGGCTATTATCTGGGAGGATCACCCTACAAAAATTGTGTTGTCTGCAAATTGACCATGGTTAATTCTTTTTACTTTTTGTTGAATCTTATCCATGGGATACACAACGAGAGATGATCCATTTCCAAACGATGACTTAGAGCTTCCCCCATTATAATACAAAGGAAGCGGGATAGGGGTAACCCTTGATGCAACCCCCTAGAGGCCTTGAAAATCCTTGTTTCTCTACCATTTATCAAAGGATATATCCAAGGAGAGGATATACATAGATCAATCCATCTTATAAATCTCTATTCAAATCCCATTTTCCCCATAACATTGTAAAGGAAGTCATGGCGAACTCTATCAATTTTTTTTTTCATATCTAACTTGATTATCGTGCCCTGGTCTCCTCTTCTCAAGCTTGAATCAATCGCTTCTTGGATTAGGATAATATTGTCAAATATTTGACGACCTGGCATAAAACACCCTTGATTAATTGAGATCATATTAGGAAGGAGGAATTTAAGTCTAGTGGCCAAAATTTTTGAGATGACCTTGTAGGACACATTGCAAAGCAAGATTGGTCTGTAGTGGGAAAAAGAGAAAGGAATTGACACTTTGGGAATAAGGGCCAGAAAGGAAGAGTTAATGCTACCACCTATAATGATTTTTTTCAAGGAATAGCCAATCATTCTAAAAAATATTGATGGATAACCTTCCAAAATGATTGGTAGAAACTTGCTGAAAATCCATCCGGGCCAGGGGATTTTTCAGGGGAAAGGGAGAAAATTGTCATCCTAATCTCCTCAAAAGACGGGGGGGAGGTAAGGGTCTTATTCATATCTAGAGTAACAGACTCTGAATCATTTTTCAGGAAAAAATCCTCACAGTCCTTTTCACACACCAGGTCCCCCTAATAAAATCCTTTAAAGTGATCCACTGCTGCACTTTTTATTTCATCAAAGTTCGATATCATATTTCCCTTGTGAGGAATTTGTGCAATATTGTTTTTTCTCTCCCTGTATTTTGCCTACTTATGAAAAAACTTAGTATTTTTATCTCTCGCCTTTAACCAATTGTTTCTGGACTTAAGATGACAATATTATTCCTCTCTTCTCAAATGGATGTGAAGGGAGTTAAAAGTTTCAGCCTCTTTCAGTAGGTCCGAAGGACATATCTAGGTTGACTCCATTTGGCCTTGGAGGGTGGAAAACTAGTTTTTTGTTTCAATGATATCCATTTGTCTTTTATTCTTGTTCTATTTTAACCAAGATTTGATGTTTTTTTTAGCCTTTTAATTTTATCTTCCCAAATAATTGTAGGGATACCATCAATCCACCCAGCCCAGGAGTTCGAGACCAAAGGATAAAAGTTAACAGATTCAAGCCAAATAGGGGAGAATTTAAAAGGAATAGGACCAAGGTTAATGGAAGAGGAAGCCAAAAAGCAAATGAGGCAGTGATAAGAGCCGCACCATGGGAGAATGAAGGATTTAATACAGATATTTTGCAAGAGTGATCCGTTTAAGGCCAGAAACCTATCAATCCTCGCAACAATATGGCTAGGGAAAATGCACTTATTGTTCCAGGTATAGAGGAATTTCTGAAGTTTTACATTAAAGAGGCAGAGATTCAGAATTAGGTCTTCCATGTCTTCTTGAGAGGCATCTCTTACTATGGAGCCTCCTCTTTTCTCATTTTTCCCGAGAGTGGTCTTGAAGTATCCCCCAAAGATGCAATTGACCCCATATTCTGTGTCTTTTAACTCCAGAAGAAAATTCCAACAATCTTTCTTTTCTCTATTTTTTACTGGCATATATATATATATATATATATATATATATATATAATTGCAACAATTTGATTTAATTCTAGGCTCTTGAAAATGATTGCAATCCAGTGAGTGTTTTTCGAAGTACTTACCCATTGTAGTTTTGTAGGATTCCACATTGTGCATAGGCATCTAAAAGCTCGCTAAATTATTTCTTCCATTTTATTGAACCCCCAAAGAGAAGTGTGAATAGAAGATATGTATGTATCCCCTAATTTAGTCTCCTGGAGCATAGCAATGTCTAGTTTTTCATTTTGAATTAATGACTTCACTTCCATTATTCTATTCCTAGAACCAAGACCCCTACAGTTCCACGAGATGACCTTAATTATTTACCTTTGGAGGTTGTTGCCCATTTTGTGGGACCAGTTTTGTTCCCTTTTTTTCCACCTTTGATCCCCAAGTCAGCCAACTGTCTTGGGATTGTGTGTTGGAAGCCCAGTTCTTTGTCCTTTTCTATCTTTTCCTTTCTTATTTCCTTCTCAGTTTTTCTTCCCGATCATCTTGTCTTTATTTCTTTATGTTGAAATTCAACAAGAAAATTTCAGCACCCACGCCTAGTGCATTAAACACCTACACTAGGGTGGGGCCCACAATGCTAAATTTGGTGCATGTCTATTTTAGTTATCCCTTAATTAAGATGGACAATAAAATGTAATCTAGTCTCAAAATAACTTGTAATAGTTAACTGAGTGTGATAAACTCAATTTTCTCATGAATTTCGTGTTAGGGGTAGTTGGTGAGGCATGCAGAGTAATTCTAGTTGTAACAGAGTTTGAACTGCAATGGCACATTAGTTAATGCAGGTTGTAATCAGTTTAACTCAGTTAAGTGAGTTAAAATCAGTTTTGTTAGTTGTCACTATTTGATGCACTAATGAGAGATCAAGTGAATTAAATACTAATTAATTCACAATCAGTGATCTCACATGCAACTGAAGATTTACCATTATTAGTTGCATGCATGTCAGATCCAATGGAGACCCAGTTGAGATCTAGGTGAAAGAGAAGTTGACTATCAGTTGTAGGATTATTGGATTGCACCCATGCAACCAAACACCCATTGGAGTGCCCATGATACTTGCATAGTCAAGGAAGTCCAAAATTGCTATTCTTCAGGGATTTCATTCATCAAGGATTGCGCAAACAAGGCAGGCTGTCTGGAGGCAGTAAATTGGCTAAGTATTGGTCAGTTTTCTATATGAAAGTGTGAGACAATTAGCTGAGTACAGGAGGGATCTTGTGAGAAGAGTTGTATGTAATTGTTTCATGATTCCATTCTGAATATACAATAGAAGATAATGGGGTTTTGAGCAGCAATATTTCCCCGAGAAATTATCTGTGTTGTGGCTTGATTGATTCTTCTTTGCTTCATGTGATTGGCGATTGTGTTTTTAATTCCGAAAAAATATTTGTAGAAGCGATCCAGTATTTAAATTTAGTACATTTTTAGATCATATTGAATCCATGATATACATGCTAGTTGTATAATTTATACATGGTATCAGAGCACAGGAAATCACAATTTTGAAGGAGGAGCTAAGTTTGAGACTGGATAGAATTTGAATTTGTAGAAAGACTTTCTTGGTGCTACAGCTGATTCAGGAGTGAAATGGATTTCAATGCCCTAAGGTTGGAGTATGCACTCGAGGGCAGATCAAACTATATTTCTTGGAAGGACAGGATGGAGGCAGTACTCGAAGACAATGGCTTGAAGGAATTCATTGAAAATGATGTTCCTAAACCCGCTATGACAGATGCTACAAATCAGCATCAACCATAGGAAATTGGCGCTCAAAGATAAACTTAGGAAGATGAAGATGGAGAAAGGAAACTCCATACCAAAATATCTAACAAAGTTTGGCCAGTGTCGAGATGAAATGTGGAGCGTTGGTATAACTATCCCTGATGGTGATTCGGTGAGCTTGGATCTCCTAGGACTTCCCAAGATTTGGCACAGTTATCAAGACTATGTAAATGGAAGGAAAAATTTCCCAAATTGGGAATGACTATGGTCAGATTTGGTGCAGGAGGAGTTCATACGGAACACCAAAGATGTATCTTCATCTAAGAATTAAGATGAAGAATATTGTGCTTTGGTTGCCAAGGCGAAGAAGGGGAAGGGAAGACATTCCATTCCAAATATGAGTCTAAAGATGGAAAGAAGTGGGATATGTCCAAGGTGAAGTGCTTTCACTGTCACGAGCATGGGCATTATGCTACTAACTGTCCACAAAAGAAGAAGAAAAAGAAGGTTGGAGGATCTGCAGCTGGTGAGGCTTTGGCCTCACAATTTGAGCTTGACTTCTCATTGATCGCATGCATGGTGTCAAGTGCATTGGGATCTGTGTGGTATTTGGATAGTGGTGCTTCCTTTCACATGATGGGAGACAAGGAACTTTTCAGTAGCTTGGAGGAGAAAGATCTCCAAATGCATATTGAAATGGGTGATGACGGGCGGTATAGTGCTACCAATATTGGTACCATTACCTTCCAGAGGAAGTCAGGTAAACCCTTTCAATTAAAATATGTAATGCATGTACCAGGTTTGAAGAAAATTTTAGTCTCAATTGCAATCTTGGAGGATAGAGGCTATGATGTTTTTAGTGAAGGAAAAGCTTTCCTGTGACACAAAACAATAGGACAAGGCAAGAATGTATGGATTCAAGTTAAGAATCTCTCAAGCTGGATGTAGATGGATGCGCAGCATTGATGGGAAAGGCGGACAAAGTGGTGAGTCGAGATGAGGGTGAATTATGGCACGGGAGATTGGGCCATATTCACCATGGAGACTTGAAATTCGTGCAACAGATTTCTACTGGTCTTCCTAGGGGTACACTTGCGCAGTCAGACACATGCAAGGGATGTACTATGGGAAAGTATGTAAAGGCAAGCTTTCATGAGAAGGAGAACCAAGCTTTGGGGATCCTTGAGAGAGTTCATGCAGTCGTGTGTGGACCATCCTCTGTTGCTTTGACAAAAAAACATAAGTACTATGTGATATTTTTTGATGAATTTTCTTGTAAGTGCTAGATCTTCTTCATGCAGAAGAAAGATCAGACATTCTCAAAGTTTCTTAAGTTTAAGGCACTGGTGGAGAAAGAGTCAGGGAAGCAAGTGAAGGCTCTTAGGAGCGATAATGGTGGTGAATACAGATCTAACTAATTCAAGAAATTTTGCAACAAAGAAGGAATTTGAAGAGAACTGATAGCGCCTCATAACCCATAGCAAAATGGGGTCACGGAAAGAAAGAACAGAATGATCGTGGGTGAAGCAAGAGCGATGTTGCATGATCAAGGCCTACCAATGCATTTGTGGGCAGAAGCATGCAACACTGTGGCATTTGTGTAGAACCATTATCCTCATAGGATACTTGGCATGAGTACACCTGAAGAGGCTTTCACTGGTAAGAAACCTGATGTTTCACACTTTAAGATTTTTGGCTTGTCTATTTATGTGCATGTGACCAAGGATGCTAGGACGAAGCTAGAACCGACAGTTGAGATTGAGATTTTTTTGGGGTACACTAAAACGCCCCATAATTATCGTGTGTATTTTCCAAATAGTATAATGATTGTTGTGCGACGGGATATAAAATATGATGAGGATAAAGCCATGCAGTTGTCCCTTGAGAGGGAATTGGACTTGCATGCAAAGGAGGAACTGTTGGTTCCCAAGGATGAGCCTCAAGATGTGGATCAGCCACATGTGGAGGATCATGGAGTGGAGGAAAACACTCATGCAGATCCATCCATCAGAAATGGTATAAGGTGCACCATGTAAGCTGATATATTAAGACTTGATGTTGTAGAGAATGTAGGAGCCCCTACTTCACAGTGCAGATAGAGACAGTC
This sequence comes from Pinus albicaulis, assembly GCA_034641835.2. Classification (NCBI taxonomy): domain Eukaryota; kingdom Viridiplantae; phylum Streptophyta; class Pinopsida; order Pinales; family Pinaceae; genus Pinus; species Pinus albicaulis. The sequence goes on from CM076580.1 coordinate 757,773,191, forward strand.
TACTGGAAGGTTTACTGGATACATGGCTCTTATGAGAAAATGTATTGTGACTAAACCATCTTCCTTTCAGGAAGTAGTGTAGCAACCAAATTGGGTTGATGCAATGGTGGAGGAGTATGACACCATTGTTAATAAAAGTGCATGGGAGATTGTCCCAAGACCGGTCGACAAATCAGTGGTTGGATCTAAATGGATCTACAAGGTAAAGCAAGCTGCTGATGGGAGTGTGGAGAAATACACGGCCAGATTTATGGCCCAGGGATTCTCACAGATTGATGGGATCGATTATGATGATACTTTTGCACCTATTGCAAGGTACTCTTCTATTAGATCCATCCTTGCACTCTCAGTGCATATGGGCTGGTGCATTAATTAGATGGATGTGAAAACTATGTTTCTCAATGGGATCATTGAGGAAGAAGTGTACATAGAGAAACCTAAAGGTTTTGATATCTTCAACAGTGAGTCATATGTGTGCCGACTCAAGAGAGCACTATATGGGCTGAAGCAAGCACCTCGTGCTTGGTACACTCGGATATACAACTATTTCACCAGACTTGGCTTCACCAAAAGTGAAGCAGATGAAAACCTGTACCAGATTGTGGTTGAGGGTAAGCTATTGATTATTTTTCTTTATGTTGATGATCTACATTTTACTGATGATGAGCAGTTGATACACTCATGCAAGGAGGATCTTGCAAGGGAGTTCAAAATGAAGGACATGGGACTCCTTCATTATTTCCTTGGCTTGGAAATATGCCAGCAGGATGGTGAACTTTTTGTGTCTTAAGGAAAGTACGCCAAGGAGATACTAGGTAAGTTTCACATGAAGAGATGCAAACCCATGAATACTCCTCTTACAGAAAATTGGAGGAAAGAGGATGCTACTTCTGGAGAGGTAGTGGATGCTACTGTCTACAGGGAGTTAGTTGGTTCACTGATGTATCTAGTGAACACCAAGACAAACATTTGCTACACAGTTAAACAGCTGATTCAAGCTATGGTTAAGCCTACCAAGCTCTTTTGGAAGGCCAGGAAGCATGTCTTGAGATACCTAAGGGGAACATCAGAATATGGTCTATGGTATAGACGAATAGAGGGAGTGAAGCTTCAAGGCTTCACGGATGCAGATTAGGCAGGCAGTCCATCAGAAAAAAAGAGCACATCAGGAGGGATCTTCAGCATAGGATCAACAACATTTTCTTGGTACATCAGGAAGAAGCGATCTATGGCACTTAGTTCAGTGGAAGCAAAGTACATGGCAGCAATTCAAGATGCATGTAAGGCTATCTGGATGAGAAATATCTTCGTTGGTTTGTTTGGTTCTCAGATGAATCCGATAGTGATACATTGTGATAATCAGAGTTTCATTAAACTCTCAATTAATTTTGTGTTTCATGATAGGTCCAATAACATAGATATCTGGTACCATCATCTCAGAGATTATGTGCAGAGAAGAATAATGTTGCTTCAATACATTCCCACAGAATATCAGGATGCAGATATTATGACGAAGGCACTCACCAAGAGAAAATTAGAATACCATAGAGGCAGGATTGGGGTGAAGGACAATAACTTTCTTGTTGAGAGGGAGTGTTGAAATTCAACAAGAAAATTTCAGCACCCATGGCTAGTGCATTAAGCACCTACACTAGGGTGGGGCCCACAGGGCTAAATTTGGTGCATGTCTATTTTAGTTATCCCTTAATTAAGATGGACAATAAAATGTAATCTAGTCTCAAAATAACTTGCGACCATTTTTCCATACAAAGGTTAATCACCGTAGGGAGTCCCTTTTCAATGTCAACCTCTACACAGATTCGTGCACATGAGAAGACTCCCTCTTTTGGTTCTGCATAGTCGATATATTTCCCCAGAGCATTCCTGTTTCGGGGAAAATCACCCTAGAGGTTTGTTGGGTTACAACCTCCACAGAGCAGGGCATGCTACTCAAGAAGGACTCACACAACCATACATGTTCATGAAAAACTAAATAGAGCAGATCGAGGAACTTACCCGTAGGTCCCACGGTTGAAGCAGATCCCGCGGGGTCCAAACCCCCAGCAACCCTTCTTCCTTCTTAACCTGAAAGACAAGAAGAAACAAGCACGAAGAACTGGTTGTACAGCATATATCTACTCTAAATGTTAGTGAAATCCATATGAAACATTAGATAAACCATAGTAAATTCTTAAATAACAATATTCTCATACATGCAAGCGGACACTAACACGTATATTTCGGGAACAAGATGGTTCTTCTGTATTATAAATAACATGTACATAAATAACGAGTGGAGAGATCACCTAAATCCTTCCACGATCTTCGAGCAGACCGTCATCCGGATCCGTCCCACCCTTGCCTCACTAAGATTCCTTCCGAACTAGTGCATACGAGATGACATATAGAGAGATGAGCATCTCCAGGAAACAAGGGTTTCCTGTAATGAACTGGGAAGTGCAGGAGGCACGGGAATTCAGACTTGGATAGAGGATTCCAACAGAGTATAATATCAATAATTTCTCTCTCCCTTAGGCCATACACATGAGGGGCTTTTATACTCCCTCAAAGTAGTTTCAACAGTTGGAAATAGTTGGCCATGTGCTGGGGTGGTTGAACTACCAGAGTAACCATCAACCCAACTCGAAAATAGGGATTTTTTATATATTTTTTAATGATTTTAATGGCATACACGGGAAAGTACATGTGGACTCGCGTATACACGCGGAAAAGTCTGGGCATACCCGCGTATGGGGATTTTAACATTGTTTTTTAGTGAATTTTGTCCAAGTCTATAGGAATGGGTGCCCAAAGCCATAAAAGCAATCATGAATCATATGAAGGTGGAAAATGATGCTATAACAGATGCCCCCTAATATATGAGGTCAGAAGGGGTACATGATGGCCGAAATGTATTATGCACATAGAAAGAACTTCGCAAGGACAAGAGAGGACTTCACCAGATTTCAGCCTGCCAAAAAAACAATGAAAGAAAACAGAGAGTCAACTCATGCTGAGGCGGGCATACCCATGCTCAGTCAAAAATACATCATATAGAAAGTACTGAATAGATCCAACATGTATACAAGTATAACTGAACTGAAAGTGCACAATGAATCATCTGAGCATGGTCCGGAAATATAAGTCTGAATCAATGTCCAAGTATCACATATAGAAAGATGATCAATAATGGTGCAACTGGATGTCTGATCATATAAGTAACTGAATCTCCAAGTACCGAATCATAAGAGGTGGAACAAACGGTACAATCACGCAACTCGGGAGCCAACATATAAGATGATGTTGTATTGAACTGCAACATATAAGGGTGGACGACATCACTGTCAGAAACTGAATGGACTGTCAAAAGTGAACCGAGAAATGTTGATGCAACCCGAGGTCTTCACCGATCACTATGGCACAATTCTACACAATGGGAATAAATGAGCTGAAGTCGACCATGTGAGAAATTGTTGGATTACCGGTCAATGATGTATATCGTTCACCAACGCGAGACGACCCACCAATAATGAAAATGAGTGTCAAGGTGCCCCAGTACAATCTGACAAGTGCGAATGAATGAGTTGAAGTCGAACACTTGAAAGAATCTACCAATCAGGAGGCAATGATGAATCCCCACTGTCGATAGCGAAGAGTCTATCACTGATGACTGCAAACCCTAAGGTACTGACAAAAAGACTCTAGACCTTATTCCCAGAGCAATGAGTTGGAGTCGATGGGAAAAGATTTGCTGGAAGGAAGGAATTAAGGCATCCCACATCAGTCCAGCGCGAGTGTAACCCGCAGGCCAAGATTTGGAAGGAATCGGACGAAGTAGAGTGATGGAACCAAAACCGAAGTACATTTCTGACATGCACAAGATGAAGCTAGCGCACGGAAGAAACCCTCTGAACCAACCAATAATGAAAGCTGACACAGAGGCGAGAAATCCACCAATAGGGTCAAATGGAAATCAAGGTACTGCACGAATCCCAAGTGTGATAATGTATGCTGACGTCGAACACAGGGGAAACCACTCAGTCAAAGACCCATAACGATGATCAAATGCTGAGCACAAGGTCACCTATCAATGATGGAAATAGGGCCAGGGTGCGGCTCTAGGTTTGCTCTCAGAGCAATGTGTCGTAGTCGATAAGAGACAAACCCGCCAGCAAGAAGTCAATGGGGACCTTTCAAACCAACACGCAGCGTAAGACCAAACATCTCGATGATGTACCATACGGCAAGACCAGGAAGGCCGACTGAATAATGAGTCAAGAGACACCGCAGAATGGCCGACTCTGGTTAGACTTCCCTTGAACAAAAGCATGACTTGTGATGACCATGGCAGTAAAAAGTGACACTGTATAAGTCTGTTATGCAGGAGGCAGAACAAACTCTCCATATGATTGGAAGAGATAACCAACCGGGGGAGAACTGACAAGTGAAACATGGTAAAGGCTGAACCTAGGTCAAAACTAAAAACCATCCCAAATGAAGGAAATATATATAAGTATATGTGCTTTGTTCAAGGGCGACAAACTGACTCTGTACTGCCATCAAAACAACGAAGATACATCATGTTCCCGCTCTTTTTGTTATATTTGATTTTTTTGTCTTTTTCATATAATAAGCTTGAAAAAGAATAAAAGAATGCTATGGTACAATGGATAGAACGAGTATCAAAAATCAGATGCACTAGTTCCTGGGATTGGAACAATCCTATGCTCAATGCAAGGTGGCGAAAACTGGTAAGCGATACTCAGAGGAATGTTCCATCCATGGGTAAAAAGGTGTCAAGTCGCGATAGCTAAAGTGCATGCAATGGTTAACTTGTACAGATAGTCAAGGTCAAAAGTTGGCTTAAACATCGAGTCCAAATGAAGCTGGCTAAAGGCCAGGATAAACAAGTAGCCAATATGCAATGCAGTAATACAACTTAACGACATCAGGGAGCCTCTAGGGTAATAGCCAGAAAAATGATAGTGAGGAAGAAGAAGAATGAAGCTTCGACACATAAGTCATGGCGGGACTAAAGAGGACTCCCGAGCCTACATAAAATGTAGCATGGGCAACAAGTGATAGCGAGGAACTAACTAGGAAGCCCATGTAAAGGAAGGCTCTACCACCAAGTCATGATTAAATAATCGGCGAGTGAAATGGGTGTAATAGTCATGACCTGATGGGATCGACCCTATGGCAAGTGATCAGTATGGAGGCTAGGATGCAAGATGCAGTGGAAAGTGATTTCCCTAACCTATATGCCAGTGAAGATCATATACCTGCCGTGACGAGTCAGTAATCATGGATCAAAAAACTGGGAAAAATCTAAAATTCGTCAAAATGTACCTGAAAACATACCAAAATGGGCACTTCCAAGCATCCGGGTTATGCAGCTTAAGATAGATCGAAAAAATAAGCATAACGAATTTTTGCGAAAATTTTCAACTTTTTAGCCATAAATAGACAAATTACCTCATATTTGGTTCATTGTTACATTGCTGATTTGGAAAAAAGTGCTCTGGAGCAAAAAAATTCTTTCGTCAAATCAGGAGCAACCGACCGTCGAATCGCACCGAATTTGTTAGGTAAGCTCCTCAATCATCCTTGCAAATCATTTTGTCCGTTCATAAATTAAAATTTAGTGATTTTCACCATAGAAACCCTTGCTAAAAAACACGGGTTTGCGCATACGCGGGTTGGTAATGGTAAAGTCGCGTATACACGCGACTGTGCATAAATAAAGTCGCGTATGTGCAGGCCCAAATGAAAAATGCGTGGCTAATGAAGGATTTATTGAATTTTGACAGGATGACAATCTCATGGAGAGAGCGTGAACACAGTGCAATTGATCAAGAAGTCTTGCAAGATCGAGCATCGCTAAATATTCTTCGTAATTGCGGATTGCTCAAGTTTTTCAAAATGCCAAATATGAAAAGCAATGCCCGGTTGCTTGAAATGCTCGTGAATTATTGGGAACCGGAAGAGGACTGCTTTATGATAGATTAGATGCCAGTACGCATTGAAGTGGAAGACATATATTTTATCACTGGACTCTCCCGGAGGGGGGAACCAGTAGACTTGCACGGGAAGCCCTTGGGAGGGCTAACCGTGGAAGATTACGTCCACGTGTACTGCGTAGAGGGTTCCAAGAAAGTTGGAACTCAGATTGCAATTAAAGATTTAAGGGATTTGCACATGAAAATCCTCCTTTTCACCATTGGCAGAGTGGCAAGATCTGCCTCCCTACATCAGGCGTCCAGGACGCAAATGAGCATAGCAGTGGAATGCTTGACTCATGTGTATGATTGGTGCACAGCCCTATTACTGAACATGAAGCAACAGTTGACCTCAATCCACCAAGAAAAGACCAAACACTTTGGATACGGTACTATTTTGATGACATTCTTCTTTGAGAAGATACCAGCATTGAGACCCAGAGTTATCTCTACCATCAGCAGCCCGAGAGACCCAAGAATTTCCCGTTGGGCAGACATGATGAAGAGATTAGGGGGAAGTGAAGTTCCCCGGACCACTTGGGATGATGAGTTCTTCCTTTGGTGGGGAGAACAAATCATCGCTGTGGACGACTATCCCTATGCCAGGATGGACTTTCGTGGAGATCCAGATCTTGTTCTTCCACCAGGCACAGCATGGGGCACAGTCGGTAAGTTTGCAAAATTTTTTGACTTATATAATTTTTTGGATTTTTTCAAATATGTATGAAAAAAAGAAAACAAACATGTTTTTGATTGGATTCATAATGACTAACAATGTAAACATGATCATGATACAGATATTGGACCAGTTCGACCTGAGGGTTTCCCGCGCCACAAGCGTCGCAGGGGCGAAGCAGATACAATGGATTCAGACAGGACCCTCCAGGCTGTACAGAGGAATTTGGAGGGGTTAACCCGCCAAATACCTATGGCTACCATGGAAGATCTGCCGGAAGCCATCCAGAGACGGGTGGTAGGAGTGCCCCGAGACTAGGTACGGTTATTCCGCCGAGTTGCCACCGCGATCATGTTCTATAGGAACACGACTTCTGGGCAGGGACCCCAGGAATAGATAGATATTATGTATCAGATGACTGTATATATATATATATATATATATTTTTGAGACTGAACATGATCGGGCATAAGCCCAAATTTTGTATGACCTTATGGATCCAAATTTTTGTAAAGTTTTTGAACACTCTGATGATATATATACAGCGATGTTTGATGTGATGTGATAAATGTATCAAAATGTATGATGTTTTTGATGATTAAATTTTATTGTATGGAATGATTAATATGCCAATCCAGTGCCTGATTAGCTAATGAGTCTGCCAACCAATTGTCAGCTCGAGGAATATGAATGAAAGTTAAAAAATGAAATGATCTTTGTAACAAACGTACCCTCAAGAACAACCGTAGTAAAAATGGATCTCGAATCCGATAAGTATTGTTCAACTGCGACACCACCAGCTGAGAGTCCAAGAAAACTACCAACGAATCAACACCTAAAGATATTGCCTCCGAGAGTAGATAAACAACTGCAGTGTATTCTACTATATTATTAGAAGTAGGACCAATGCAGACCCCTCTTGATACTAACAGCTGACCGGAAGGATAATGAAGCACCCAAGCCGCGGAAGCTAAGTTCCGGGTGTGTCTACTAGCACCATCGGCGAAACCAAAATGACTCATGACATCCAACACAACCTGCCAAAGTAGATCAAAAACATCACCAACTCATCAAAGATTGAAAATCAACCAGATATGTACAAAGCAAAAACTACTATATACAAAAGCAACATGCCAGGCCGAAGCCTAGGCATAATACTTCTTCAAATAGAGCCCATTTCGGGGCTCCGACAACTCGTTCCCTTCAAAATCAACCAAGGTATACGCTCCTTTCTTAAGGACTTTTTTAACGATGAAGGGGCCATACCACATAGACTTAAACTTTCCTGCCCCCAGGGCATATTTTTCTTGGGCATAGACCAAAACAAGGTCACCTTCCGAAAAAACCCTGGGTTTGACCACCTTATCGTACTGAACTTTAACTCTGTTTTTATGCGCTTCATTCATCGTGGCAGCATCCCGATGCTGCTCATCGAGATGTTCCAGATGAAGGAGTCGTTCTTCAAGACTAGAAGTGTCAGGAAGAAGTTCAACAGCTAACTTAAGAGAGGGAATATCACATTCAATAGGAAATACGGATTCCAACCCGTGCACTAGCTGAAACGGAGTAAAGCCAGTTGTAGTTTTCACTGACGTCCTGTATGCCCAAGGTGTAGGATATAGCATAATATGCCAGTTGGATCTAGCTTTATCAATTTTCCTTTGAAGAATTGTCTTCAAGGATTGATTCACGGCTTCCACTTGCCCATTGGCTTGAGGATAATACGGAGATGAATGCTCCTGCCGGAAACCCAATTTGAGAGCCAACTCAGCCATCATACTATTCTGAAAATGACTGCCATGATCAGTGACAATCTCTCTAGGAATACCAAAATGAGCGATAACCTGGTTGAAAAGAAAAAGAGCTGCAGTCTCACCATCATTCCCAAAAGTAGGCATAGCCTCGACCCACTTCGTAAAGTAGTCTACTGCTACAATAATGTACTTGTGACCTTTAGCCGAAGGCGGGTTACAATTAGTATAATCAATACCCCATTTTGTAAAGGGACCGACAGTAATGACTGGAAAAAGCGAAGCTGGATGAGCGCGCATTTTTCGAGTATAGACTGGACACGGATGACACTTTTTGACCGATTCGATACAATCCTTGAAAATCGAGGGCCAAAAGTACCCAGCACGCAAGAATTTATGGGCTGTAGCAAGCCCAGATAAATGACCCCCACAAGCTCCACTGTGGGAATCATTCAGCACAGCCTCAGCTTCTTCGAGAGTTAAGCAGCGTCTCAGGATTGAATCAACTCCTCGACGATATAAAGCATCACCAATAATCAAATAATTCTTGGCCAAGTGACGCAACTTACGATGCTCATCTTTCGAAAAAGTAGAGGGAAAATTCGCAGTTTGGAGATACACAATGATATCTCCATACCAAGGATCCTGTGAAGAGATAAGAAACAAATGTTCATCCGGAAAGGATTCATCATAGATCATCTCTTCCCCACAGGGCAACTCGGAGATCAATTCCGCGAAAACTAATGATTTCTTGGACTTGGCAGACATAAACTCAAGATCAAATTCCTGCAAAATCACAATCCATCTATTGTATTTGCCCCCAATCACTCGCCTACTGAGAACAAACTGAAATGGATTGGCTGCTGCCAAAACATAAGTTTTTCGAAGAATAATGTAATGTCGGAGTCGCTGCACAGCATGAACTGCTGCTAAAGCTAACTTTTCTATCAGAGTGTACCGGAGTTTAGGTCCTACCAAGCCTCGACTAAGGTAGTATATAACATGCTCTACAAGAGCATCATCCTCCTGAACCAGAACCATACCAATATTAGATTCTTCTGCTGCCAGATACAAAAGGAAATCCCTGCTATAATCAGGTGGACTCAATAAAGGAGCAGAGGTCAATGCTTTCTTCAAAGCATCAAATGAGCGTTGAGCATAGTCATCCCAAAGAAAAGGAACTCCCTTCTTCAACAATCTCATAAATCCTTTTGTAACTTCAGCATAATTTACGATAAACCTCAGAAGAAAATTAGACTTTCCTTGTAGACTTTGAAGCTGACGGATAGAGGACGGGGGAGGAAACCGAAGTATTTCCTCAACCTTGAAGGGATCTACCCTTATCCCTTCCCTAGACACAATGAATCCCAATAACCGGCCGGATGTAACCCCGAAAACGCACTTGTTCAGATTCAATCTAATCTTATAGAAACGACATCTTTCAAATATTTGCCGGAGGTGACCAGGATGATCCATCCTCTTTCGAGAATGAGCAGCTAAATCATCTAAGTATGCCTCGATAATCTTTTTGATGTCGTGAAAGGCATATGACATGGCCCGCTGAAAGGTAGCCCCAGCATTTTTAAGACCAAAAGGCATCTTCTTGTATGCAAAAGTACCCCAGGGACAAATAAAGGCAGTCTTATGCTGATCTTCAGGACGGATAGTAATCTGATTATATCCGTAGAAACCGTCCATGAAGGAGAAAATCTCATCACCGGCACACTCGTCAATGATCTGATTGATAAATGGTGTGGGGTAATTATCTTTAGGAAATGCTTTATTGAGGTCTCTGAAATCAATGCAAACTTGAATTGTTCCTTGTTTTTTAATCTACGGGAATAGGGTTTGAAACCCATTCAGTCAAAGGAACAGGGAAAATGAATCCCGCCTTAAGCAGCTTCTCCACCTCAGATTTGATAGCTGCTGCCTTCCTAGGATTGACCGGACGAAGTTTTTGCCTCACAGGCTTAGCATTTTCATAAGTCTTGATCTCATGCTGGACAATAGATGGATCTATACCAGGCATTTCCTCATAAGACCAAGCGAATACATCCCTATACTCTTTAAAGAGCTCGGTGTAAATTTGAACCTCTTCACGGGAACATTCAGCTCCGATGAAGACATTCTCGATAATATTGGGATCCCTGGAAATGTTCACCGGGATAGTAGGAGAAATCATAGCCATGTTCCCTTCAAAGACAAACCTCGTGTCAAAAGGCAAAGGGTTCAGGACTGGTGAACAGACCAGGAGACCGAGGACTTTGGAAAACTTGTTTCAATCTCAAGCCAACTTGGGGTAGTAAGACCGATGATGCAAGTCATCCCACGGTCTATCTATACCGCTCGATGGCTTCCGTGATGGCTCTTTGGGATGGAAGAGTGGTATTCAGCAATCCTCGCGTAAGAAGAACTAAGTGTTCAAGCCGAGCCACACGCCATCCAACTCTTCCCAGATGAGTCGGGATGGACTTCGCAGTCAACAACAGACTGATATGCAATCTCAGCTGCAGAAATCGGGAATGCCATTCCACCCACTTGCCCTTCTTCCAATGTGGCAGTTGGAGAAGGTAAGGTCCAAGGGTCCTAAAAATAATGAGTTCGAAAGAACTCTCTTCGAAGGGGAGCCTTGGAGGATGAAATAGCATTAATAGACACCTTAGGAGGAGGAAGATCAAAAGAACCCATCAGGGAAGAATACATTCCAACTCCCAGATTCTCGACAAGCGCCTTAGTATTATCCAACTTAGGAACAGATGAGTCAGAAGGCGCATCCAGGTCTACAGGAGGACAGTCCAGTTGATCCACCGTAACTATCCTCCCTTCGTGGGGGAAACATATAATCCGAAATAATGAGGATGCAATGGAATCCATATCATAAATCCAGTTTCTCCCCAACAGAAGGTTGTAGTCCAAACATGTGTCAACTACCTCAACCTCTATATTAACAGTTTTGCCCCCAACGCAGATGGGCAAAGTTGGGACAATACCATGGGGTCTGTGAGAATGACCATTGAACGCAGTCAGAAGAGTGGTAGATGGAACAGCTTTCAACTAATCGTCTTCCAACATGTGAGAGACATCACGCATGTGGAAGCAATTTATCAACAACCGTCCTGTGTGTGATATTGCACTTCCGATACGACGATTTAATATGAAAAGCCATGTGATGAGGAAGTCTCTTCTTAAAATTAGTCATATCAAAAGTAATCAGAAGAGAATTTTTTGGATCAATAGCCCCAATGGCAGTGAGCAAAGCACTGCGCTGAACTGGACAAGACTGGAGTACCTCTAAAGTTGACATAGCACAAGGACTTTGCGCCAGATCTTCTACAATCGAGTAGTTCTGGGCAGCCCTTGCATTTGGATTAATCGTTGACCGCTTAGAAGATGCTTTTGGCATCCGAGGCATAGACTCAACAGTGGGCTTCGTAATGTGAAGCGACTCAGTAGCATCAGGAACTTCCTTAGCTTTCGAAGACTCTTCTCCGCCATAGTCACGGGATCTCATAGCGATATCCGCGTGAGCACTCATCATAAAAATGTTCGATGGGATTCTTCCTGGGTGCCCCAAAGGAAGCCCCATGATTTTGGTTCGCGTCAACAACTAACCGCGTTCCCTGGGGAAAAGGGTTAGTCACTAACACACTGGGAACTAGAAGAACCCCTGCTGGGCTAACAAGCGTCGCGCATCCCGAATTTTAGGGCAAAGGTGTAAGATGGTCTCCAGCACACAGCTTGCATGGAAACTTCACTTTCCTTTTCTCCTTTGGACCCTCACCAACATGCTCGTTGGTATTGTTTGCATTACCCTTCCCGTTCTTGCCCTTTTTCTTATTGTTTCGTCCCTTCTTCTTACCTTTGGATTGTTGATTTCCTTTGGGATCAGAAGTTTGGACAGCATTTATGGACAAAGACTGGGAAGGCGATGACTCAACAGACACAGCCTAAATAGAAGGAGAAAATTGTAAAGACAACTGCTGCAATTGAGTAAGCAGGCTGGCTGCACCGCTATTGATCGATCCGATCAGTCCGTCACCATGAGGACCGGGCTTAGTTTTAGACAAATCTAATTTGGAGCGAGGAGCATTGGGCAGATACTTGTGAAGGACCCCAGACTGAGAATATATCAACTCTAGCTGCTGGGCCCTAAAAATGGCCTGCTTCTCGGAAAATACCCTAGAGAGGGATACATCTTTCGAAATATCTGACTGCAGGGATTTGAGAAACCATTCCAAAAGGAATTCACCTAGAATATGAGCTTTGATAAGCCTTTTCCTTCTCCTCCATTCCTGAATGTGGTCAGAAATGTGGGTTGCATCATCCTGCTTAAAATTAGCTAGGAGTTCAGTCCCAGCATCATATCGGATAGGCAACTGAAAATGGTTCATAAATGTAACAGCCAGCTCTCCAAATGTAGCAAAACTGCCCCCAGTTAGCTCAATATACCATTTGGCAACGTTTCCAGTTAGGGTGCGTTGAAATAACCTCAACCTAATCGAATCATCGATCAGGGAGTTCGAAGAACACCACAAATGGAAAGTAGTGATGTGGTCAGCCGGATCATCTCCATTCTCACCTTCAAACTTTGGAATGTATGAAGGAAGTTTGGTGGGAACCGGAGGCCACCCCAGACTATAACGAATCGGATCATTAGTCAACTTACGTATCCGGCAAGTTTAACGTCGTCGTAAAAGGTAAGCGAGGGCAGTCGAGGATTCCATCTCGATGGGATGGATTCCAACATTCTGAAAAAAAGAATAGCCCGGATTTGATAAGGCACCAGGTTGCCAGAAAGGACTCGTAGAAAAAGGAGAAGAACCTCCTCCCAACGCAGAGTTACCAAAGCCCAGACCAGTTCCCCCCGCTGAAGTATTAAATGAAGAGGAGAGCCCCTGGTAGAGGTTCTAGGCATTAGAAAGAGGAGAAAAGGTCTAATAAGCACTCGACGAAGGGAAAGAAGTATTCCCTTGATGACCTGCGTAAAACTGATTCCCTGCCCCCACTATAGTAAACACAGGATTCCACCCTGTAAAAGTAGTTGAACTTTGCCCCCCGGACCAAGGGTTGAAACTCTGGGTCTGGGACGTAAACGGAAAGGACCCTAAAGAAGGATTGGAACTAGGAATGTGCCCAATTCCAAAGGGGAAACCCTAAAAAGAAGTTGATCCACTAGCCATAGAAGACATGGGTGTAGATCCAACTGCAGCAGCGGAAAAGGAAAAAGAGGGATTCCCACTAGAGGGCATCCCTGAACAGAAGGGACCAGATTGAGAAGCATGTGCTTGGGTGAAACCAGAGCCAAACACAGCAGCACTAGAAGAAATCGAAGATAAAGCAATAGTGCCCCCTCCTTCAACAGAAGCAGGGGTCTGAATGCCTGCAGCACTCACGTCAGAAGCCGCGTTCCCAGTCGTGGCCATCGAAAGATATGAATGATACGGAAGATCTTCCGGTCTCTCAGACTCAGGTCCGATGTACTGAACAACGAACGAATAGTCAGGAGGAAGAGGAGATGGACCTGTCGCAGGAGGCTCAGGTACGTCTTCAATTTGAAAATCTTCTTCCTGAGGAAACAAAACTTGCGAGGTGAGCGGAACGCTCCTCTCGGAACCGACACCAGAATCAGCTATGAAACCTTCAGACCTTTGTGGAGGATCTCTCTCCACTGCGTCAGACGTCACAGGGTGGTAACCACCTGCTAAATCACTCCTACGCCTTCTCGAAGAAGGCTCTGGACTCTCGGGAGATAACCCCCGGATTCTCCTCGATCGGCGAGGCGCTTGATCAGCCACTTTAACAAATTTTAATTAGACTCAAAAAAAATATAAAGTTAAGCAAGCTAGGAGCAAAGAGCACTCACTAGAAGAAAAATCCCTGAGATACAATCAAGCAAACAGCCTTCAAGTATTTCTGCTCCGGGTGATGAGGACCGGACACCAAAATACAGGAAAGCAAAATATAGGACCTCCCGAAAGCAGTCTGGGATAATTACGGCCCAAGCCTACTAGCGAAGGTAACATAAACAATTACGCCGACCTCCTAACGACAGCCTTTGCCGGCTCAAGTACCCAAGCTTCACAAGGGCACCCCCCAGAAGTACTGCTGAAAGTGATACGATGTCTGCCTCAGGTACCATGGGTATTCCCCCCCGCAGTCACCTATGTGGAACCTAGGAGTGGCAACTATGGGCACCAATCCATGTCGAAGCCCAAGTAACGGTCTTCGATGTCGATTCAAGGAATCGAGAGGGGTATCCTCTTTCCTCACCTTTCACTTCCCCTCGCGCTTGACTCTCTGGAGGAGAGCTTTCCCGGTCCACCTAACGGAGTTGGTTTTCGCTCAATTAATCAACTTCTATGTTTTGTTTGAGCGGCCTTGGAGAGTTAACTCTCCACTCACCTAATCCAAGGCCCTACAACCTAGCTAGTTGGTGTATGACACTTAGAAAACTTGCTAGTTGATTTTAAATTAAATCGCTTATTTTAATCGGCTGTTATGTTAAGTCAAAGGGATGCGGAAATGAAACTTATGGTGTTTTGACGTAGAAAGAAATTAATAAAAACCAAACTACATGAAAATGCAGTTATTGTCTTTCGATGAAAAGCAACTTCTACATAGGTTCTACGAGATTAAAAATTGTATTTTTCTTTTCAGATAACAAACTCACACTCACAAAAACTATGAAAATGACTAAATTCTTAAGTGCACCTTATGCAAATCACTACAAGCATGCAAATTCTAAGATGCAAAATCTCCTAAAGCAGAGCGAAATTTCGTAAAGATCCTTCAGTTTTATCTCTTTTTGGTTGTCCAGAAAGCTAGTTCCCAAAATCAAGAACTCTTAATATGAAGACACCAAAAATGCTTAAAAACAAGAGGAAGAAATCAATGACAACTCCTTTCCAAAATCAAGCCAAAATCCAAAGGCAAGAAACCTCAACAAAGCTTCAAAAGATACAAATAAACGAAAACAAAAATGCAAAAACAAAAGCAAACAACAAAGTAAAATGTTTTTTGAGCTTTTGAGTTTTATAAAAGAAGAGTTCGAAAAGACCAAGCAAAACTATAAAATCCCAAGCCAAACAACACTGAATTTCAAGAAAAAAATTCAAAAATGCTCCAAATCTTATAGGGCTAACTAGTAGCAAGATCAATATGAGAAAAAGAAGACAAGAAAACTCAGGCACTCAGCCTAGAAGAATAGTACAACCTTGCCGCAAACAAAGACTTCAAAGAACCAAAAAAAACTCTTCAAAAGTTGCAACAAGACCTAGCCGACTGAACTCAAGAAAACCAACCAAGAAATGGGCAAAAATCGAAGTGCAAAGCAAGACACAAAGGTAGGAATGAGTAAATGAGCAGGAGCTCTCTGTTCTGATGAAGCAGAACAACCAAGAATCCATAGAAAGAGATCTTGGTACTCGAACCAGAAATGCCAGCACAAGAAACAATACTTTGCCAAAAAGACTAGTTTTCAATCAAACAAGAGAGAGAAAAGACCAAAGACCACTTTCTTCACAATCCAGAGGGTACAAAGACACTGCAGGAACAAGTCTCCACAGACAAAAAGGACTAAAAAGCCAAGAAATCCAAAATTTCAAAATCTACCTAGGTATACACAACTTTATAGTTTAGCAACAAGCGTGCATACACGACTGTGCTAAAGGAAACACGCGTATACGCGACTCCCTTTAAAAAAAATGCGTGTATACGCGACTATGTGCAGAAAAACCCGCATATATAAAGGTAGATAATGAAAAACAAAAAGGATCAAGCCTGGATAAGAAACCAGGACTTCAGTCTGACTGAGAAAGAGTAAACTGGACTGGAAATAGAAGTTAAAACGGTTGGAAACCTATCAAACAGCTGAAACCACCCAATAGGGGAATCACAAGAATGTGATCCCCAGTGGAGTCGCCAGTTCTGTTTCGGGGAAAATCACCCTAGAGGTTTGTTGGGTTACAACCTCCACAGAGCAGGGCATGCTACTCAAGAAGGACTCACACAACCATACATGTTCATGAAAAACTAAATAGAGTAGATCGAGGAACTTACCCGTAGGTCCTACGGTTGAAGCAGATCTCGCGGGGTCCAAACCCCCAGCAACCCTTCTTCCTTCTTAACCTGAAAGACAAGAAGAAACAAGCACGAAGAACTGGTTGTACAGCATATATCTACTCTAAATGTTAGTGAAATCCATATGAAACATTAGATAAACCATAATAAATGCTTAAATAACAATATTCTCACATATACAAGCGGACACTAACACGTATATTTCGGGAACAAGATGGTTCTTCTATATTATAAATAGCATGTACAGAAATAACGAGTGGAGAGATCACCTGAATGCTTCCACGATCTTCGAGCAGACCGTCGTCCGGATCTGTCCCACCCTTGCCTCGCTAAAATTCCTTTCGAACTGGTGCATACGAGATGACATATAGAGAGATGAGCATCTCCAGGAAACAAGGGTTTCCTGTAATGAACTGGGAAGTGTAGGAGGCACGGGAATTCAGACTTGGATAGAGGATTCAAACAGAGTATAATATCAATAATTTCTCTCTCCCTTAGGCCATACACATGAGGGGCTTTTATACTCTCTCAAAGTAGTTTCATCAGTTGGAAACAGTTGGCCACGTGCTAGGGTGGTTGAACTACCAGAGTAACCATCAACCCAACTCGAAAATAGGGATTTTTTATATATTTTTTAATGATTTTAATGGCATACGCGGAAAAGTACATGTGGACTCGCGTATACACGTGGAAAAGTCTGGGCATAACCGCGTATGGGGATTTTAACACTGTTTTTTAGTGAATTTTGTCCAAGTCTGTAGGAATGGGTGCCCAAAGCCATAAAAGAAATCATGAATCATATGAAGGTGAAAAATGATGCTATAACAATTCCCTATTAGCCGAAATGTAGCATCATTCCAACAATGTAGTGGAAGGAAGGGGAGTTTAACCCAAACCGGAACAGAGGTAGGAACATCACATTTTGGATTGAAAATGAGGCTCCATCAATCAAGATACAATCCTTGGGCTCCGATAAAATAAGGCCCACCTCGAAACTCTAGGTATCTGTCTATCCTGTTTTCGAAAAATAAAGTGTAGAATCCTTTTCCACAAAATGTAGGCATAACCTCACCTTGAATGAGAGGCTTCCAATTATTATACAGCCAAGTGCGCACATAACAGGGTGAGGACCATAGTGCTGTGAGCTACCCAATAATGGTATGATCCACGCGTTTTAAAGCTCTAGAGCAGGCATGCGGGGTGTTAGATCAGGTATGTGAGTGATCAAATAACTCTTTCAGTTGTTTTACATTAATTCATAGGTCATTGTTTTTTACTTTTTTGAACAAGTTCTAAGAAAAATAATTTTGGTCACTGAAGAGGTCTAAATCATGTGTGTTTCTCCTTCACTTCAATCATCGCCATCATCAGTTTCAAGGTCACCATCTCCGTCATCATCACTGAAGAGGTCTAGGGTTAGGTCACTCCATTTCATATAGGTCACTGTCTAGGTTCATTTATGCCTTTGAAAAATCTTTAATATTTCATTTAAAATAAGGCAACAACCCTCCATTCCATTCATAAAACCCTAATTAAGTAGCAAGCATGTTTAGAAGATGAAATAAAATCCACCTTTCTTGTTTCATATGGCTCAATTTCCAAAAATTTCAAAGCATCTCATTTATGTCTCACTGTCTCGTTGAAAAGAATATTTATGTCTCATTGTCTCATTAAAGGACCAACAAAGTCATCTTGACTGTCAAAGCTTCAAAAGAGGTCAATTTTGATCTACTGTCCCAGTAAAAAAAAATGAGTCATTCTCAGTTTTTAAATACATCTCGTCTTGTTTTGAAAGGTCATATCCAATGTGAAAGTTAAAAGGAGAAAATTTCAAAGGTTTTAAAAAACACTCTTGTTGTCTCATGTTCATAAAAATGAAAACTATGTTTTAATATCTCATTTCAAATGTCATAAAAACACCTCAAGTTTCATAGAATGCAAAGGAGGTTCATTTTTCCTTCTTATCCCATTTGAAGGAGTAAAATCCATTTCAAAGTGGCAAAATGGATCAAAAAAGTCATTATCAAGTGCACAAAGGGTCAAAAAATTCATTTGCAAGTGTTAAAAGGTAAGGGGCATTTCAAAATTTATAAAGGGAAAAGTAAACCTCACTTTACTCATTGTTACCCTTTTCATTGTATGTCAAAGCAGCTCTACCATCCATTTCCCTCCATACTCTATAAACTCCAAATTCCAAAGCTTAAATCTCACCAAAATCCTCTTACAACCCTTAAAAACCACTTGTGTTATGCTTCTGGGCATCTTATTGCACTCCCAAACTACTTTGTTACGCTTCTGGGAGCGCTACGCAGCTTTTGTTACTCTTTTGGAGTGTTGCACACACATTTTTTATGCTCTTGTAACACTATTAAGTTCTTGTTTATATTTTTTACGCTCATGTCCCTGTTGTTACGCTCCTGTAGAATCGTTGTTATGCTCCTGTAGAGTGATTTTTTTTGTGTTTGAAGCTTAGCAACCCTCCAAAATTTCAAAGCTTGCGCTCTCATCCTTAGTGTAGCCTATATACAAGGTAATCCTTCTCTCATGCTAGTGTTTGGTTTAATGATTGAGTATTTAAAATCATTTCATGCTCATTTTATGATTGTCTCCATGCTTTTCACTATCCTTAAAATATATATATATATATATGACAAACCCTAACCTACCCTATTTGAACTAAACCCTAACTCAAACACCTAATCATGACTCCTACATCCCTCATGCTCCATCTATACATTCATATCACCTACACTACCTTTCATAACATGTTTTACACAATCAAACCCTCATTCTAGCTTTTCAACACAATGAAAACAGTCAAAATTGGCCATTGACTATGTTTTAGGGTTTTGATCACCTTACACCCATCAATTTGCCCTCATTTCACTTGCATAGTGGAGCTAATGTGCCATACTCCTCACTGAATTTTTATCACAATTTTTAATTGGATCCATTGACCTCAAACATCAAAAACACTTTTTCACAAGTTTTTCCCACAGTAAAAAGTGGAAATTTCCTGTGTTTTGAGGTTTTGACCACCCTAAACTTATCCATTTACCTTCATTCCACTCTCATTGTGGAGTTAAGGCACTACCCTATCCATTTGTTTTTTATCAGAATTTTTACTTAACCCCATAACCCCCATTTCATCTTACCAACTTACCCTAGTATTGCACAAGCTACTCTCATAGTCAAAATTGGGAATTCCATGTGTTTTAGACATTTTGACACCTTCCTCACATTCATTTTCTTTCATTACACCTGCAACTTGAAGCTAACATACATCAAACCTACTCAATTTTTTCTAGAATTTTTCTCAGCTTCAAGGCCCTTCATTTCATCCACCAAACTCACACTTTCCTACACTCTGTTTTTCCAGATTTCCATTCATTCACCCATTCCACCAAAACACTAGGGTTTTAATCCTTTGAGTGATAAACAAGATGCAGAGTGAGAATAAGAGCTACAATGGAGGTTACCATTCCATTTTTGAGCCAACTCAGACCCATGACATCATTTTTAGAGCTTCATGGTCATTTGTCAGGGTTTACATTGCACACATGGATAGTTTGGCTTCAAAATCAGTTTTTGAAGTAATGGAGATGAATTTTACAAAAGTGAAATAATTTTTTGTCAATAATAGGCCAAACAAAACCTCCTTCATTTTATGCATGGGTGTTATGTTTTGAGATAAATGCCAACAATACACTTGTTCCAGGTCATTTTCCGCAATTCTGGACAAGTTGTCTTCAAATCAACTTTTCAGGGGTTTGGAATAGGGGTTGGCAATGCTTAATGACTCCATTTTGTAGCAAACATCCTAAGATTTCCAACCATACCACTTTTCGCCCCAAAATCTCTTGGAAGAACTCCAAAATCCCTCTCAAAGGACTTTGTACACTTCTAGAACACTCTGTTATGCTTTTGGAGTAACCTTGGGAGAATGAACTTTTGAAGGCCTTCTCGTGATCTATTTTGAAAAATTCAAATTTTCTGGAAACCAGACACACATGTCTAGTTAATCGTTATTTCAAAAGTGGATTTTTCTCAATGTGCCTCCAAAGTTCTTTTATGCTTCTGCAAATTTTTTTTACTCTTCTGTCAGAAATGTCACAAATTAGCATTGGATTCCTCAAGACACTTGTCAAGCTCAGAAATGGTCACAAATTCGAGGAAATGTTGTCCTATGAGTTTTCATTAGATTTATTGGGTTATTTTTGGCTTTATATCATGATGGGATACGTATTTAATGTGAGGGACAAACACCCCTAGTTTATAACTAAAATTCAAGGAATGGTTTCTAACCACCCTAGAAACTAGGAAATGACTCATCTCTTGCATTTATGATCCATTTTAGATGGGATTTAGACATGATGAGGTGTCATAGTCTATATTTTCTATAAGTAGACTCTCTTTAGTTTTATGTTGTTGGATAGTCTTATTTTGTAGTGGAGCTCCTGTAATCAGCTTGTGGAATGAAATCAGAGACAGATATGCAGGAATTGTGTTGAGATATTTGTGGTATGCTTCCAAGCATCTATGTTTCTCATGTACGTTTATCATTTTATGCTTAATACCATTTCTTTATATTCATAAATGTTTATATTGTAATTTTGAGAGTAGAATTCATGGTTATGCATACTCTATTTTAGAAAAGATTCACCATATTATGTTTATTTTCTTCTAAATTGAATGAATTCACCTCAGTGAACATTCAAACTCTCCTCCATTTTCATCCTATACACAATAAATTATTAATATGCTTTAAAATTACCTATCTTGCCCCACATATTCTCTGTAGGTTCACTCTGAATTTTTAGACCTAAAAACCTTATATATGGTCCATTCACTGAATTTTCTATGCAACATTAAGAACATCAAAAAAACTCTATTTATTAAGCTTACATACCTAACCTAAAATAATTAGATACTCAGCCATTCATTTGACTTCTAAAAGTGAAAAATATAGATCCCTCTTTGGTCTAGATAGGGCTAGCTACCTGACCTAAAGTTTGGTCTGTGGTTACCTTTCTCCAATCCTATTGTCAGCCTTGGGAAGTTTGGGAGAGTGATAACATTCTTGGCGCCATTGCCGGGGAGTGAAAGTTAAATATTTCCCAGGAAAGAACGAAAAATATTAGCTCTGATTTCTGATGGTGAACAGTGGTTAGACACAATAAAGTTTATACATATTTCACCTAGCGACTCTTTCAGAGTTTTTCATGGAGACTCCATTGTTCAAAAATCGGTAGCTAAAGAACTTCTTGGAGACTTCACTGGTTTCAAGATGGATTCAACTACTAGAAGGTATGCCCCTATGAATTGTGCTCACATTCCTAGTTTTCCAAATTGAATCCCTTGCATCTATTAGAAAACTTATCTACCTAAATTCATAGATGGAAACGAGGATGAGGCTATTATGCATCTAATAAAATATCATTGACATATACATAAACTTGGGATTAGGTTTCATGAGGATTGTTTGATGAAAAATTTTATGGCTACCCTGGATGGGAAAGCAAGATCATGGTATGAAAGGTTGAAGCTAGGTAGCTTATTCTCTCTTAAATATTTCCACACAACATTCTTTGAGTTTTATGGAAAGTATTGCCATTCATTCATGTTGTTCAAAGATTGTTGTGAATCCTGTGAAGTTTTCATTCAATACCTTGAAGAAGATTTTGGTGATGAAGAGTGTCTCGATTATGAGATCATAGAGGCCCTTCATGAATATTCTTCTCAACAGAAAATAACAGAGTTTAGCTGCCTTGATACAAAAGATCATTCACAACATACATCAACTCCTTTGCTTGAAGATAAAACAGATCTACATCCTAACGGCCAAACTATATCCCATGAAGTTAACAAATTTTTGTAGCCTTGTCTGTATTTTAATGATCAGGAGTATGAGAAATATTTTAAACAAGAAAAGGAAATAGACAATCCATTGGTTTATTCATCTTCTGAGTCAATGATCAAGGAAAAGCAGATTACAAACCCTTTTGAAAACTCTTATTTTCTGCAACTTGAGAATGCGGCCCAAGATGATGGGTTTAAAGGGGTATGTGACAGAGAATTTCATCTTGTTGTACCAATTATTAAAGAGCCCATTAAAGTTAATCTTTTGAAAATATATAATGAATCTGCTACTTTAGGAACCCTTAATTCAGATTCACATGAAGAATTACTCCTGAATCCATTTTTTGAAAGAGAGATACATGTACCTTCAGATTTTGAAGATGCTAGGCTTCAAATTGACCATCATAATTTGCAGGAAAGCAATGAAAAAGAAGAGGTTGTTTTAGAGCTTTTTTTAGATGATGATATTACTCCTGGTTCAAAAATTGAAGAGTTAGTTGAAGAAGAGGAGTTTGTCCTAGATCCTATGGATGTGCACATTTTTACTTTTGATAATATGGCTACTTCAAATGCATACTTTCAAGAACAGACTTCCTTTTATCCTGATATATTGAAGACCCTATTTCCAGTTTGTTACAGCCAGTAATGAAGGTCCATGTTGCAACATTCATTGATGAAGGTGATCAGTTTCAGCACATAGACAAACCAATAGTTTGGAAGGAGGTTTGTTTTCCTGTTTTAAGTCATCCAGAAAATCTTATGTTGCATATTCTTCATGATCCTTTGGTAATTTTTTTGCAGCCATCTGGGAATATGAAACTTCTTGTATGGATCATGAGCACATGTTCAGTGGACACTTTGAGTTGCCTATTTTTTGTTCCTTTTGCCTTCTCAAGGAAAGTGTGAGTAGGATTCAAGTAAGTAGTCATTTGTTGGATTGGTTACCATGGAGGGATCACATTGCATGATTGTATATACATATTCAATAGGTGGGGCGTTATCATCAAGATTTGAAGCCCAAGGCGAAGGCCCTAAGGTTTCAATGGTTTGTTTCCATAAGTAAGTTCAGTAAGTTGTCAAGTCAGTAGTCAAGTCAGTTTTTTCTAGTCAAAGTCATTTCTAGATTTAGTTCATCATTTCCACTTTTTCAAAGATTTTCAAAGTCCAGTTTGGCTCCATCACCCAATGGTAAGGCTACCTGATCTATGGTGTTCTTGACACCTCATAAAGGAGTTTTCATCCCGAGTTGGAGCCAATGTTAGCTCAGGTATGTCAGTGATTAAATAACTCTAACAGTTGTTTTCCATTAAGTCATAGGTCAATTTTTTTTACTTTTTCGAGCAAGTTCTCAGAAAATTATTTTGGTCACTGAAGAGGTCTAAATCATGTTTTTTGCTCCTTCATTGATCGAAGGCTCAGTATTAAGCTCAAAAATGAAAGCGCTCATAAATTCTCCAAAACAGAACGACAGTGAAGAGTTCGTCGCCAGGAATCTGGTACAATTTGTTTCATCAAAAACTGACTCTGTATGAGGAAGTTATGACATGTTGTTCGTTTTTCTAAACAGCTAAAAAAATTGCAGAAAAGTGACAGGTTGATGACATGGAAACCTAGTTAGGATACCAGGTATACTCATGGAATATTCTCCAGTTTTTTCCCAATGACACCGTGACAAGTGTCACAACAGGATTCGCCAGTGAACTTTGGAGGTGAAATCTTTTTACAACATATCCTAAGGTTGAATGAGAATTTTTTTTTGGTTTGGAATGGTCCAACCAGAACTGGACACATGGTGTAACCAAGGGACACCATGTGCCCCCTCTAGTGGACCCCCTCTCCAAAGTATACATCGAATTTCAATGGAATGTTGGTTTATTACAGTTTTACATATTTCATAGTTCGGGCCAAATGTATTTATTTAAATCAAAGTTTCAAACCTTGGAGATGGGCAATGTGATATGAAACAAAATTATTGTGCGGGGGTCGGGGTCGAACCCACAACCTACCCCGCACCAACTGGTCGCCTTACCACCATACCACTCCGTTAGGTCTTAACCATACAAAACTTCGACTTATATTTATTATGGACTAGATTCTATGGCAGGGGTTTAGAGGGGACCAACCCCCTCCCCATACAACCATGCTGTGAAGACCACAGGTGGAGAAGAAAGTTAAGTGCAGAGTTTAAATGTTAAATGGTAGGTTAATTAATATAATATGGGATTAAGGATTATTAAACTAGTGTTATATTAAACTACGCTTATGTGCATATAAGCCATGCTTATCCACGTATCACTACAATTAACTGCTAATTAATATTCCATTTAAATAGTGGCGGGTTTAGAGGACTCTTCCAGTTTCAGCGGAATCCCTATTTTATCGAAGCTAACTGGAGTCTTGTCCAATTTTGGAGGCATTTCACTAGGAAATTTTGTTTTGACCATATTTGGAGCAATTTTCGACCAATTTTGGCTCAGGAAGAGTCATTCCTGATAGATTTTGATGTTGTGGACACATTTGAGCGGGTTTCAGAGGGATTAGGTGATTGTAAACAATAATTTTTACACAATTGATCTAATACAAATGCCCAAGCCATGGAAGTTGGACCAAGGAGATGCAGCCCAGGAGGGGTGAAATCCTTCATCAAAATAATGTGTTAATGGATCAATTGCGATGGCTTTTTGTGTGTTTTCTTACTTCTATTCAACATTTAGTTTCAATATTTTGATGTTGAAGAATTCAACATAATCTCCATACATTTAAAAAAATCATAAGCACTTTAATAAGCCCATATACATGAAGCAAAGATCATCATATTTAATATAAATCTGAAGATGAAATTAGCACAGCAAAAATAACATTCAAAATCAGATCAAGATGGAATCAGAGCAAAGGTTATTTTCTTGATTTACTTGAGTTTTGTGCAATTAGGATTTTAATGGTTGCAAATTTGTGATGCTTACAAGGTTCAAGTTGAAGAGAGGAAAAGGGAAACTGTTGGTTGCTAGTCCTTAGGTTAGAACCAAAAGAAGGAGAGCTACAAGAGCACCATCTCCACCCAATGTTTCACTCCCAGCTGTACTTGAAGCACCTCAAGTTTTATCTCCAACTGAGATTGAAGAGGTACAAGTTGCACCAGAAGCTTAGTTGATTGAATAAGTACAAGTTTCACTAGAAGTTGAGCTTGAATCCATAGCCATCATGTCATGTGTGGGAGAGACTAAAGGTCTTTCAAAAGAGGAAGCATTGAAGAATGCTTTCTATGACCTAACTGAGAGGGTTATGATCCAAGTTTGAAGAGAGGAACACTAGGATGGTTGAAGAGAATTCTAAGTCTCCACTTGGAGAGGGACCTCAGAAGGCGAGAAGGATGACGAGAAGGATTCAAAGGTTAGTAGAGGATAGCCTCCTCCATCTCCACCATCCTCATCATCATCCTCATCATCTCCATCATCCTCATCATCTCCATCAGCATCATCCTTCACTTCCACCACAAAAACCATCCATACTCATTCAAAAACCACAGAAGGAAAAATTCCCTTACTCAAATTCGACATTAAGTTTGAACTTCCCATGTATAATGGAGAGGTAAATGTAGAGAAGCTAGACAATTGGATTTGTCAATTAGAGGTTTATTGCATAATTCATAACCTACAAGAAGATGGCATAAAGATCTAGTTGGCTTCATTGAGGCTAGAAGTAGTAGAACTAGTCTAGTGGGAAGTAAAGACTCAATAGGAAAAGTGAATCCATGGTAAGATATCCATTTCTTGGGTTGAGTTTATTTCTTTAATTAAAAGACGGTTTTATCCTTTAGATTACATGAAAAAATCCATTATGAGTTGGAAAAACTTTAGTCAACTCAAGGGTCAAACATTTCAAGAATATACCTAGGAGTTTAGGAAAAGGGCTTTGTTGTTAGGAATAAACTTGAATTTCCAAGACACACTCTTGAAATACATTGGGGGTTTACATTCCTATTTGAGACATATTATCCTTATGTTTAACCCAAGAAATTAAGATGAATTTTGTGTGCAAGCCACACATTTTGAAGCAATGGGAAAAAACATTCAGGAAGAGGGTAGTAAGAAGAAGCCATTCAAGGGTAAGGGAAAAGAGAAGGGAGTAAAATGGAAGGGAAAGAAGAATGCATGTGTTAAGAAAGAAGGGGAGAAAACTACATGCAAACATTGTTCCAAACAGGGGCATGATGAAGCCCATTGTTGGAAATTACATCCTGAACTAAGGCCTAAGAAACCAAACAACAAGGGGAAAAAAAAGATGACTACCACCACACAACATGATCTTGGATCTGATTCCAGTGATGAGACCAAGATTATAGCCATGGTCAAAAAGGGAGAAGAATCCATAGCAAGCACTAGTTCCTCAAATTGTCACAACAATGCTCCAAATGAAGAAACAAGGATAGATTTGTTCCATGTAAGGGTGATTTCAACTCATACAAATATTGATGCATTATTTGATAGTTCGATAGTCAAGAATGCCAATTTACAGGTTATAAGGAAATGCATATTCCGGTTTGCCATTACTACAAACTTTGTTGATGAAGTTGAGTTAGATGTGGTTCCACTTGACATTTTAGGAATTATCTTTGGAAGTCCATATTTGTATGATAGGAAAGCGGTATTTTATCACCATGAGAACAAATATCATTTCCTCAAATATGGGGTGGAGTATATTGTGAGAGCTCATCACAAAAAGATAAATATTTCTTTAGTTAATGCAGGGCAGATGAAGAGACTAGTTAATGCAAGTAAAAATGTTGTGCTTCTCATGATCAAGAAAAAGGATGATATAGAATATGAATCTTTTGAAGGTTGTGATGACAAATTAAAATCTGATTTGTTTGATGTGGTAAGTCAGCATGGTGAGATGTTTCAGGAACCAAATGGGTTACCTCCCAAGAGGGGAATTTAGCATGAGATTCAGTTGCAGCAAGATGTCTCCCAAGAATTGATGATTTGCTTGATCAGTTAAGGTATGTAAATTATTTTACTAAGCTATACTTATGAAGTGGATATCATCAAGTTAGAATAGTTGAAGAGGACATTTGGAAAACTGCATTTAAAACTAGACAAGGATTGTTTGAGTGGCTAGTTATGTCATTCGGTCTAACCAATGCTCCAGCTACATTCATCAAAGTTATGAATAATGTATTAATACCATTTCTAGATGATTTCATCGTTGTTTACTTAGATGATATTTTTATATTCAACAAATCAAGATATGAACATGTCATGGATGTGAACAAGGTACTTGATGTCTTGAAAAAAGAGAAGTTATTTTTAAAGATGTCAAAGTGTGAGTTTTCAAAGACTTATTTAGTGTATTTGGGACACATTTTTGGAGGAGGTGAGCTAAATATACACCCTTCCAAAGTTGAGGTCATTGTGAATTGGCCCAATCCCAATACAGTTACGGAGGTAAGAAACTTTCTTTGGGAAACACAATATTGGAGGAAATTCATTGCTAATTTTTCATCCATTGCAACTATGTTACATGCATTGACAAGTGTCAATAAAGTCTTCCATTGGGGAGATATGCAGAAAAAATCATTTGATGCTTTAAAACAAAAGATCAGTTCAGCATTGGTATTGTCTTTTTCGGATCTTAGACAACCATTTGAGATCCAAACAGATGCTAGTGATTACGCCATGGGAGCAATTCTCATGCAGTATGGTAAGCCCATTTCATTTCATTCTGAAATTTTTAATGGAGCTGTGACTAACTATCCCACCTATGACAAAGAGTTATATGCATTGGTACAAAGTGTAAAGAAAGGGAAGCACTATTTTACGAGGAAGGAGACAATTATCCATACTGACCATCAGCCATTGCAGTACTTACAGCACAATCAAAGTTGTAGCAATCAAGACACTTCAGATGGATGGGATTTATACAACAATTCCATTTCGTTATCAGGTATAAAAAGGGAATCTAGAATAAGGTAGCTGATATTCTCTCTAGGCCTATTGTAAATTCATCTATTATACTCAAGAATAATTCAGTTATGCATGAAAGTTACATTAAACAATATGCATATGATAGTGATTTTCGAGATGTGTATGAAATATTGACTCAAGGAAACCAAATTGAAGAGTTATATTATCATGTGCATAAAAATTTGTTGTATCACTTGGGAAATTTATGTATTCCACAGGGAGAAAGAAATAGTATCATAAGGGAGGCACACACTTCATTGATTGTTGGAAATTTCGGTGTTGGCAAGATAGTAGCGAATCTCCAAAGGTATTGTTATTAGCCACGCATGACTGATAGTGTATCTCGTATCATTAGAGGATTTTATTTGTGTGAAATAAGTAAGCCCAACAATAGGAAACTAGGATTGCACACTCCACTTCTCGTACCTTCACGTCCTTGGGAGAGTATCTCAATGGATTTTGTAGGAGGTCTTCCAATGCCAAGGAAATGTCATCATTACTTACATGTAGTTGAAGATAGGTTCAGAAAAATGTGTCTTTTTATGCCATGTAAAAAACAAATTACAACTGAAAAAACAACTCATCTTTTCTTTCAAAATGTATGGATTCATTTTGGTCTTCCTACTTCTATTGTAAGTGATCTATATTCCCGGTTTGTTTGGAATTTTTGGTCAAAATTGTGGGACATGATGGACTCTAAGTTGAAGAAGAGTGCAGACTTTCATCCGCAAACAGATGGTCAGACCGAGGTGGTTAATAGGAAATTCATTCATCTTCTTAGAGGTTATTGAAGCAAACATCACAAGTTGTGGGATGAACAGTTGCATTACATTTAGCATGCATACAACAGGGCAAAGCATTCTTCCACAAACACATTGCCATTTTAGGCATGTCTTGGGTACTTTCCAAGATCGCCTCTAGACTCCATATTTGAGAAATATGTCGCTATAGATGGTCACAGTGACATAGATAAAGCAAGGAAGTTCATTGATAAAATTCAGTTGGTACATCACACAGTGCAAGAACAACTTGAAAAGAGTCAAAGTAGCTACAAGGAAAGGCACAATAAACACCATGTTCATCATGAATTCCAAGTTGGTGATGAAGTTTGGTTATATATAAATAAAGAAAGACTTCAAGGGGAAGGTAAAAATATTAAGCCAATTCGTTATGGTCCTTTTCAAATTCTAGAAAAGATTGGTAACAATAAATTTAAGCTATATTTTCCTCCTTATATGCAGATATATTCTATCGTTAATGTTGATAAATTGAGATTGTTTGAGCCTCCGTTGATTGATGATCAAGGAGAGCATGCTCATTTGTCATCAATAGATGATTTATCGCTAGAATATCTTGATGAAATTCAGCAAGATATCATACTTGACAGAAGAACCAGAACTTCAAGAAGAGGGAATGTCGAATAACTTAGAGTGGGAATCAAGGGACAAAATCCTTCCAAGGCCAAATGGATGGAGATTGAGAAGGTGAGGGAGATGTACCCTCACTTGTTGAAAAATGTATAGTATCTTTTGGGGTCAAAAAAGCTTCTAGTGGGGAGGATTGATCAGAGGCTTAGTATTAATCTCAAAAATTAAAGTTCTCATAAATGCTCCAAAATAAAACTACAGCGAAGAGCTCATTGCCAGGAATCTGGCGCAATTCATTTCATCAAAAACCGACTCTGTATGAGGAAGTTATGACTTGTTGTTTGTTTTCCTAAACAACTAAAAGAATTGTAGAACAATGACAAGTTGATGGCATGGCAATCCAGTCAGCATACTAGGTATATTCAAGGAATATTCTCCAATTTTTTCCCAATGACACTATGACAAGTGTCACAACAGGATTCGCCAGTGAAATTTTGAGGTGAAATTTTTTTACAATCTATCCTATGGTTGAATGAGAATTTTTTTTTGGTTTGAAATGATCCAACCAGAGATGGACACGTGGTGCAGCTAGGGGCCGCCACTTTACCCCTCTAGTGGACACCCTCTCCAAAGTCTGCATCAAATTTCAATGGAATTTTTTTTTATTACAGTTTTAAATATTTCATAATTCGGGCCGAATGTATTTATTTAAACCAAAGTTTCCAACTATGGAGGTGGCGTGTATGAATTCAGGTTGAATGATTTTAAACCAAAGTTTCCAACCTTGGAGATGGGAAATTTCATATGAAACAAAATTATTGTGTGGGGGTCAAGCTCAAACCCACGACCTATCCCACACCAACCAATCGCCTTACCACCATACCACTCCTTTGGGTCTTAACCATATAAGACTTCGACTTATATTTATTATGGACCAGATTCTATGGCGGGGGTTTGGAGGGGGGCAACCCTCTCCCCATACAACCATGTTGCGAAGACCACGAACAAAGTGGAAAGTTAAGTGCGGATTTTAAATGTTAAATGGCAGGTTAATTAATATAATTCAGGATTAAGGATTATTAAACTAGTGTTATATTAAAATGCACTAATGCACAGATAAGCCATGATTATCCGCTTGTCACTACAATTAATTGCTAATTAATCCTCCATTTAAATAGCGGTGGGCTTAGCGGACTCCGCCAGTTTTGACGGAATCCCTATTTTGTTGGAGCTAACTGGAGTCTCCTCCAGTTTTGGAGGCATTTCACTAGGAAAATTTGTTTTGGCTATACATGGAGCAATTTTCGACCAATTTTGGCTCAAGAAGAGCCATTCCTGGTACATTTTGATGTTTTGAACACATTGGAGCAGGTTTCAGAGGCATTAGGTGTCTGTAAACATAATTTTTTTCATAATTGATCTAATACAAAGGCCCAAGCCCAGGAGGGTTGAACTCCTTCATCAAAACAATGTGTTAATGGATCAATTGTGATGGTTTGTTGTGTGTTTGTTTGTTATTGTTCAACATTTAGTTTCAATGTTTTTATCTTCAAGAATTCAACATAATCTCCATACATTTACTTGTTAAACAATCATAAGAACTTTAATAATCCCATGTACATCAAGAAAAGATCAACAATTTTTAATATAAATATGAAGATGAAATTAGCGCAGCAAAAATAACATTCAAAATCAGGGCATTCATTTCATTCATCGCCATCATTATTTTCAAGGTCACCATCTCCATCATCATAACTGAAGAGGTCTAGGGTTAGGTCACTCCATTTCAAATACGTCATTGTCTAGGCTCATTTCTGCCTTTGAAAAAGCTTCAATATTTCATTTAAAATAAGGCACCAACCCTCCATTCCATTCATAAAACCCTAATGAAGGAGAAGGCATGTTTAGAAGATGAAATAAAAGCCACCTTTCTTACTTCATATGGCTCAATTTCAAAAAATGTCAAAGCATCTCATTTATGTCCCATTGTCTCTTTGAAAAGAAGATTTATGTCTCGTTGTCTCATTAAAGGACCAACAAAGTCATCTTAATTGTCAGATCTTCAAAAGAGGTCAATTTTGACCTACTGTCCCAATCAAATTCAAAGGAGTCATTCTCAGTTTTTAAAGACATATCATCTTGTTTTGAAAGGTCATATCCAATGTGAAAGTTAAAAGGAGAAAATTTCAAAGGTTTTAAAAAACACTCTTGTTGTCTCATGAAAGGGAAAAGTTTTGTTTCATAAAAATGCAAATTGTGTCTTCATATCTCATTTCAAATATCATAAAAATACCTCAAGTGTAAAAGAATTCAAAGGAGGTTCATTATTCCTTCTTATCCCATTTAAAGGAGTAAAATCCATTTCTCAGTTGAAAAAAGGATCAAAAAAGTCAATGGAAAATGCACAAAGGGTCAAAAAATGCGTTTGGAAGTGTCAAAAGGTAAGGGGAATTTCATATTTTATAAAGGGAAAAGTAAACCTCACTTAACTCATTGTTACCCTTTTCATTGTATAAGATAGTAGCTCTACCATCCATTTTCCCTCCATACTCTCTAAACTCCAAATTCCAAAGCTTAAATCTCACCAAAATCCACTTACAACCCTTAAAAACCACTTGTGTTACGCTTATGGGCATCATATTGCACTCCCAGACTGCTTTGTTACGCTTCTGGGAGCGCTACGCAGCTGTTGTTACTCTTCTAAAGCATTGCGCACATAGTTTTTATCCTCCTATAACACTGTTACACTCTTGCTTATAGTTGTTACACTCCTATATAAGCGTTTCTACGCTCCTGTAGAGTGAAATTTCTGTTGTTTGAAGCTTGGCAACCCTCCAAAATTTCAAAGCTTGTGCTCTCATCCTTGGTGTAGCCTCTATATAAGGTAAGTCTTATCTCATGCTGGTGTTTGGTTTAATGATTGAGGATTTAAAATCATTTCATGCTCATTTTATGACTGTCTCCATGCTTTTTACTGTCCTTATATATATATATATATATATATATATATATATATATATATATATATATATATATATATATATATATATATATATTATGACAAACCCTAACCTACCCTATTTGACCTAAACCCTAACTCCACCACATAAACATGACTCCTACATCCCCCATGCTCCATATATACATTCATATCACCTACGCTACTATTCATAACATGTTTTACACAATCAAACCCTCATTCTAGCTTTTCAACACAGTGAAAACAATCAAAATTGGGCATTGACTATGTTTTAGGGTTTTTACCACCTTACACCCATCAATTTGCCCTAATTTCACTTTCACAATAAAGCTAGGGTGCCATACTCCTCACTGAATTTTTATCACAATTTCTAATTAGCTCCATGGCCCTCAAACATCAAAAACACTTTTTCACAAGTTTTTCCCACAGTCAAAATTGGGAATTTCCTGTGTTTTGAGGTTTTGACCAACCTAAAATTATCCATTTCCATTCATTCCAATCTCATTGTGGAGTTAATACACTACCCTATCCACTGAATTTTTATCAGAATTTTTACTTAACCCCATGTCCCCCATTTCATCTTACCAACTTACCCTACTATTGCACAAGCTATTCTCACAGTCAAAATTGGGAATTTCCTGTGTTTTAGACATTCTGACACCTTCCTCACATTCATTTTCTCTCATTCCACCTAAAAATTGAAGCTAATATACAACACAACCTACTCAAAGTTTTCTATATTTTTTCTCAACTTCAAGGCCCTTCATTTCATCCCCCAAACTCGCACTTTCCTACACTCTATTTTTCCAAATTTCCATTCATTCACTCATTCCACCAAAACAGTAGGTTTTTCATCCTTTCAATGATAAAAAATATGGAGAGTGAGATGAATAACTACAAGGGAGGTTACCATTCCATGTGTGAGCCAACTCAGACCCATGGCATAATTTTTAGAGCTTCATGGTCATTTGTCAGGGTTTACATTGCACACAGGGACAATTTGGCTTCAAACTCATTTTTTTAAGTAATGGAGATGAATTTTATAAAATCTAAAGAGGTTTTTGTAAATAATAGGTCAAAGAAAAAAAACCTCCTTCATTTTATGCACAGGTGTTATGGTTTGAGAAAAATTCCAACAATACACTTGCTCCAAGTCATTTTCTACTATTCTGGACAAGTTATCTTCAAATCAACTTTTCATGGTTTTGGAACAGGGGTTTGTAATGCTTAATGACTCCATTTTGTAGAAGACATCCTAAAATTTACAACCATACCACTTGAAGCCCAAAATTCCTCCGATAAGGCCTCCAAAATCCCTCTCAAAGGGCTTTGTTACGCTTCTGGAACACTCTGTTATGCTTTTGGAGTAACCTCGGGAGAATGAACTTTCGAAGGTCTTCTCGTGATCCATTTTGAAAAATTAAAGATGTTTTGGAAACTAGACACATTGGGCTCAAAGACACACTTCTCAAAGAGCCTTAAAAATTCTTCCAAAGTTCTATTATTCTTCTGCAAAAAAAAATTACTCTTCTGTCAGAAATGTCACAAATCAGCATTGGATTCCTCAGGACACTTGTCAAGCTCAGAAATGGTCACAAATTCGAGCCAATGTTTTCCTATGAGTTTTAATTAGATTTATTGGGCTGGTTTTTGCTTCCTATCATGATGGAATATGTAATTAATTTAAGGGACAAACACTCCTAGTTTATAGCCCAAATTCAGGGAATGTTTTCTAACCTTCCTAGAAAATAGGAAATGACCCATCTCTTGCATTTATGATCCATTTTAGATGGGATTTCGACCTGATGAGGTGTCATAGTCTATGTTTTCTATAAGTAGACTTTCTTAAGATTTTTTTTGTGGGATAGTCTTATTTTTCAATGGAGCTCTTGTAATCAGCTTGTGGAATGAAATCAGAGACAGTTTTGCAGGAATTGTGTTGAGATACTTGTGGTATGTTTTGGAGAATCTGTGTTTCTCATGTATTTTTATCATTTTATGCTTAATACCATGTCTTATTATTCATATATTCTTATCTTGTAAGTTTGAGAGCATAATTCATGCTTATGCATGCTCTATTTTAGACAAGATTCACCATATTATGTTTATTTTCTTATAAAATGAATGAATTCAGTTCAGTGCTCATTCAAACTCTCCTCCATTTTCATCCTATACATAATGAATTATTAATATGCTTTCAAACTACTTATCTTGCCTCACATATTCTCTGCAGGTTCACCTTGAATTTTCAGACCTAAAAACCTTATATACAGTCCATTCACTGACTTTTCTATCCAACATTCAAGATATCAAACAAATTCTATTTATTATGCTTACATACCTAGCCTAAAATCATTAGATACTCATCCATTCATTTGACTGCTAAAAGTGGCAAAGAGAGAACCCTCTCTGGTCTGGGTAGGGCTAGCTACCTGACCTAAAGTTTGGTCTGTGGTTACCTTTCTCCAATCCTATTTCCAGCCTTGGGAAGTTGGGGAGAGTGATAATACAGGGCACTGATATTGATCTTTGGAATAACTTCTGATTTTTTAACGAACCGGGAGGATCCATTCCTCTAAAATCTTGGAGCAGCCACCACCAAAGAATTGAAAGAAACAATATCAACTACCAGGCCTTCGTTTTTTGTCGGTGCAACAATTGGGTTGTCTGACCGAAGCCCAGAAGAGGACTAAAGAAGGAAAAAAATAAAGGATAAGGAGGGGAGAGGAGACTCAGGGGGGAGAAGGAAGGGGGGAAGCTTCAATAGGTAGCCGAGCCGCGAGGGAGGCCCGCAACGCAGAGCGCAATTTAGGCCAGGTTACACATCACTCTGTTTCCCTTTGGTATTTTACATATTTTACCCCAAAGTCTTATGGATAATCTTAGGGACAAAGGATTTACATGGCTCTCTCAAATTGTGTATCCTTTAAGCACTACTATCTTGGATTAGGGTTGGGTTCCGGCCAACACTCTGGATCTAGAGGAGGGTTTTCATGAAGACTAGAAAAGATACATAGATGTTATCTTAGATGTCCATATTATATTGTTGGATAGGGAGGATGAGCTCGTGTGGGCTATTTATCCCTTCAGTTATTACACACCAAAGTTGGGATACACTCATCTTGCAGTGGTTAATGGAAATGTTGATCCTAAATGGTGGTGGAAGTTTCTTTGGAAATAGAAATTCTGAGCTAAATCAAGATTATTAATGTGGTGTCTAATGGAAAATAAGGTACCTACCTAGGATGTTCTTAAAAAAATACAAAAATATGGGTCGGGTTGGTGTTCTCTTTGTAAATCCAATGAGGAATCTGCCACTCATGTTCTCATTTTGTGTTGTTTCACCTCTTCGGTGTGGGTGACATGTCTCGAGGCTTGCGGGTTTTCCGTTCATTGGGAAGGAGTGTATGTGACAAAGGATTCGAGGATGTGGTTGGATTCCCCTTCAGTCAATAAACAAAAAACATTGTCGTTGATCATTTGTTGGGGTATATGGATAGCCCGTAACAAGGTTGTCTTTCATGATCTTCTGTCTTTTCCATCTCCAGTGGCCATAAAGGGTTTCTCCATACGCTCACATTTCCCCATGTAAAATATGGTATGGCCCCTCGCCATATCATTTTTGAGGACCCAAAGTACTCTATGATGTAATATTTTTTTATGGTGCTTCTCAGGAGGGTGGTGCTCATAGTAGCGGGGATGTTGTGCTTCACTTGAATCTATCTCATTCCTTTCACATCAAAATGGGGTTGGGGATGCGTATAAATATCAAGGTTGAACTTCTCGCCGTTAAAAATCTCCTACTTTTCTCTATTAAAAAAGGATGCAAAAATATTCAATTTTGGGGGGATTCTCTCTCCATCATCAATTGGTTAAATTCAACTCAATAGTTGTGAAGGAACTAGATCAATTAAAAGAAAGCTTTGATTATTTCTCATGCCTTCAAATTTACAGGGAATAGAATAATGTCATGGATGCTCTCTCTAAAGGCAGCTTGGAGATGGAAATAGAACTCTAGCTTATACAATAAATTCAAGACAAAACGACCTTTGAATTTTACCACAGGCCCTACATAAATGATCATGTTGTTTTGGCAGCTACATGATATGTTACACTTTTGAAAATTTTGTATTTTTTATGTTCAGAGTTATCATATATATGTATATATATATTAGTTATAATTAGTGGATTGAACCTATGGTTTGGTCAGATTATGCTATCTATATGGGACATCAGAATTAACATTATTTTTTAGTTTATGCTAGGAGGAAGCAAAGAACTTGTGCATCCTCATTTTATGGACTATAAACTACAGTGATGTGACTAGAATTTCTTTTGGTTCCTTAGAATACATATTAAGCATGTATATATAGAATGTGATCTCATTTTCTTTAATAAAAATGACAATTTTTTTCAAAGTCATATATATATATATATATATATATCCAATGAGGGAAAATCTAGGCAGATCAACTCGAAGGGATCACATATTGTCGACAAAACTAGCAGGGCCTAACCTCAATGTCATCGAGGAGAATTGACCTCGTTACCTCCCAATCTATGAGGTAATTAGAGACAAGACCAATTGAAATAAACCTTGGGGCGATCACATATCGTCGACCAAACTAGCAGGGCCTAACCTCAAAGTCATCGAAGAGAATTGACCTCGTTACCTCCCAATTTATCAGGTACTTAGAAAGGAGACCAATTGAACTAACCCTTGGGGCTATATATATATATATATATATGTAGAGAGAGAGAGAGAGAGAGAGAGATTGTAAGCTTGATAGGACCTTTCTTTTTCATTCAGATCAAAATTGGGAAAGTTACTTCCATATCCTTATCATTAGGTGTCCTCAAATTTCCGAGTGTTAATTTGTGTAGAATCAGAAATTGTTCTAAGTCTAAAAATTTGTGAGGAGACTTGGACATCAGTATTTCGAAGAACCCAGAAACCATTTTTGGTAATTCCACTCGGTTCATGTCTTATTAGAATAATTAATTATTTTAATGGATACCCTAAGTCTAAACTTACGGAAATTAAATAATTAAAGGGTATTAATAATACAGATAGTGAATCTTCTATAAAATGAAGATCAAGTCAAGTTTTAATCTTAGCCATTGATTAGAATTATAATCTGGGTCGTTGATTCATCAACGAGAATATTATAAAATAAGGCTTGAGGGTTATTTGGAAAACAAGTTGGGCATACACTCAGTACCCGAACGAGACCAATTCTGAAGAAATAGAATTCGATCTCAGTGGGAGAGTTGCAGAAGCAGAAGGAGAAGGAGGGAGTCAGCAGTGACTGAGCTCAAGGATAGAGGGAAGCAGTGGGTCATCGGAGGGAGCGCAGTGATCCCACGCAGAGCCTAGGCAGACTTACGCAGTCCAGCACAAGGGTTGCACAGAGAAACATGCAGACAAGCACAAAGGAGAACAGAGGTTGATCTGGGTGTCAGGAATTTGTCGGGAGGAGCTGAGAATTTTGTCTAAGGTGTTTTCAGATTTTATCTGCCAATGTATTCCTTGTAAAGATTCATTTTCTGAAGAATATTAATAAAACCCTCATCTGTTGCACTGATTTTCCCACATTGGGTTTTTCTGGGGACAATTGTCCAAAAATAACTGTGTACATGTGATTGGTTCTTATGCTTATGTTCAGCACTATTTACTTCTCTGCATATATAATTGTGAATGTTGCACTAGTATTTATTTCGAAGTTTACCAATAGATTTCTGTAAATAAATTATTGAAGTAATAAGTAGGAGAAATAAATCTATCGCTGCAACTATAAATTTTCATATTGAAATTTTCACATGGTATCAGAGCCAGAGATGAGTAGCAAGAACGAGGAATCGACAAGTGAACATAAATATGACATTGCGGCAGCATCTCGGAGGGGTTCACGCAGTTCTCCAAAGAGGGAAAGAAGCATGATAGAAAAAATGGATCATGATGTTTCTGCTCTAGCATCCATACTTGAAGAATAATTTTCTTGTGTCTCAAGCACTGCTTCTCTAGAATTCTGGTACATTGATAGTGGAGCTTTTTCTCATATGACATGAGTACGGGAATGATTTTCTGACTATCGAGAGGAGCAGATGAATTTTAAAATAACCATGGGTAATAAAGCAAAATGTACCCCTATTGGAAGAGGTACCGTAGTATTTCAAACCGAGGCCAGAAATAAGCTCTGGGCCACTAATGTACTGCATGTGCCTGGATTGGGGATGAAATTTCACTCGGTGTATCAACTTCAAAACCGAGGTTACAATGTTTACTTTATTGGTAACAGGTTTTACGTTAAACATTCCAGTTGGAAGAAGAGAGCACAGATCGCAGTAAGGAGCAACAAAA
The DNA here is from genome assembly GCA_034641835.2 of Pinus albicaulis. Classification (NCBI taxonomy): domain Eukaryota; kingdom Viridiplantae; phylum Streptophyta; class Pinopsida; order Pinales; family Pinaceae; genus Pinus; species Pinus albicaulis. The sequence goes on from CM076580.1 coordinate 757,812,226, forward strand.
TTTATAAGTTGAAACTTGAATCCCTGATGGCACTGATTGGCAGCGCTAATGAAATGGAATTGAATGAACTAGGCACAAAAGAATTTTACATTTGTAGCATGAGGCATTAAAAATTATCAAGAAAATTGTCATAGGAGTTCCATAACTGAGCACCAAGCGGGACGAGGTCTGTAGAGCATGTGTACTGGGTAAATATGCCAAGTAAACTTATCAGAGAAGCAGCAATAGGACCAAGAGTGTATTAATCCTTATACACTCAGATATCTGTGGACCAATGTCCACTAGAGCTCTTAGTGGTGCCAATTATTTCATCACCTTTATCGATGAACATTCCAGGAAAACCTGGATCTACTTTTTGAAGACCAAGGACGAATTCTTCTATCGGTTTAAAGAGTTTAAAGCTTTGGCAGAAAGTTTGACAGGAAAGCGGATCAAGGTACTACGTTCAGAAAATTGTAGTGAATACACGAACAAGGAATTCACTGAGTTCTGTGCAAGGGAAGGTATCAGAAGAGAGTGGACCGCTCCATATAATCAGGAGCATAATGGTGTGGCAGAAAGGAAAAACAATACTATTGTCGAGGTTGTAAGGGCGGTGTTGTATGATCAAGACATGCCCAAATTTTTGTGGGTTGAAGCTTGTAATACATCCATCTATGTTCAGAATAGGATCCCTCACGCTACACTGGGAAAGATCATGTCGGAAAGTGTATTCACTTGTAGCAAGCCTAAAGTGAGTCACTTTAGGATCTTCGGCAATAAAGCTTACTGTCATGTGCCTAGTGAGAAGAGGAAGAAGTTGGATATGACTACAGAAAAGGGGTATCTGGTAGGATACAGTGACAATGCAAAGGCACATCGCATCTATATTCATGGGATCAAGGAATTTGTGGTGCGGAGGGATGTGAAATTCTTGGAGGAAGGCCTTCAGAAGAACCCGCGAGTTTCCTTCACTACGCAGTTTGAGAAGGATCCGTTGGTTCAACCTTAACAACCTGCAGCACAAAATTTAGCTGCCTCTCCAAGCCATGAGGATCAAAGGGACATTTCTCCAAAGGACTTGTAGGAGGGAGAGCAGGTAAATCCACCTACTACCAGTGGGAGAAAAAGCAAGGAACTACGAAAAATTCTGAGGGACACAGAAGACTTTGTTGGAGTCCCCCGAAATGAGAAGAGACAGTGTAAGAAGCCTGAGAGGTATAAAGCCTTGGTTGCACATGTTGGGGAGCCTTCCAGTTTTCGAGAAGCAGCTCAGCACCAAGTGTGGGTAGATGCAATGGTGGAAGAGTACAGTTCCATCATGACAAATGATGTCTAGGAAGTGGTCCCCAAACCTCAAGAAAGATCAGTTGTAGGATCAAGGTGGATCTACAAGGTCAAGTATGTTGCGGATGGTAGCATCGAGAAATTTAAAGCTAGGTTTGTGGCTAAGGGGTATGCTCAGAAGGAAGGGATAGATTATGAAGAAACCTTCGCCCCAGTAGCCAAATATACCTCTATTAGATCCATGATATCCCTTGCTGTGCAGATGGGATTGGAGATTCACCATATGGACGTTAAGGTTGTGTTCCTGAATGGGGTGATAGAAGAAGAGGTGTCTATTGAACAACTAGAAGGCTTTGAGACACATGATCAGAAGACTCATGTGTGCAAGCTCAAGAAAGCCTTGTATGGACTGAATCAAGCTCCTAGAGCATGGTATGGTTGAATTGACAACTACTTGTAGAAGATGGGATTTGTCAAGAGTGATGTAGATCCCAATATCCACTATCTAAGGGTAGGGAGTGAGCCCCTGATACTGGTTTTATATGTAGATAATCTATTTCTGACAGGATCATCGAGGCTTATCACAAACTACAAGAATAATTTGGCTATAGAATTTGACATGAAGGATCTAGGGCTAATGCACTATTTTTTTGGGTTGGAAGTTTAGCAGCAGAAGTGGGAGATCTTTCTTGGTCAAGGAAGATATACTACAAAGATTCTGAAGAGATTTCAAATGGAGGATTGTAGACCCATGATGAGTCCAATGATCAAGTCAAGTTTTAATCTTAGTCGTTGATTAGACTTCTAATCTGGGTCGTTGATTAGACTTCTAATCTGGGTCGTTGATTCATCAACGAGAAGATTATAAATGAAGGCTTGAGGGTCATTTGGAAAACAAGTCGAGCATACACTTAGTACCCAAAGGAGATCAATTCTAAAGGAATAGAATTCGATCTCAGTGGGAAGTTGCAGGGCAGAGAGTTGCAGAAGCAGAAGGAGAAGGAGGGATTCAAAAATGATGGAGCTCGAGGACAGAGGGACACAGTGGGTCACAGTAGGCAGCACAATGATCCCACGCAGAGCCTAAGCAGACTTACGCAGTCCAGCGCAGGGACTGCGCAGAGAAACACCCAGACAGGAACAAAGGAGAGCAGAGGTTGATCCAGGTGTCAGGAAATTATCGGGAGGAGCCGAGAATTTTGTCTCAGGTGTTTTCAGATTTTATCTGCCAGTGTATTCGTTGTAAAGATTCATTTGCTGAAGGATATTAATAAAACCCTCATCTTCTGCACCGGTTTTCCCACATTGGGCTTTTCCGGGGACATTTGTCCAAAAATAACTGTGTACATGTGATTGGTTCTTATGCTTATGTTCTTCATTGTTTACTTCTCTACATATATAATTGTGAATGTTGCAGTAGCATTTATTTCGAAGTTTACTGATAGATTTCTGTAAATAACTTATTGAAGTAATAAGTAGGAGAAATAAATCTATCATTGCAACCGTAGATTTTTAGATTGAAAATTTCACACCCAAAGGGAAACCATATTTGTTGACCACCTAACAACATGATAAGCCATCTGTAACAAAAAATAATAAGTCTAGTCATCCATGCCAAATAATTCTGACTATCTTTGAACTTCCTAGAATCTAAATAGCTAAAAACATAACTACAACCATAAACATATTGGACATTATGAAACTAATGCATGCAAAATAAAGTTAAACAAAGGGACAAACATTAAGCTACTCCTCTTCAACAAACTCGACAGGAGCAAGGTCCTTCGCGTTGGATCCAGGAAGCTTTGTATCAAGAATGCAAGGTATATGTTGGTCAATTCGGCTTAAATGCCCATTCTGCTTTTGTAACTGAAACTAAATTTTCTAGAATTATTTGTTGTAATTTGGAAATCCATTAGTGGTCGCGGCCACACCCATGGGATCTGTTCCAATGATTTTGCCAGAAGGTTGTTCATAAAACAATACAAGTGAAGGTTATGCTTAAATTGAGGTGTCCTACCATGGGTATGACCAGGATCAGGCACTAGAGTTTTTCAGTCGTCCAAGTCTATATCGGTAATCCCAACTTTATGATTCAACTCTTCTTCCCATTCCTATATCAACTAGTAGACCTGGGCTGAGGTGCCTTCATGATATGCAATTGTCGCTTCGTAAATTATACTTGAAATCGATTTTTGGCCCCCAGCTTTTCCTCTCGAGGAGTTGGGCTAGGCAGTGCCCGGTGACTCCTTGGATTTGCTAGCATGTCTGTGCGTACTTTGGGTTGCCTTTCCCTTACTAGAGGCGGAACGAGCTATAAGTATACAATACCTACAATTAACTTTAGTGATAGACAGAAACCCTGTAAACGACCCAGGTGGAGCCTTTATCCTAGAAACACAGAGCTTCCAGGGGTCGCCACGGAGCCAGGAACCTGCCAGACGAAACAGATGAGAGGCCAATAACTGAACCATACCCCACTTCATATGCTTGACATAAATAGATAACCAGAAAGAAAGAGACCCTGAGAACCCAACATGCAGCCACTTCCTTCTGAAAAACCAGAAAATGAGAGTATGATCTAAACCCTCCACATGCCACACCCCTGGAGGTTCTGGCTCAACCCCATTGACAATTGAACAAGAAAAGTGACCCTGGAGGAGGGGATAGAGGAAAACAAGTACCCAGGAGCATTGACATAACCAAAACCGACACAATCCCATACGAGACATAATAACACCAAAAACTATTGACACAGGAAGACCAAAAAAAAGATATATCGTGGCCAATTCAATATCCTTCATAAAGAACTCGACAAAAATCACCTTTCTCGGTGACCCAAGTGTTTGAGAGCCTTCTGACCCGAAGGCCAATAGAAATACATATCGGACCATAGGGACACGAAGTGAAGGGCTAATAACATATCTGTGAATCAGAGTAGGATATTTCCGCGATTGAACGTTCGCCCAGGGAGAACGCACCGACATACTCTGTTCCAGACCACCGAACCGCGTGAACCAGAACCAGAGGAGTTGACGATCAAAAACAAGAAACTTAACCAAACTACAGCAGAAAAAAATGGATATAACAACCACCCTAATGATTCTACCACCTTCACAGATGACATTTGCTTCGCGTATACAAGGAACCACCACTCCATGTGCTTCATGCATGTGGAGGGTGGCAAGGAGGGACATCAAGATTCTCAAAATCATTAACATACAAGTTATATTACCACTAACTCATGGAATATTTATTTATTTTTATTTAAAACCTTTAAAATTAACCAATGTATTACATAAACCTTATTTATATCTCCTTGTAGATACCTAAAACACATATATGAAAGTTGTTTTAAGACATGTTGAAGTATGCTCACATTATTAAATACCACGTGTTTTGGCCCAGATTATGTAGTGTGTAGCCAAGTATTCAAAACTACTCTTCTTTTAATAGCAGTGGTGAGTATCAAAAGAATAATGATTGAGAGTTGAAAAATCGCTGCCCATTGTGGAAAGATTCTTACCTCGACATCAAAAAATTTTATCATATAAAATAACAAATTAAATCAGAATATAATTAATTAAATTTTATTTATTTATTTTTAATTAATTTCTAAATTTTTATTATTTTAGATTAAAAAATAAAATTTATGATAATTTAGATATATTGATAGATATGTTTATTTTGGACTAATATTTTTAGATATTTAATTTAATTATCAATAATTATTAGATAGATGGTAAGTATTTAACTTTCACACAATATTTTATAACATTTTTAATGGTAATCATAGATTAAATGTTGAGATTTATCTCAATAGTAATTATACAATTTTTGTCTTTTAATTAAATTGATATACATATATATATATATATATATATATATATATATATATATATATATATATATATATATATATATATATATATATATATAAGGCATCCTTCTGAGATCTGCGGTTAGGGCATCCTTTCTTCCGATCTGCGGCTAGGGTAACCTGTTAATGAATGAATTTCGATTAAATATTTTTTTATTATCTATATACAAAGCTTTCACCCAGTGAATGCACGGGTGAGTGAAACGTAACAGGCTCTAAACCCTCGCCATTCCTTTACGGATAAGGCTAGTTCCCGTGGTTGAGAGGGATATCGAACGACTGACGAAGAAATTTGGAAGCAACTCGCAACACAACTTATTATTGATTGAAAGAATATCCTCCGGCGAGGACAACCTTCATTGTTGAACGTTGTTTCTCATCTTATTGTTACTGAATTTTGAGGTAGCTACATCTCGCAATCTGCGGCCAATATCCGATGCTTAGATCTACTTCGTGAGGCCTATATTTTCGCTCCTTTTGAAATCTGCGGCTGGGGCATCCTTTCTTCAAATCTGCGGCTAGGGCATCCTTCTGAGATTTGCGGCTAGGTTATCCTTTCTTCCGATCTGCGGTTAAGGCATCCTTCTGAGATCTGCGGCTAGGGATTGTTTCCTACTTGTGTTTTCAGTCCTTTTAGCTGGGGTTGCTACAACCAGAGTTCTGGTCTGTGCTGTTCGGGGTCTAGCTTGGTGCGACGCTGCTTAATTTTGCCACCATTGTTTGTGCCCTTGCCGTTGTGTTTGTTTTCCGGATTTCTAGATCTGTCTCTGCGGTGATCTGGTTCTTCACCTTTGGGTCTATTATTGCTCCCAGCTTCACCAAGATAATTGCCAGCCCAGTTCTGTCTACCTCTGAGAGTCACGCTCCTGCCCATATTGTCAGTGAAGCCCCAGCTCCCACTGTGCAGGTGGTCAAGGCCTCACTGGATGAGGCCTTGAAGTTTTCTGAAAGTGCCTTAATCTGTCGGTTTAATGCCTTTTGGCTGCGGCTGACATCTCTCCACAGTTGGATCTCGGAGGTATGGAAGCCTGTCATTTTTGATGAATTTAATATCTACCCCTGTGCTAAGGGTTTCTTTATTTGAAAACTCTGAAAGCAGACAACGCATTTTAGATTCTGGCCCTTGGTTTTGGGAAAACTCGGGCCTATTTATGAAGCCATGGAACCCATCATTCGATCCCTCAACAACAGTCATAACCTCAACACCAGTTTGGGTCAGATTGCAAATCCTACCTTTGCATCTCTGGAATCTCTCCTCTCTAAAAGCCATTGGAAATGCAATTGGGAAATTTTACTGCAAGTGCCCAGAAACAGAGGAATATGTCAAAACCACCTATGCACGCATCTGTGTAGAAATGGACTTCAGCGCTGGATTCCCAGCTGAAATAATTCTAACAAGAAAATACTATCTATGGAACCAAAAACTCGACTACAAAAGTGTCCTCTTCAGATGTCGATCCTGCTTTCAGATAGGCCATCTAGCCAAAAATTGCCCAAAATTCTCCCTGAAAAAATCTTCTAGAAAGAATCACCATAGATCTACATGATGGGAAGGAGCACAAAAGGAACATTACACTGTCATCAAGGAAGAATACTCTCCAAAAAACTCTAAATCGCAAGAAATCAGGCAAGAAAGAAACAACGCTCAAGACAGGCAGGGGGAAAGCCTCGTCCAACAAAAAAAAAACGAACTCGACAGCCCCTCAAGCATCAACAAGTATGAGGATTCGAATACCACGCAAAATAAATCTTCATTTAGCAGCAAAGTAGATCTTCCAGATCCCGAAGATAAGACACCAGTGTCCCAAGAATCAGAAGAGATGAAGGAGGTGCAAGATAAAGGAATTTGGAAGACCATAGAGAAGAAAAAGAAAGCTACAACACCAATCTCGCCAAGAAAGACTAGAAGCCAGACAATTAAGAACTAAGAAAATTATAGGTCCGATAGACCAAAGTTTGGTCTCAGTGGACGTTAAACATCATCATCATCATCATCATATATATCATATGAATAAGTATTATAGGGAATGAGTTATGGTTTTATGGGCATGTGATATAGACAAGCTATGGTATTAGCCCATGGTATTGTAACAAAACCGATTTACATGTTAAGAATTTTTATGATAAAGTGATGACGATTCTCTATAATTAAGAATCTGGTCACGTAACTTATATATTAATTCCTTTTTATCATTAATAATAATAATTGTTATTATTATTTAAAATAAAGTTATAATCTAGCTAATTTTTATGATTTTTTAAAATTTAGTAATGTGAAATGTATCATAAAATAAGTGATTTGATGTTTATTATAATTTATGCCTATTTGTATTTATTGGTCATTTAATTTATATAACTATGTTAAACATAGTTTTGAATGTAGATCCATCTTAAGTGGATGATCAAGCCCCTAGAAAGATAAAATCTCTTTTTACTCTAAAAAATTTTGCACCACAAAAAAATTGATCTTTATGCTAGATAAATCTAGAATTAAAATAGATCCAAACTAGTTTAATTATTAATAATTGATCATTATACATAATTATTTTATTTTATTTTTATTTTTAATTTTATATAATTTGACCTAAACAAAATATTTTAATTAATAATTTTATTTTACAATTGTATTTTATATTTATTTTATAATTATTTAATTTAATCCCATCATATAACCAAACATAATCTTACAACATATCTTTTATATTAAACTAGAGAGTGCTATAACATTCAAAACGGGTGTTAGCAACAACCATTTAAAACCATCAACAAAACCTATCTCAAACTGAGACATAGTTATTCGTTTAATGAGGTTATGTTTAACTCACATAAAAACAATGGCGGAGGAATCGGAATCTGAAGCGAGTATTTTATATTTTTTAATAATGAAATATCAATTCCCTGTTATAATTATGTTAATTTATTTATGAGTTTATTATAATAACTTTATAATATTAATGTACAAGTTAACATCATAATAATAATAATAAATTGATATTAATTTTTATTATATAATAATATTTAGGTTAATTTATAATCTGATTTTAATTTTTTCAATAAATTGTTATTATGGGATAAATTATTAGTATTCTGGAGAATTAAGTTTATTATTATTGTATAATTATTTTTATTATTATTAAAGATTAAATTTATTATAATAATTTTTATTGAATTTTATTTTATTTTGTTCTTATATTAATATTAATATTTAGATAGGATAAGGGAAATTATTTTTGATTGGACTGATAGCATGGATCCTAGGGTTTGCGTTGTCTGCATCTCTGGCTCTCCTGCCACCGCCGCGTCTCAAACAGGCTTGTTTGCATTGGGAGGTCTCAAATTCCCAGATCCAATGCTTCGAAGTGTGCTCCTCCTCGTAACTAATGGTTTGAGCGACTATGGCAACGTGGTCCTCCCTCTCTTGGGCTCGAGGTATCTTCTGACTGCCACATCCCTCTCAAAGCAGCGCATGCGCGGCCATGATGATTGCTCAAGGTTGGTTCCTCGGCATATTGAGGATGGCCTATTTTCGTGTGCACAGGCAGACTGCCCCCCAGGTTCTCTTTTCGATGGCTGGTTTGCACTTCTTTCATGCCCTCCGCCTCTGTTTTTTCCCCGACTTTTTCTTTCATGGAAGTCAGCCGAAGGCTTCCTCCCTTCACATGCAATAAGACCCCCCTACAGCGCTGAGGGCCTTCTGATCCTGTCAAATATTTATGCTCGGATGGCAAAGAAATCTCGTGTCCACAGTCACAGACATTTCAGATTCAGATTGTTATTCTTACAGGAAAAACTCTGCTTCTGTGGGTCCAGTCCTTGAACCTGGTGCTTTTTCTCTCAACGGCCCTAGAACTCAAGCTGGGGATCCTCTCCTCATCTCTGTGCCTCCTTTATGCAGGTAAACAGCTTGACAACCGTCTCCCTCTATCTTTTTATAAAATAGAAAAGAATGCTACGGCGATTCTCTCCCTCTGTTTGAGGGGAGGTGCTACTGGCCAAACCTCTGCTCCTAAGGTTTTCTCTTACAAAGAGGCAGTCAATGCTCAGCAACCCAAGCACTCTGCTCCTCCCCCGGAGTCTCCCAAGCCTTTCTTGGTAGACAAAATGGAGGAGGTTCCCTCTATTGAACTCTCCCACCCGGCTCTGGCTGAAAACCTCCAATTCTTTTCAGAATGCGCCCTCATTTGCAGGTTCAATGGACTCTGGCCCCGCACAAAAGACTTATACAGATGGATTCACTCCACCTAGTCCAAACACTGCAAGGTCTTTCTCTGCTCCAAGGGATTCTTCATCGTTATCTTCGCAGACAACAAGGAATACCAAACTGCCCTCACAGGGGGTCCTTGGTTCTGGGGAAACGTCGGGCTCTTCCTAACCCCGTGGTTCCCCGACTTTGATCCTTCCACAGCAATCATCACCAAACTTCCAATTTGGGTCAGGCTTCCCAAACTACCCACTCACCTTTGGCACAGTGAGGTCTTCCAAGCCATTGGAAACTCTCTGGGTCACTTTCTGGCTACAGATCCATCGAGAGGCCTGATGGGTATCTACACCTATGAAATATTATGTGCCGAGATTGATATCAGCAAAGTCTTACATGACCACATCATTCTCAAAGTCGGGGATTTCACTTGGTCACGGACTTTAGACTTTGAAAACATTGCGTTCCGCTGTAGGCATTGCCATCAAACTGGACATCTTCAAAATTCTTGTGCTCTATTTCAATCCCAAAAGGAAAGCAACACTCGCAATACATAGAATAACAGCTGGAAATCCTTCGTTCCGCCTCCCATGGAGGTCATTGATTCCTCTAGTTCAGACGAAGAAGAATGTAATTCGGATGAGGAGATTGATATTCAGCAGCAACCGCTCTCTCCGATCATCCCAGAGAGGCCCCCTGCCTCCTTGACTCTTCAGAAATGTCTGCATGAGTCCAACACCTCTGATTCGGACAAAGATTCTCCTCAGCTGACCTGCAACAATCTTCAGGTGGTCTCAAGCTACCCGCCCCCTGAAAGCTGGGTGAAAGTCACAAAAAAGAAAGGGAAGAAACTTCGTGTCGCTCACCCACAAAAAAGAAAGGGAAGAAACTTCGTGTCGCGGACTCTAACCTCTCTGGCTAGAGCCTTTTTCTGTATTCTTGGCTCCTTATTCCTCCTCTGCTTCTCTTGACAACATCGTGAAACCGTGGCGGTCAGCGTCTTGCTCCCCCGATTTCTTGCTCCCCATGATTGTAACTCCATTTGTACTATGAGCTTTTTAATAGAACGGTCCCGCCTAATTTACAAATATATATATATATATATATATATATATATATATATATATATATATATATATATATATATATATATATATTAATATTTAGATAGTATATAATATTAAAGTTTCTATATTTACTTTATTGGTAAATATATTTATGGATTCCTTAGGTTGATTATTATTATTTATTTTGTTAGCTCTGAGTAAATATTTTTTTAAATATAATAATTGGTTGATATTTTTAAATAAAGTTATAGTGTAAGTCATAAATAATAAATCTTTGCATTATTGACATTGCTAATTATAATAATATTTTAATCTTGTTATGCTATCTCATTCACATCGGGATGTATCATAATTGTGGTTTACTTATGGAATATGGATAGTGAATCAACCCTATGGAAAACCAAATTATTGTTGTGAACAACAATAAATGGAACAAGATATACATTGCCACGATTGGAGTAGTAAAGTCATCATATGAGCATTAAGCTTGCAAAATCATATAATCATTTGGCATGGACATTATAGAATCGTTATGCTTTCAACGAGAGTGTTTAGTAGCAAAACAGTCAACTCTCTTTTCCTCCAACCCTATTACTCAATAAATAGGCATAACAAGATCATCAAACTATTTATTATTTTTCCATTCTACATGTTGCAAAACCACCATTAATTAATTAGCCAATTACTATTGCTTAACATTCATTATTTGTTGCTAGTTTGTATTTATTCCCTATCACTACTTAGTAGTTATTCCTTGCTACCCCTAAGCATTTATTCTCTACTACTACTCAACAATAAATACCTACTCTATTATAGGATTGTAAAGTGTATGGCACAACTATTATACCAACATTCTCCCGCTTGTCATATACCTTGCAAGAGGATAAGGGAGAGTGCATCAAACTATGATCTAATTACTAGGGGCCATAATTCCCTAGATTACAACACCACTTGAATTTATTTGCGCTCACTAGTTTCATTAATGCATTAGCAGCATTATGTAAAGCATCAATTTTTCTAGTATCGCCTTTGCATCCTTAACCATGCAAGAAATGAGATGATATTTGATATCTATATGCTTTGTCTTCATGTGAAAGCTTGATTTCTTAGATAAACAAAAGGCATTGTTGCTATCACATTAATTTTTAATAGCTCTCTAACTTAACCCTACTTCTAAACATAGTTTCATGAGCCAACTGGTCTTATTAAAGACATGAGTAGCTACCATATACTTTGCCTCTATAGTGGACAAGTTGACCAAAACTTTTCACTTGCTCATCCAACTCATTGTTCCATTAAACAATAAAAATACATATCTTCTCAAGGATCTCCTTCTATCTACATCCCCTACCCAATAAAAATCCACCTAACCATATATATCATTAAGTTTGGGTCCCATGAATCATCATTATGATATCAAATGGAATATTCAAAAGAATCTCACAATTATTTGAAAACCTTATTCACTACAAACTAACCTTCGCGTCTAAGATTAGTTATGAATCAACTCAAGGTTTCCACAATTCGAGCAATGTTGGGTCTAATACAGATCATAGCATACATCAAACCACCAACTACACTTTTATAAGGAATAGAAGTGGTGCCTTGCATCTTCGTAGGTGTTGTAGGACATTGCTCAACTGAAAGGTTAGTTTCCATGGATAATAAGACACTTAATGGTCTGAAATCTACCATACGAAAACGCCATAGTAGCCCCAGAGTCCTTCGTATCAAACCATGTTGAAATATGAGACTTCAAGTCATGAATCACATCCTTATTGTTGCCAAAGAATAACATATTAACTACATATAAAGTGATAACAAGGAAATGACCACCATTTTATTTGTAAAACACATAATGATTTGATTTGGATCTTGCGAATATCGATCTCAACACAAAAGTATCAAAATTTTGGTACCACATTCTAGGAGATAGTTTGAGGCCATATAAAGACTTTTTTAATTTGCAAACCAGTGACTCTTTATCTTTTTCAATTTAGTGCTCTAGAAGTGCCATAAATATGTCCTCCTTAAATTCACCATATAGGAATGTTGTTTTCAAATCCATCTGGTATATATTTGCTACATGTTATAGGAACCTAATAGATGTTAACTTAGAATTTGAGACAAAATTTACACCAAATATCATCCCCTCAACATAGGCATATCATTTCACATTCAACCTTACCTTATGCTTTTCAATGTCATCATCTAAATTGATCTTATTTTTGAACACCCATTTACATCTAACGAGTTTTTGTCCATCATGAAGTGACACCAAGTCCCATGTATCTTTCTTCTAGTTGTACCCACTTCCTCATCCATAGCCAATCTCCAAGAGTCGTTCTCTTCCATCACCTTTGCCTCCTTCATGGTTCTAGGCTCATATAAAATCATATATACATATAAATATACATACTATAAAGCAAATATCCATATCAAATCAAACATATGATAATTATACATGTCTTGTCTTCTTTGCAAGTGGACCTCCTTAAAAATTGAGGTGGGATTTCTTCTTTCTCTTCTAAATTTTTGAGAGTCCTCCTCCTCATCAAGTTCATCATGAAATGCTTAATCATTTTTTGGTTTATCTCTCTCAGTATTGGGTAGTAGCTAAACTAATGACTTCTTCTCATCCTCTTATGGTTGCATGATTGTAGGAGAAGGCTTAATTTCTCTAAAAATAACATTCTTACTATACGAAAATTTTCTAATCATCGGATCCCAAATCTTGTACCCTTTCACACTAATTCCATAGTTAATGATGATACACTGAATAACCTTGCTACACAACTTTTTTAGCTTCTCCTTAGGTGCATGAGAATATGCCTCACAACCAAAAATAGGAAGATGCTAAAGTGATGGATTCTCACCCATCCAAACCTCCATAGATGTCCTATCCACAATTGCTAATGTGGGAAACTTATTAACACCATATTAATCAAATATCATGATATCAACCAATTATCCGTAGAAATTATTCTCTATGTCAGCTCCACTAAACATACTCCTAGCTCTCTCCGTCAATGTTGTATTCATCCATTTTATAACTCCATTTTGTTGAGGGGAATATGGAGTTGTCTTATGTTTTTCAATGTCATTCTCCTTAGAAAACTTATCAAACTCCGCATAACAAAATTAATTATTGTTACCAATCCTCAAGACCTTAATATTCTTACCAGTGTAATTATACAACAGAGCTTTAAACTCCTTAAATCGACTAAAAACATTGGATTTAGTTCATAGAAAATATAACCATTTCCTTTTAGAATAATCATCAGTGCATGATATGATAATACAAAGCCTTGGAAATTGAAGTAACTTTAACTAGATGAAATATATTAAATTTATTTAAGTCCAACAACCCATAATATCTGTGAGAACTAGAATAAAATTGAACACAACTATATTTTCCATATTTTCATTGCTCGCAAAAATCAAATTCAAGAGCACAATCATTCAATACATTGGCCACATTTTTTCAAGAATTGTGGTCCCTTCTCAACCTTAAGGCCTAATATTTGGTGTTAAAGAAATGTCTTATTTTTAGGTAACTTTCTTCCACATGCTAGAGCTTATTTAGGTACCCAAAAAGCATCACCATCAGAAGTAGATATAGGTTATGACTATGAAGATGTAAATCCTACATATATATTTGGCACAAGAATTTAAGAACTACTACACTGAATAGTACATCATCAAGCTAGAAAAAAAAGTACCCACATGAACACCCTTACTAAGCCCCATAGATCCTTGGACCATCTTACACCCCTTATCAGAGAAAAACAACTTGCACACCCACACAATTAAATTTGCTTCTCAATAGTAGGTTCCATGCTAGATGAAGAATGTGAAAAAATCCACTAATGTCTTTCAATATACCATCAAGGAATATCATCAAGGCTCTACCATGGTTTACTATGCTAAAAGGAGAGTCATCACAACCATATACCATCCCATTATTTCATCCCCGACCACCTGAAGTTGAGGCAAACTGTGATTCCTTTAATTCTAAACCACTTTTAAAACTTCAAATTTATTTTTATACTTGGCTATAATTCCATGAATAATGACTTTGATACCAATTTATTGAATGATGGTTTGCATATGAAACAAACATGTAGGCCTTAAAATATATTCTACCATGCAAAACTCATGCATATGAAAAAATATATTAAGATATGCATTAAGCTAAAAAACAACAATTGCACATATAGTTACTCATAATAATCAGCTTAAAGTAAACATGAACATATGAACACTTATCTCTAGTTAAAACTACAAATTGGTTATTGACTAAGGATGTTCCTCATAACCTTAAGCATTTTTTTTTTCTGGGTTTCTCAATGGCAGGCCACCCCTAAATTGGGGCTATGCCACCGTAAGGGAAAACAAGCTTATGTAACTCAACCCAATAGCTTCATTGGTCACTCAACCAATACTCACACAACCACCTCATTCCCATCTCTCTTATACTCTTTTATTTGTACCACCTAAGAGGGGATACCCTTCTCTACAATGCAATACGTCAAGCTATCTCACCTCCTATCAGGGCTATAAAGTAGGATGGATAGGAGAATCTCAATGTTGGTCACATGGAAGTTCTAATGGAAATTATACATGATATTTATATAAAAACCAACTTCCTAAACATAGCTTATTTGAAATAGCACTCATACCATACACCATGCATCACAAATACAACTCGAATAGGTGACAAATAATGTACAAGTTAGAATGACAATAAATTCTCAAAAACATGACTTTTATGTGCATGCAACCATCTTGCCACTCGGCACTTCAAAAAAAAACTTTACCCAACTACTTGGTACAATCATTGAAGTTGTTTCCCCCTAAAGTTAAGGCACTTTGGTTGATAATAAAGTAACATTATTCATGGATTTGGCCCTTTTGGGCCCCCTTAGCCCCCTCTCATTCCCCTTTCATGGAGTCATATCTCCCCATATTCCCTAGTTCCCATGTCATGCAACCAATAATGTATTTTATTATTAATAACATGGCGTAATTCAATTATATATAAAAATATTAGGTATTACATATTGCACAGGGGTCGATGTGTGTGTGCATACTTTTTAAAAATGAAACATGAAACACATTATGAATAGATGCATGTAATGCAAGATCATATGCATCTGGCCCTATTCTATTCAATATCTCAAGTGGCCCACAAAATCTAGTTGTCAGCTTATTGCAGCTTCCCAACTTTAGTGAGATTCTCTTTAGTCTCACTTTCAAAAACCCATGACCACCCACTTGAAATTCTCTAGCTATGTCATTGCTATCTCTATAACTCTTCTGTCTATCTTGGCATTCCTTCAATTCTATTTGATTTTTAATGCTTATTCCTCCATTTCCTTGAGTATCTCTAGCCAAAGCACCATTTTTTTCACTAGATGATCTCAAATGACTGGTGTATTACATATTCCACCATGCAATGACTCAAATGGGTTCATTTTTAATGATCCACAATACACATTTTTTGTAGGAAAACTTGACTAAATGTAAGTATTTTTTTCATTTGACTGGTCTCTCCAGTACATACATTTTGAGCATGTCTTTGATAATTTGATTAACTCTCTGTGTGCCAATATGTTTACGAATAATAAGATGTAGTAAGATTTTAATTTATCCCTAGGCCCTTGAATAACGCTTTCCAAATTTTTGAAGTTAATTTAGAATATTTGTCTAACACAATAGCTTTGGGCATTCCATGTAATATGGCAACTTTTTTTATATAAATTTATATTATGCATGTAACTTATGTTTCATCTTAAATGGAATGAAATGGGTTACTTTGGTTAACATCCCCACAACCATGATAATTGAGTCATGTCATTTCACTATTATGAGCAATATAGATATGGAATTGATAGTGATTGTCTCCCATTTCTACTCTAGAATGGGAAATGGTTGCAACAAACCAATTGGATGCCTATGCTTAGCCTTCACCATTTGGAATTCCATGCATTTGTATATGTAACCAGCTACATCATTCTTTAAGCTTGGCCAAAAAAACGATTTGTTATGGTTGCAATGGTTTTATAATAATGTTGATGTTTAGCATAAGGTAAATTACATATTAGAAATTTTAGCTCTTATGAATTTGGCCATAAACTTCACCATTGTATATGAGCGTCCCATCATCTTTCAACTCATAAATTTTCATATCTTAGTTGTAACTTAATTTGGTTGTAGCATGCATTTTATGCATCATTCTCTTGAATGTGTCAACCACCTTGTTCTCCCTGCCCTTGATGTGTTTTTTCTCAAAGTTAATTTGCTGAAATTTTCCAACCATCTCACTTACCCTACATTCAAAGATGTTTGCTCAAACAAATACTTTAGACCACTATGGTATGTTCTTAGCTCAAATTTCTTTCCCATGAGATAGTGTCTTCACATTCCCAATAAATGCACTATGTTTGCCAACTCCAATTCATGAGTGGAGTATTTCCTTTCATGCTCTTTTAATTTCCTAAACTCATAGAAAATTACATGATTGTTTTGCATAAGGACTCCACCAAGTCCTTTCTTGCATGCATCAATGCACATAATAAATTCTCCATTTGGATTAACATTTTTTAATGGTAAAGGACTTGTAAGTAGTTCCTTCAAATTTTCGAAACTCACAATGAAGTGATGGGATGATAAATACTTGAAAATCCTCAAATAAATATCTTGTGATAATTAGCAAGCCCCATGAATGATTTGAACTTAATTACATTTCTCAATGTTAGTCAACTTTTTATTCCTTAAATGTTTGCTATATCTACAACTATTCCTTATAGGATGATATGCCCCAATTAGTGGATTTTCTTTTTGTAAAATGAGCATTTACACAATTTAATATCAATTTGATGCTCTCTTAACAGCTATATCACCATACTTGAGTGTTTCTCATGGTATTACTATGATTTTGAATAAGTAATTATGTCATATAGGAAGGCAATGACAAATTTATCCATATGGTTTATGAATTTTGTATTCATTAGGCACATAAAAACAATCGACGCATATATTAATCCAAATTCCACTGCAACAAATTCATAGTGCCCCTACCTTTTCTTGAAGGGTGTCTTAGCTATTTCATATTCTTAATTGATCCAGGTGGCTCCAGAGACACTCACAAGACAAAGAGGGCTTATGAAAGCTCGAAATACAAAGTGACAGGAAGATGAAAAACTCAGACCCAAATTGAAGATCTCGTCGCCCTGATCGCAACGGTGTGAATGGCGTGTCAATCCGAGCTTGTATAAGAAAGTTAGAGCAGTTTGAAGTTGTGTTAAGGCAAGGGAAGTGGGGCCCACAACATGCCACATGGTGTCCCAATAAGCACGTGGGACCCACATGCAAGCCCCTCAGATGTTAACACATGGCGCTCCTCCATTGGTCCTCAACCTGCATAAAAGACAAAAAACAAAAAAATATATTATTAAACTCACTGTTGGGACTCAAAAATGCCATATTTTTTATCCACCTTTTCCTTCACTATTCCTTACATTTCATCATCCCATTAACCTTTCATTACATCATTTTCATAAATATATTTGGGTTTCACCTTCTTATTTTCCATTTTATTCATTTTTGTATTATAAGTGAATTTATGATTAAATATTAGAAAATATACATATTTTTTTTATATAAATCTCAAGAATATGTGAGCTTTGTAATGTGTAGGAAATATGTGAAGGATTAATTCCAAGATACGTCTCAAATATCTCCTCCACCATATTAAGGAGATAATTATTCAAGTCTATTCCTAAAGAGAGGATCATGGAGGATTTGGTTGGCATATCTTATCCAAGATATGTGAGAGATGTGTGGAGGATTCAAAGGGATAATATTTTGTAATAATGGGAAATTAGTTGAGAGTACTTGAGAGAATATTGGATATGTAATTATGAGATGGTTATCTTCCTCATGTATATAAGAGAATTCTCTCTCTTCATTTTGATAATAATGGAGAAATAGAGTTTTTGAGTTTGGAGAAATAGTTTTGTAATTAGGAGAAGGGAATTCTTAGTTTTGAATTCATCTTTTATTGTTACGCTTTCATTATTTGTAATTTGATTCTTGTAATATAATTGGAGATAGCTTTATTGTTGTGAGCTCACATATGTTGTTTGTCATTCAATTCTTCACATGTTGTATTGCTTTTCCTTTATGCAATTTCCTGCTTTCCTAGTTAGTGTTTCAATGCCTTTCTAGATTAATTTGATTTCAGTAATTTAGATTAAATTAGTTCCACTTCAGTCCTGCATATATAGTGCATGTGTCTCGTAAGTCTACGACCCTCGGATTGACAAATTAAATAGTTGGGTAAAAACTACAACAGAATTAAACGAACATATTTTCACCCAAACACTCACATAAAATACAAAATTATATTAAATATAACATATGGTTACCCCTAATTTTTTGGCTACCAGCGCATTGCTCTCGTGCTGCTCCTGCTTCCGCTAGGGTTGTCGCTACCATGGAGGAGCAGGGCTCACCTCGGGCCTCCTCTCCTCCCCCCCACCTCCGCCATCACCAAACGCAGCTGCCTTTAGCTCACTGATAGCTTCCCTACCAAAGAAGAATAAGGTCGAAGCTTCGAAGTTTGTTAAAAGGCTAGAAGAAATGCCGGTAGTGTCTCTTCCCCCGAATGGTCCAATACAAGTTTCCTTGACTATGTCTGAGCAAGCGCTAATGGGTAAATTCATAGGCTTGTGGCCGTCTGCAAAAGCCACAAAAGCCTGGGTTATAAAGAACTGGAAACATCTGATTAAGCATACTTATTTTTTGGGAAGAGGATACTTCTTATTCGAATTCATCTCCAAAGAGGATAAGGAGTTGATCTTCAGGAATGGGCCATACTTTATGGGGCCACAAAGGCTATATCTGAATAAGTGGACTTAGGACTTCGACCCAACAGAGGACGTTCCATCAGTGGTTCCAGTGTGGGTTAGATTGTTGAATCTCCCAATACACTGTTGGAACTGGGATTCCCTAAAACACATTGGGGATGTGCTGGGAAAATTCATTGATCAGGAAAACAATAAAGGTCAATATGACTGTGCACGGATCATTGTGGAGGTGGATCTTGAATTAGGGCTACCGGAGGCTATCAAAATCAATGTCAGAAGCTGGACTCATATTCATAAGCTAGATTATGAGCAACTACCATTTAAGTGCCGGGGGTGTCATGAATATGGCCACTTCGCCAGGAATTGCACAAAAAAGAGTGAGGAGGACAAGGAGAAAGAGGAGGGTTGGAAGTTGGCTAAGAGGTCTAAAGCTAACCCAAAGGCCTCTAATCCGGCAGGTCCTGAAAGGGGCAAAGGAAAACATTCCAAAGGTGGCAGCTCGTCCCAACAAAACCTTCCAGCAAAAACTTCAGAAAACATGTTTGGGCCCTTGGCTCAACTGCACACGAAGTCCCTGAAGTTGAACCGCCTCAGAAGGAAAATACTGAGAAAGAATTGAAAAATGACTCAAGGCAGGAGGAAAGAGAAACAAAAAGCTCAAAAGATAAGAACATAGTGAGTGATGAGGAAAACCAAGACTCGGAGGAATCTGAAGAGGAAGGAGAGATAGGAGACTCTCAAACCACGACTAGAAGATCAGCAAGGGAAAGGACGTCAGCCAAGGAGAAGAGAGAGAAAGAAACATACAAAGACAAGTTGCAGGGAAGCCAACCGACTTTGGAATTTTTTTTGGCTAAAACCCCAAATATGGCAAGAAATCAGGGACAGGGCTCCAAGAGAGGCCCTCACTCTCATAAAAGTAAGTAATGAAGGTGGTCTCCTGGAATTGCAAGGGTTTGGGGAGAAAGATGAAAGAAGAAGCTATGCGAAGTCTAATAAGGGCAGAAACCCCAAACATAATGCTAGTTCAGGAGACAAAGTTGGAGGATAAGGATTTCCTCCAAAGCAGCAAAAAGTTTTGGTACAAAGGCAGGATTAAGGCTGTCTCGGCCAGAGGGGCCTCGGGTGGTTTGGGCACTCTTTGGAATGCTTCCAAACTCAATCTGGTAACCAAAAATCATAATGTACACTGGTTGTTTACGAAGTTTCAACAATAAGACTCGAAGGAGGTTCTCAGCCTCTTCAATTTCTATGTTTCGGTTAATGTAGGGGGAAAGAAGAACTGTTGGGACTCTCTAAGAAACATGGCAGAAAGGGAGGATCTGGAAAACATTCTGATTGCAGGGGATCTTAACATTACCCTAAGCCTGGACGAAAAGCGAGGGGGGTGTATTGTGAGAGATCTGGCTAGAGAATGGGTGGAGGATCTCATCCATGATTAGGATCTCCTCGACATAAAGCCTTGCAGAGGTAAGTGCAATTGGTCAAATAAACGCTTAGGCCCTAGGCATATTGCTGCAATATTAGACAAATTTCTCATTCAAAATTCCTTCCTTCTTCTAGGCCTATATGCTAGGATGATTATTCTCTCAAGTAGTACCTCAGATCATAAACCCATTAAGATTGATATTTCTACCCAAAGGAACTTAGGCCTTATCCCCTTCAGATTTAGCCCACATTGGATAAATAAAAATGACTTCATGGAGAGGGTATAAGAAATTTGGAAGAAGCATGTCATGGGTTCCCCGTTCTTTGTATGGGAGGAGAAGCTGAGAAGAGTGAAAAGAGCTTTGAAAAGTTGGGCCAAAAACATCCCTAACCCTGCGGATGAAAGAAAGAAAGTCCAATTGGTACTCAAGAGCCACCAAGCCCAAATGGAAGAGGCAGAAATTTCAAGTGAAATTCTAAAGAGGGAGGAAGATTTACAGCAAAATTATCAGAAATATTGCAGAAAGGAGGAGGAGTACTGGAGGCAAAAATCCTGAAGTCTATGGTTGCAAGTGGGAGATAGGAATACCTCCTTCTTCCATAAGCAAGCTCAAGCAAGAAGAGGTTTCAATGCTATCTCAAAAATCAAGGATGAATCCCAAACTTTTGATGACTTCCCAAGCATTAAAATGGCTGCCTTCAATCATTTCAAAAGTCTTTTCAGTGAAGAAGAGGTGCAGGTATGCAGTGCTAATATTTTGGATGACGTTCCTACTAAGATCATGGCTAGAATGAATTAGAAGTTGGAGGCTCAGGTAACTAGGAAAGAAATAAAGGCTGCCTTGTTTTCCATGAACCTGGACAAAGCCCCAGGTCCGGATGGGTTCATGGAAAAATTTATTCAAGTTTGCTGGAAGATAGTGAAAAAAATATCTGCATAAAATGATCCTAAAATCTCAAGACTGCAAGAAAATTGGGGGTAGCACAAACTCTGCCTTTCTAGCCCTATTTCCAAAAGAGAAGGGAGCTAATTCCTTCAATATATTCTGGCCTATTTCCATGTGCAATATAGGATACAAGATCATCACCAAGGTTATTGCTAACAGATTGAAAGGTATTCTTCCAGGCCTTATTCTGAATAACCAAGGGGGCATCGTTCAAGGAAGGAAAATTGTGGATAACATTATACTAGTCCAAGAGGGGATTCAATCAAGCCTAAATAGAAAAGAAAAAGGTATGGTTGTTAAACTTGATCTAGCAAACGCGTTTGATAGAGTAAGGCATTCTTTTTTGTTCGAAGTTATGCATAGGTTTGGTTTTGGGTTTGGTTTCATCCGTTGGATCAAAGCATGCATATCCGAGCCTTGGATTGCTCTGTTGGTGAATGGTCAAGCAACATATTTCTTTAAAGCATCTAGAGGGCTTCATCAGGGATGCCCTCTCTCCCCTATGTTATTTTTTCTCCAACCCTTTGTCTTAAGTTTTATTCTGGAGAAAGTAGATCAGATCAGGATATTCTGGGCCTTCAAGTTGCAAGAGGAGTAAAAGATATCAATCATGCCTTGTTTGCATATGATTCCCTGCTCCTTGGGGCAACTTCTGTTCAATATGCCAAAAAGTTTAAATTGGTTTTGGACGGTTTTTGCGCTGCCTCGGGCAACAGATTGAATGTTGGGAAGTGTCATATTTATGGATGGAATGTGTCTCAAAGTGAATTTAATGCTATAGCCAAATGTTGGGGATTTTCTAGATCCATTCGTTGGACGTCCTTCAAGTATTTGAGGTTGCTTATCTTTCAGAAAAATCCCTCAGGAAAGGATTAGATTCCTCTTCTTGACAAATTTAAAGGAAAGTTACACGCTTGGGGGTTTTCATGGTTGAATCTAGTAGGAAAGACGGTGCTCATTAAGTCAATCTTGAACAGTCTCCCAACCTTTCAATATTCGTTAATGCTAGCTCCGCTCGAAATCCTCGGGAAAATGGAAGGGTTAATAAGGAGGTTCTTCTAGAAAGGTGGTAAACAAAACAGTAAAATATTGCCACTGGCCAACTGGGACAAAGTCACCAAGCCATTATTAGAGGGTGGCCTGAACTTGAAAGATTTGAGGCTGCAAAACATTGTGCTTAGAGCCAAAATCCTCTAGAGGCAAGTTGCCCCTAAGGCTAGATGGGATCAGCATGCTCTCTGGAAGAAGTACTTCGAACGTCAAAGGAAACGGTGCCTTGACAGGCCCGTTCAATCCCTTAATGGAACTCAAATCCACAAGCTCTATGTGCAGGCACAGTCGCTCATCCATGACTATATGTATTGGGTCTCAGGGAATGGGAAATAAATTAATCTTTGGGAGGATCAAATAATGAACGACGTCCCTCTTACTGATGCACAAGAATTACAGGATCTGTGCCGCTGGAAGAATAGCAAAGGAATTACCTCTTTGTGGGATATCTCACTCTGGCAAGACAAGGTTTGGATAGATTGGAAAAAGCCGGAAATGTCGTTAGGCCTGGAAAATGCATGACTGGAGCTCCAGAATAGACAAAGGGAAGACTCCCCTTCATGAAATAAAGCATGATTAGAGAGGCTAGGGTTTGAGATCTGGAGGATACATAGTGGCACCGGGTTATGAAACATTAAAAGAAATTCCTCATGTTCCTCCTTGCCCAACGTTGTGGAAAGGGCTGTGGAGATAGAAAGGCATCCCAAAAAAGATTTTTTTCTGTTGGATTTTATGCCACAATCGAATTCTTATGGAAGACAACCTCAGGAGGAAACGCCTCCAAGGCCCTTCTAGATGCTCGTTGTGTCTGGAAAACAAAGAAAATGCTCAACACTTAATGCCTGAATGCAGTTTCGCCATACAAATCTGGAAAGAGGCATTGAGCCATTGGGCTGAGAAAATTTCAGTCCCCTCCTCCATATCCAATTTGTATGCTTCATGGCTGGACTGATACCTAGGAAATCTCCCAAGCAACGAATGGTTTAAAGATGGTTGACTGATTACGCCAAAGCTGGTATGCTGGAAAATTTGGTTGGAACGAAATAACAGAATTTTCCAAGGTAAAGCGCATAGTGCAAGATCGATCATGATCAAGATAAAGAGTTTTTTTAAAGAGATCCTATGCGTGCAAGTGGGGAACCTCATCGATAAAAACTTATCCTCTCATGAGGTGGAGTGGGGTGGTTTGTTGGGTTTCAGCTCTCCAACATAGATATTCAAGAGGAAAAGAATAAAGACTGGCAGATAAGATTGTCTGAGGATAACTTCTACAACTGGAATAAAGACATGGCGAGCTATTCCTTGTTCTTTGACGGGGTGGCCAAAGGTAATCCAGGGAATGAAGGTGCTGGTGCAGTCATTAAAAATATGGAGGGCCAAACTGAGCACAGATTCGCTTGGTATCTAGGCCAAGGGACCAACACCCAAGCGGAGGCAATGGCGCTACTACATGGTCTCAAGCTGCTGCATAAGGTGGGTCTCAAGGAAGCAAAGGTCACTGGATATTCTCAAACTCTTATCAAAATTCTAGTGGAAAATTCAAATCCGAAGGATCTTTGGTTAGCTAGATTTATGTCGAGAATCAAAAAGCTCGCTAGCTCTTTTCAAAATTTAAGCTTCTTCCATGTTTTTCGGAACAACAACAAAGAGGCTGATATGGAAGCTAATAGAGTTGCTCTCCTTCCTGCGCGCACTCTATTATGTGATGGGGAGGAAAATTGGGATCAAATTCCGTAGTAATCCATTTAATGTTTTATTGTCTTTTACTGCAGCAGTTTGTTTGTGTCTTTAAGTTAGTAATAATCTTGTCGCAAATGTGGATGGTCGTTTCTAAGAAGCTTCGATGTGACAGAACTAGAGACGGATTGATTTTGGTCATGGGAAAAATCAGGAGATGTCCCAACGATATTGTAATCATGTATTTGGGCATTCATTCCAAGTTTTTTAATACCAAATCATAATTGTTTCTGTAAAAAAAAAAAAAACATATGGTTATTGTAAACAAACCATACCCAAAAATCAAAACAAACTATATATAGTTTGACTTAAATTAAATCCCAATCAATATGTCTAAAAAAAATTGAAACTATATATAGTTTGACTTAAATTAAATCCAAACCAATATGTTTTAAAAAATGTCACATGGGTAATGGTTAAAAACCATTCAACACATTAAAGATTATGGTGGTCATAATAATACAAACCAAAAAAAAAAAAAAACCATAAATGTGTCGAATTAAATTCCGTTGAAACATATCTACATATGCCAACATGTATATATGTGGTGGCCATTTAGCACCACGTGGAGGGGAGTCAGCGGGGTTTGAACCTGCCAAGCCCACGATGGGCTGGACCCCTAACGGGCGGCTCCAAATCAAACTTCAATACAAACACCAAACCATTATATTACGGTTGGACACCTAATCCTCTATGTGTAGGTGTGGAAGCTGAATAGTCATAAAGGAGTCCAAGTGACCTTGGGACGTGGAATCCAAGAGTCACACCATTGTATTATAGATGTACATCTATGGTGAATAATAATACATCTCACGCCTATCTTCCCTACTTGTGTGTATTTCCAATACCTGTGTTTAACATGATATCAGAGCGGGACTATCTTGGCCTGCTCTAATTTGAACTACTTGTCCAATCAACTAAATTTTAGTTGCATTATCTACACCCTGCATTACTCCATTGAAAGCGTTGGTGTGAGAGCTTTAGTCTAATCGTGGTGCATTATAACTGACACATTGGTTGGAGAGAATCTCTGTGGTTTTTCTAAGACCGTTTTTTGAATTTTGTGCATCAAATACCCAGCACGACAATGAGAACTTCGAGCGTTATTTTCTGGTGTTAAAACTCATGCACTAGAGTTTTGATCTCGTGATAGAAGCCCCATGCACATATTATGCGACACCAGAAACACATTCTTCCACTCGCTTGAACTGTTGAGCGTTCTCATAGACTGAATATTTCTCTCATGTGCTTTGAATTTCATTTCACAATATTGAATACCTATGCTTTCTCTCGGCCATGCTTCAGTAGTGTCTTTGCATATGAATTTGGACTTTATCATTACAGTCCCTTATTGTGATCCAACGTTTAGTGATGATGTTTCCAATGATAATAAAGAGGATAAATAATCTGTAGAGGAAGACAACATCGTGATTGCAACCGAAAATCTTCCATCGAGTAAGTGTTTCTCTAGTGGGCGAGCACACCACAAGGAGCTCAGTGCTACAAGGTGATTAAAGTATTCCTTAGTGGTGAGAAAGCATCTCAAATCTTGGTGAATGGATGCTTCAAGTTGTGCGATGAATCTTTTTATTAGTTGTCATATGCACATCGGTATCGGTGAGTACCCTTCTCTATCTGTCAGTTCGTTTTCCAACATGAATTTGAAGAATATTCAATAGTAATTTCTGGCTACATTGGTGGGGATCGTGAGGACATTTCTTTTGGAGATCGATAGACAAAGGCTCTATAGCTCTTCCCATTGTATCATTGTCAATACATCCCCATTTCGGATTCCATTCTCCTCGACATTTGAAGACGAATCCTTATCCTTATTTTGGTATAGGCATCATACCTCCCAATTTCGACACTACCACTGCATCAGAACTCCCTAGTCAGTCAATACCTTGGCCTCTAGGCCCTCCATTACATTGTTCAACTCCCCGGTCATACAATCATCCACCCATTCCAATATATTTTCTTTCAATAACATCCAATCTATGTTAATAGAGTCAATCAGGGGTAGGGGGGTAGGGAGGTGTCGAATGCACATTGACTCCTCGCACAACACCGACTACACGTGCCTCCCTCTGGTGCCTGTCCGCCTCCCTCTGGTTTGACTTTACCACTGCACCAGTTTGAATACTCTCCTCGAATTTTAACCCTGCAGAACCATACTCCTATACACCCTGCGCAGCATTGTGACACTCCCTTTCTGGCGACACCTGACTGCTCCCACAGCACCATGCCACTGCTCCCACGGCACCTACGCCATTGACCGTGGTATACCAATCTCCTTGAAATCGAACGCTTGGTATGCCATTGTGTAGTCCGCATTGCAACGTTATCCACCATGACTCTGCCTCTCTGCATGCTTCTCCCACCGCAATGACACTGCCTTTTCCATCTGTGCTCCTCGTGTTCCTGCGTTGAATTGGAGAAAGGAAAATAGTGGTATGGTAAGGATGTACAAGGCTGAGGTGCTAGAGAAGGTTCCCATCATGCAACATTTCTTGTTTGCGTCACTTATTAAATGGGAGTGAGCCTTTATATTTGAGAATAGAAATGAACTCTAGGACAATTGCAAGTCCCTGCAGCAAAAGGACTGGAGCACATGTTCTGTGGGGTGTGTCTTTACAAGATCAATTATAAGCTCACTTACTCCTAAAAGGAAACCAGACGCTAGATTGGGTCTGTGCTAAAATTGCGAGAATAGGTGAAACGGTCCTCTTTCTCCAGCCACGCTTCGCATATGCCATCAACTGGGTCACTTGTGACCTTATTTAAAGGATCATCTGTGGCAGCAAAACTATTCACTAGAGAAAAATAAATATCATCACGGCCCAAACTATTGGTTTTTCCAAAGGATTGCCTCTGTTCATAGAAATTTCTTTCCAGGTAGTTAAAATTGAGGATTTCTTCCTGAGGTCCAGATTACCGAGAAAGAGAATTCTCCAAAACCCCGCTTCTAGTACCAAAACAGTAACCATCTTGGAGAGTTGAACAATCCAAATTCTGGACATTATTGCTTAAAGCAGTCGAATGGTAAATTGCTTGGAAAATATTGGTGCAAAACAAGGAGTCAAATCTCAATTTTAAGTCATTGATTGCTTGTTCCAATCAAAGGACGATTTGATTGTTGTACATTTTGGACAAGTTGCTAGAAACAAGCTATATTTTCATTACTGTTGCAGGTTCCTTTATCATCTCAACATTTATTTTCCTTGCAAAATTTTGTAGAGTTTGATGTCAAAAAGAATTGAGTTGAGTCTTTGAAGTCAGTGTTTGAAGTGTAACTTTGAGTTGTTGAGAATTATGGCTCTAATTGGTGATGTATTAGAGTTATTAAATATTCTCACTCATTCAGCTATTGATGAGATGGTGAAAATCAATAAGAACATTCTCATGGACATTAAAAATTGTCTGCAAAATGCACATTAAAAGATTGATTTTTTGCATCTTGAATCTCAGCTTTAGCAAGCAGAATTATAGCAGCGGACTCATCATTCTAAACATGTTTATGTTGAGAACATTGGAACAGACTCCCATAAGTATCAACAAGAAATTGCAGATGCAGTACCCATTTCAGGAGAAGATTTGGAAAAAGAAGAAAAAATCCAGCCTGCACTTCCCAAGCCCATCATCAGACCTTGGGAAGAGCTTGTCTATAACAAGCACGGAACAAGTCTTGGATATGACAAGGAGTTGTCCTTTCATATTCTGGACTACTCCAAGCCCATTCAATTTTAGAGTGTCGAATTTATGTATGACAATTCACCTTCAGCTGTTCCAGATCCTTCTCCTCTTCCACAGCAGCAACAACAGATTGAAAAATGCCAACACTATGATCGAGTTAGCCATATGAAAGATCATTGTTTTGATCTTCACCCATGTAAGCACTATGGTCGCCACACCCATTCTTCACACAGATGCTTACAAAACAAGCCTCCTGCAAGAACAAAGATTCATCTTGGATGGATCGCTTCTTGGCAATGGGCATCAACAACCAAGAAGATTTTTAAGTCATATGTCAGAACTTGTTCTAGAATATTGAACAATCTTGCAGTTGATTTTTCGCCATCATCTCTCCTTGTACCTGACAGCGGGGGAAATGGTGGTCGTCTACAAGCTTCGAAGCCACATCAAGCGAGCCTGAGCCACAATCTCTCATTCTAGATTTAGAGTTGTAGCCAGAAACATAGTAGTTCAAGCGAGCCTGAGCCACAATTTTTCATTCCAGATTCAGAGTTGTAGCCAGAGACACGGATGCCCATGAGCATGCCTTTGGTTGGTGGACAGCCTTAAACCATCTATGCGAGGTTGATATTCTTCCTCTTCAAATAATTCATAACACTTCCTCTAGCAGAAGACTTCATCTTCTTGCCAATTTTGGAAGAGTTCTAGGAAATGCATCAAGAATTTCAGAGTTGGTGATCATCCTTAAACCATCAGAGGTTGTAGACCTCCCTTCATCTAGGTTGAAGGTCTCCCTCTTCAAATTTGAGGGACACTTTCTCTAGCATAAGCCCTCGGCTTCTTGACAGATTTGGAAGAGTTTCGAGAACTACAATAAGCATTCCAGTGTAAGTGGTCATCCTTAAACCACCTCTTTATGCCAACATTTCAGAGAGCTGATTCAGCCTAAGTGCTGTCATGCATAATTTGCAGATTTGTATTACAACTCTCTTCTTGGACTCGAACATACCCCTTTGGTTTAAGGGGGGGAATGTTGGACACCTAATCCTCTATGGGTAGGTGTGGAAGTTGAACAGTCACAAAGGAGTCCAAGTGATCTTGGAATGTGGAATCCAAGAGTCACACCATTGTATTATAAATGTACATCTATGGTGAATAATAATACATCTCACTCCTATCTTCCCTACTTGTGTGTATTTCCAATACCTGTGTTTAACAATTACAAACTGCACCCAATTAAAATGACAACGGATATATGTTAAATATAACGAGCCAACGTTCAAAAAAAATGCGCACTGAATTTGGGAGAGGCAGGATTTGATCCCCCGAACTCTCCAACTAAACAACTCCACCCACAATCAACGTGCTCAAAGCGCCCCTTGGGAAACTCCGCCACCATTTTATATTTAAATCCTCATTTTCGTAGATGCACCCAAGGCAGAACGGAGAACGAAGAACACAGAACAGAACGGGACGGAGGAGACTAAGAACGGAATGGAGGATGGGGTCCCATACAGTGGAACCATGATGCAATTCTAGGAGGACGAATGATGGCACGCAGTTCGAGACAGAGAATATTCCTTTGATGCCCAAATATTCCTTGGGACATAAAATTTATCTTTTTCCAAATGCAGCCAAGTTTAAAGTCATTTTTCTCATATTTTCGCATGGAACGCAATGGTGAGGCTAGATTCACCTTTTGAGCAGCGGATTTGTAGATTCCCAGCATAAGAGAATCTTTAAGAACCTTGAAGGAATATTTCATATTCCTTAGAGACCGAAATTCGCCGGAGTCGGAATGAGGTCAACTTTGTACTCATTCTTATCAGAATTTCGCAAGGATCTCAATGGTGAGATAATATTCATGTTTTGAGTTGCAGATTTTCCAGTCAGCCATGAAGCAACATATTGAAGGAATCTAGGGGGAATCTAAGAGATTCCCTACGGCCCAAATTTAGACAGTGTCAGAATTCAGAAAATTGACAGTCAATCCTACATCTCTCGGAGACGCAAATCCAGCAGTGCAGTCAAATTTTCAATATGAACCATATATTTTTCGGCCATTTTACATATAAGGGATAACAGTGTCGGATTTCGAGTGTGGACAGTCGATTTCATGTCATTCGATGCCACGACTTCGATAGTGTATTCAGATCCAGCAGTTGAGCAGCCTATTCTTCAGCCTGCATTAGATTTGAGGTATATGAAGTGTTTTTTCCATGTACTTCATTGATTATTGTTGTAGGATGCTTTATGTCATGTCGATTCCTGCTTGATATATGATGTGGATTCTTCATGTTTTTTGTTGTTGTTGTTGATTCCTGCTAATGTAAGATGCAGAATATTTATGTGTATTTGATGTGGTATGTATTTATCATAGATGGTTATTTATGTTGTGAGATCTCTTTTTTGCCTTGTTGATGGGATACTCTTTGTCACCGTGTGTGAAGTTGTCATGCTGATAGGAAATTTATGATGAGTGAGAGTTCCTCATAACAGAACGTCTCGTGGAGATACTTTGCCACTCATGTTGAGGGATTTTCCTTATATTAAAATTCAACAACATCCATATACATTATCACTAGTTACAACACTGAATGAAGTGGCCAACACCATCGAGACACCAATGCCCAGAGACGTAGTCCACACTGGACGAAATTCGTTACTAAACCTCTTGTGTTTTTGTCGTATGATTGTTTGCATGTTTTCCTCTTGATTATATCTGCATGTGTTCATTAATTCTTGGATAAAATGTAATTCTAACACATCAGTTGAAGCAAAAGGTCTTGGTTAAAAGGGTATCAAACATTTACAGGGATCAATTGGTATCAGAGCAGGTATTCTTGCTGATGTGAACTGCAAGCACGGACCATTGAACGTGCAGCAATGGAGGATGTAAAATACATGTACGAGGCCATGCTTAGGATGTCTGAAAGGGTGGACATGTTGTATGAAGATTATGAAAAACAAGAAATAGATAACACTTAGTTGAAAACACTTGTACAAGTGGAGAAGGAGGAGAAGCAATGATTGTAGCTTCAATTGCAAGAATGACAGAGGAAATTGAAGAACTGAAGTGCAACGATCAAAGCCTTCAAATAGATATTGATGCATTAAAGAAAATTCTATGAGAAGAGAAGGAGGAGAAGAAGCGATTACAGCTTTAGTTGCAAGCCACGATAGAGGCCTTGGAGGAGGCGAAGCACAACGAAGTCTCAGAGAATCCCTCTTCACCTGTTTCCAAATTGACATCTAAGGTAAACAGTTGTGATCATTCTTCAGTTTCATCTTCACATGCTATTATTTCAGTTGAAAATTTGGATATCCCCATTACAGGAACCGGTATGAGGCTCCTTACCAAGATGGGATACAAAGGAGGAGGACTTGGCATTCATGGCCAAGGCATGACTCAACCATTAGAGGTTGTGCAAAGACCTCGATACGCAGGTTTGGGATACACTGAAGGAGGATTTTCGAAGGTGTTTGAAGCTTCCACGACATTGATAAAATTGTCGAGGAGAGAAAATGATGGGAACACTTCATCATCATTGTATGATAGCGCATATTTCAATGACAAAGCTAAGGCAAGTTCTCATCGTCATAATGACATCAGAGGAAAACATACATTGTTGAACTCATCCAGAGAAAGGATTGATGGGAACACTTCACCATCACCCCACAGAAGTGCATGTTGCAGTGAAAGAGCTAAGGCAAGCTCCCATCACCGTGATCGCACCAGAGATCACTAGGAAAGGTATAACAAGTCTCGATATTATCGAGTTCATTTTTATTATAATCATGTTGCTAATCATGAACATAAATCATGGCATAAGAAAACTTGTCATTTTTGTGGTTTACATAACCATGTTATTGCTGAGTTTTGGAAAAGAATGGCAGCACAAAGGAGGATGAGGCATGGAAAGTTTTCTCCACAGCAGGGAAAGAAACTAGTTAAGCAAGTGTGGAGGAAGAAAACATTTTGCAGCCATTGCAACCAAAGTGGACCTCAAATATCCGCGTGTTCGAGGCTCCATCTAGACCAACAGCTTAAGGACGAAGCGTCGGTGCATGAAACAAGTGGAACAGTTGGTCGAAAAATGAATCCACCACATTCATGGTGGTCTGATTTATTAGGAAAAATATGGTTTTCCTAGATGTGGTAGTGTGTCATGGCCGTGTTTTGTAAATCATGTGTTGCATTTCTTTTGTAAAAGTGATGATGTGTTTTTTCATCACTTGCAATGCGACAATGATGTCTTTGGCCTTGTATTAATAGCTAGGGTATTATTGATTCCATTTTGATGTAAACTTGACCACCGAGTATGTGTTATAAACTCGTGGCAAGTATTGGAATGCTTGGGTCATAGTGGTCATAATTTGGGCATGTAAGTTGCAGGAGATTGTACTACAAGTTTGTAGAGGATGCAGGTGTCGGCTCATCGCTTAAGGATCTGAAAAACAAAGGTGAAGGAGATGGAAGGGTGACCTTTTTCAAGACGCTTGTGGTGCAAAGATGGCACAAAGCAGCATATTTTCATTCTTTTGGAGGACCAAAATCTCAGTGGGGATGAATGATCCAGGTGGCTCCAGAGACACTCACAGGACAAAGAGGGCTTATGAAAGCTTGAAATACAAAGTGACGGGAAGATGGAAAAATCAGCTTCAAATTGAAGATCATGTTGCCCTGATCGCAATGGTGTGAACGACGTGTCAATTCGAGCTCGTATAAGAAAGTTAGAGCAATTTGAAGTTTTTTTAAGGTAAGGGAAGTGGGGCCCACAGCATGCCACATGGTGTCCCAGTAAGCACATGGGACCCACATGGAAGCCCCTCATATGTTGACACATGGGTCTCCTCCATTGGTCCTCAACCTGCATAAAAGACAAAAATAAAAATATGTATATATAATATTAAACTCACATAAAATACAAAATCATATTAAATATAACATATGGTTAATGTAAACAACCATACCCAAAAATAAAAATAAAAACTATATATAGTTTGACTTATATTAAATCCCAACCAATATGTTTTAAAAAAATTCACATGGGTAATGGTTATTAAAAACCATTCAAAGCATTAAAGATTATGGTGGTCATAATAATACAAACCGAAATTTAAAATAAAAAAAACATATTTGTGTCGAATTAAATTCTGTTGGAACATATCTACATATGCCAACATGTATATATGTGGTGGCCATTTAGCACCACGTGGAGGGGATTCGGTGGGGGTTAAACACTCCCAACCCACGAGGGGCTGAACCCCCAACGGGCAGCTCCAAATCAAACTTCAATACAAACACCAAACCATTATATTACAAACCGTGCCTAGTTAAAATGACAACAGATTTATGTTAAAATATAACACGCCAACGTTCAAAAAAATGTGCACTGAATTTGGGGAGAGGCGGGATTTGATCCCCCGACCTCTCTGCCTAAACAACTCCACCACCATTTTATATTTAAATACTCATTGCTGCAGATGCACCCAAGGAAAAACGGAGAACACATAACCGAACGGAACAGGACGAGACAGAGGAGCCCGAGAATGGAACAGAGGATGGGGTTCCGTACAGTGGAAACATGACACAGTTTCAAGAGGCAGAATGATGGCACGCAGTTCGAGATAGAGAATATTCCTTTGATGCCCAAAGATTCCTTAGGAGGTCAAATTTCTCTTTGTCCAAATGCAGCCAAGTTTACATTCATTTTTCTCAGATTTTCACAGGGAACGCAATGTTGAGGTTGGATTCACCTTTTAAGTAGCGGATTTTCAGATTCCCAGTGGAAGAGAATCTTCAAGAATCTTGAGGGAATCTTTCAGATTCCTTAGAGGCCGAAATTCACCAAAGTCGGAATGAGGTCAACTTTCTACTCATTATTCTCATAATTTCGCAAGGATCTCAATGGTGAGATCAAATTCATGTTTTAAGTTGTAGATTTTCCAGTCAGTCGTGGAGCAGCATATTAGAGGAATCTAAAAGATTCCCTATAGCCCAAATTTCGACACTTTCATAATTCAAAAAATTGATAGTCGATCCTACACCTCTTGGCAACACAAATCCAGTGGTGCAGTCAGATTTTCCATATGAGCCATATATTTTTCGGCCTTCTAGATTAGGCATAACGGTGTCAGATTTTGGAGTGTGGACAGTCGATTTCATGCCATTCGACACCACGACTTCGATGGTGTATTCATATCCAGTAGCTTAGCAGCCTATTCTTCAGCCAACATTAGATTTGAGGTATATTAAGTGTTCTTTCCATGTACTTCATTGATTATTGTTGTAGGATGCTTTATGTCATGTCGATTCCTGCTTGATGTATGATGCATATTATTCATGTTGATTTTCTGTTTTTTATTCCTGCTGATGTAAGATGCAGAATATTTATGTGTATTTGATGTGGTATGTATTTATCATGGATGGTGATTTATGTTGTGATATCCCTTTGTTTCCTTAATGGCGGGATACTCTTTGTCACCATGTGTGAAGTTGTCATTCTGATAGGACGTTTGTGATGAGTGATATTTCCTTGTAACAGAACATCTCGTGGAGAGACTTTTCCACTCATGTTGAGGGTTTATCCTTGTCTGACAAGTCAACAACATCCATGTACATTATCACCAGTTACAACACTGAATGAAGAAGCCAACACCATCGAGACACCGAGGCCTGGAGATGTAGTCCACACTAGACGAACTCCGTTATTAAACCTCTTGCATTTTTGTCGTATATTGTTGACATGTTTTCCTCTTGATTATATCTGCATGTATTCATTAATGCTTTGATAAAATTTAATTCTAACACATCAGCCGAAGAAAAAGGTCTTGGTTAAAAGGGTATCAGAAATTTATTCGGAGCATTAATTCTTACTTGATGGTAGCTATATCTTAGGTCTACCTTGGAAAATATGTTGGCTCCTTTTAGCTAATCAAATAAGTTAGCATCCTTGGCAACAAATACTTATTCTTGATTGTCACCTTATTCAATTACCTAAAATCAATACATAACCTCAATGTACCATCCTTATTTTTGACAAAGAGCGTTAGGGCTCTCTAATGTAACATAGTTGGGTGTATATATACCTTTTTCAATAACTCTTCCAATTGCATTTACAGTTGCTTCAACTCTCAAGTTCTCATCATGTAAGGTGTTTTGGATATTAGAGCAACACCTATCATTAGATCAAAATCAATATATATATATATATATATATATATATATATATATATATATATATATATATATATATATATATATTGATTTTGATCTAATGAGTGTAAGCCTAGAATTTCTCTAAACACGTCATTAAATCCTTGTAGCACCAAAAATATTCCAGTTTTGGGCTCCCATTTTTTGTTGGATCCTTGACATGGGCTGCAGATAATTGACACCCCTTTCCAAAGCATGTTTTCATATGAATGGATGAAAATTTTCTAATAGAGGTGGGTCATAGATTCCCCTAAACTTTCCTTTGTTTCCCTTCCTCATCAAGGCAAGTAAATGCATTGTTGTAATGATATAGTACAATATGATGTTTGTATAACTAATCCATCTCAATAAGGATGCCATAGGAACCCAATGGAATGATATTCAAATATGAAATTGTGTCCACTCCATTGAAATTTACAGGACGACTCCTGACAACTTCTTTGATATTTCACTTATTTTTAGTGGCTAGATGGACCAACCATCTTAATCCTTTTTAAATAAAATATATCCACTATCTCAGGGTCAATATAAATATGAATTTCCATTGAACCAATCAAAATGGAAACTAGTTAATTCCAAGGTTGCATATATCAATGGAAACTAACAACTTGTCAATTTAGATTCAAGGGCAATTAATGAATCAATTTTGAATCAATTAAAATGGAAACTAGAAAATTGTCAATTTTATAAGGTCGCACATCTCCTTTGAATGTTCCTTCCTATGTCCTCAACTATAGTGTCTTCTTAAATATCATGGATAGTCCTCATTTTATATTTCTTCCTATGGAAATATTTGAACAAGTAATCTCCTTTGGAACCCCGAAATTTAATTTGTGGTCTTCACCTCTTCCCCGAAGAAACTACCATTTTGGACTCATTTTTGGATACTTGGCTTTGTTATTATACATTAGGGTTGCTTCTAAAATATGGAAGTGGTTGGAAGCCCTTCATAATTTGCTCTAATTTTCCCTTATTTTTTTCCTTGCAATGCTACTAAATTTTTGCTACGCTTTTAGTTTGTTGATGCAAGAACTTGGCCTTCCTTATAGTCTCTTTTGAGTGTTTGGTTCTTCAATTTGTAGCTTCTCTTTGTAGAAAGTAGGTAGCCCGCAAAATTCTAAATCTTCACCTTATCATCCTTTCTAAAACCAAAATATCTCAAAAATTCTAAAATATACCTCTCATACTCATACATAATCATATTCCCAAACTTGAATTCAAAAAAATCTTTCATCTTTTGTCATAGTAGTGCTCTGGAAAATAGATCTTCTAGAAGAAATTATTGAAATGCTTCCAAGTGATTTTCTTTTCATCTAGATGCTTGAATTGTATTAGTTAATCCCACTACATAGAAACCATTCCTTGCAAATGATAAGTGGAAATTCTAGCTTCCAAGTTGGAGGAACAATTATGTATATGAAAATACTTCTTGATCCCATGTAACCAAGCTTCAACTTCTTCTCCTTCTTATTCTCTCCATCAAATGTGTGTGCCTTGAGCTTTGTGAGCTCTTCTTGAAAATTATCTAACATATGTAGTCTTCCTTGGTGTTTGACAAGAGATAATTTTTGACTGATTTTTTATTCTCCAAATGACTATGCCCTTCGATATGAGCAATTGGCTGAGTAATGTATTACGTCTCTATACTTTTCCCCTTCTTGATTGAGTTCTATCTTCCTCTTCGTACCTTGAACTTGATCTTATTTAGCTTGATTTTGTAGTTGGCTCAAACTCTATAGTGACTAATTATTGATGTTGTTTTCCTCCTGCTATGCTCAAATTATTCTCTCTTTATATCCCCTATGGCTCAGTACCTCCATTACTATAATTTTCATGGTCTCTATCAATTCAATTGGATCTACTCTATCGCTTTGTCCACTATACTCTATCTCTTCATTTTGTAAATTGGAAATCACACCTCTTGTTTCTTCCTCATGACTTTGAATTCCCTAGGAATATTCCGTGCTTCTTGTCCTTGTGATTCTAAAAAATGTGTAGCCAACAAATTTTGTTAGATCAAATAAATTAGCAATTCTAGTAGTTACACATATTTTTCAGCTCTTTAATGCTACCACTGGCCTTCTTTTGATTTTATAAGAATAATTTCTACCCAAATTAAAATTTCGGGTGGATAAATGTATTATAATCTTTGACAACTTTGTAATGACTTTTAACATGCTCCATTTTAAGCTCTAAGAAAGAAGTTATAGCTTACTAATTTTTTCAAAATTTTCCCTTAATTCCACTAGGTATATTTCTTTTAATCTCCTAAGGATTTCGATGCTCAAGTCAAAATTTTGGCTCCATTATCCTTTCCAAGATATTTCCATTGACTACTTCCATGCTCACTTTTAAGCTCTAAATAGGAAGTTGTGCCTTTTGAAAGTGAGTTGGTACTTGCTTCTCTCTCTACACTAATACAAGTGTAATTTTTGCATACCATCTCTTCTTATTTTTTAAATAACTTTCTAGAAAGATCTATCTAAGGTATATAATTTAATTCGACACATATAAGTCTTGAATGCTCCCAAAAACATCACTTAAGGGCTCAAAACAACTTTGGAATGTTGGGACCTAGAAGATCATGAGAAATTCATATGCCATTTTGTTGACCCGATAGATGATGTGGTATTTAACATGCCATATGGGTCCACATGGCACCCTAGGGTTATGGTGACTCACACTCTTTTCCACCTAACGTGTCTCATCATCACCTATCATCCTTCCTGCTTATCTCTTAT
The DNA here is from genome assembly GCA_034641835.2 of Pinus albicaulis. Lineage (NCBI taxonomy): Eukaryota > Viridiplantae > Streptophyta > Pinopsida > Pinales > Pinaceae > Pinus > Pinus albicaulis. Next base: position 757,850,325 of record CM076580.1, read on the forward strand.
CTCTCTTCTCTTTCTTTCTCCTTATCTCTCCTTTATCTTTTCCTTTCCCTTTCTTTTTTTCCCTTTCTTTTTCTCTTTCTTTTACATTGGCCCAGCCTAGACCCTATGATACATACAAAATTCATTTAATGGCCACAGAGATGGTAAGATTCCATCCTACATATTTACTTCCTTGCGCCCATTATTTAACAGTGGAGGCCAAGACCACCCAAATCTTTAATTCCTACTCTCCCTTTAATACAATTACCCTTCCATATTTTCAATGGGACACATGGAAACTTCAATATTATTTTGAAGCATTTTCACTTGTCCTAAACTTCTTACAAACGTTATGATATCATTTTTCCTTGCAATGATACCACTCATATTTCATGGCCTCACATCTCACCACCTGGCTCGCCACCTCACAACATAGGCCCTCAATGTTCCAACATGGCTTACCATATGGACCCTACACCCTACCACCTACCATTTTTGAACTATCATGCCATCCAAGACATGGTCTCCATGTCATTTATACAAAATTTCCCCAAATTTCCCAAAACGTTATTTTTTCCACTTTTTCAATCACACTCAAATTTCAAAATTTTAACCAAGCCATCATGGAAGCTCTATAATTAGATTCCCTAAGCCAATTTTATCCTACAAACACTCAGTTTCCACCTTATTAATCCCCTCAACACGCTTATGAGCATAAATTGACATAATTTTAGCCTTAATTCACTCTAAAAATTGGGTTTTTTGCCCACTTTTTTCCAAATTTGTTCAATTTCTTATGGTTTCTCTATAGTTTCCTCTGATTCAATACATTAACCCTCCTTTAGACATTTAATTGACCCCCACCATGTGAAATCCTTTATGGACATCATCCAAAATTAGGGTTTTCACCTGATATCACTCAAGTAAAGTTCTATGACATAAGTCTAGTTAGCTATAGGCCTGGCATGGCTTGGATGTGAAATTGAAAATGAGGCTGTCCCCATTAAGCTTTTAATTTCATCAAGTTCAAACAAATTATTCCCAATTGACTTACAATAAATTTATGTCAAATAAACTTGCAGCCATACTTTGCAATTGCACTTATTTTGCATGATGGTTTGGCCCATGCAAGCTCGGTGATGTAGTAGTGCTTTGATACCACTCTCTTAAATTTCTAGCCACCTCAAGTTGACACATATTACAACTCCTCTTATTCTAAAGCACTCTCAAAACTTCAAATTAATTTTATACCTAGCTCTAACTTTGTGAATAATAACTCCAATATAAATTTATTAAATTATGCCCTGCCTATGAAACAAACTTGCAAGCCTAACAATATATACTATAATGCATAACTCATGCACATTAATAAAATATGTGAAGCAACATATTCACGAAGCTAAAAAGAACAATATCACATATAATTATGCATAATATCTAGCATTAAAGTACAAATGAACATAAGAACACTTATCTTTAATGAAAACCACAAACTGACTATTGACTAAGGACATTCCTCCTAACATTAGACACTACTATTCCAGGTCTCTCAACAATAATCCACCCCTGAGATGGATCTATGACACCACAAGTGAAAATAAGTGTCTATAACTCATAAAAGTCAACCAACACTCATACAATCATCTAAATAATAGCTCTCTTCTCCTACTTAGTCTACACCATTGAATAGGGTATCCTTTTATTTGGAATGCAATACCTTGGGGTATGTCACCTCCTATTAGGGTCACAATGCAGATTGGTTAGGAGAATCTCAATGTCGGTCGCAAGAATGTTCAAATGTTTGTAATACATCATATACCAATGCAAATCAACTTCTATTACCATATTTAGGTTATTTTCTACATTACTAATAAAATAAATTAGGTCTTAGGGTTGCAACTCGAATAAGTGAGATAGAATGGATAAGTGAGAATGACACTTAATACACAAAATAATGACTTGTATATGTATGATACGATCTTGCCACTTGGCACTTAAAGAAGGCTTTATCCAACTACTTGGCACAATCCCCATAGTTGTTTCCCCTTAAAGTTAAGTCACTTTGATTAGCAATAAAATAATATTATTCATCACTTTGGACCCTTTGCATCCCTTAGCCCTCTCTCATTCCCATCTCATGGAGTCATAGCTCCCATCGTTATTAGTCTCCCTGTCATATAACCAACAAATTATTTTATTATTAATAACTTGGTGTACATCATTTACATTGCTTACATTGGCCCTCGGTTATATCATCTATCTTACAAACCTATATATGAGTTATGTACAACTACATTTAAAAATTAGGGGTATTAAATTTCCCTTCCCCTTATTTTACAATGTCCTCAGTGCATATACTACACATGGATTGATACACACATGCATAGTAAAAATATCAGCAAAATATAAAAACAGTTGTAGCCATGTCTCGCACATATAGCTCCCATGTCCCATCCTCAAGGATGTAGCAACTCCATTGGATCTTCACTTACCCAATGGGTTTGTTCCAGCTCTCCTTGACATTCTGGCCTAGGATGCACATTAGCTCTACTTGACAGTACCCTTTGAACTCCATCTGAATCATACTCTAATCAATAACTTGGTTATGGTCATGTACATACTTTTTGAATAATGAAATATGAAACAATTATGCACATTTATAGATGCAAATAATGCAAGCTCATGTGCAACTAGTCTTATTCTCCTCAATATCTTGGATTACCCATTGAATCTAGCTACCAACTTGTTGTAGCTCCCTAACTTTAGTTAACTCATCTTTGTCCTCACTATCAAAAACATATGATCACCTACTTGAAATTCTCTCACTACAATGCCCCTATCTATATAATTGAATTTTATTTCATGTTCCTCCATTTCCTTAAGAAACTTTGGCTCAAGCACCACTATGTCCATTAGATGATCCCAATCGGTTGGTGTATTACATCTTCTACCATTAAATGCCTCAAATGGAGTCATTTTTAATGATGCTTAATGCCAATTGTTGTAGGGAAATTCGACTAAGTAACTTTCCCATTTGAATGGTCTATCCTTTACATACATTTTGAACGTGTATTGAATGATTTGATTATATTTCTATATATATCCATATGTTTGTGGATGATTCATTGTACGAAGATTCAAATTTGTGTCCAATCCCTTAATAACTCTTACAAAAAATTGATGTTAATTTGGATCTCTATATGACATAAAAGCTTTGGAAACTCCATGCAATTTGGCTACTTCTTGAATATATATTCCTGCTATGTTTCTTGCCTTACATTTCATCTTAAATGGAATAAAATTGGATACTTTGGTTAATTTTTCCACCACCAGCATGATTAAGTCATGTTGCTTCACTATTTTTGAGCAATTTAATGATGAAATTGATGGTGAATGTTTCCCATTTCTACAATGGAATAGGAAATGGTTGTAGGAAACCACCTGGATCCCCATGGCCAACCTTCACCTTTTGGAATTCCATGCATTTAGAAATGTATCAAGCTACATCCTTTTTTAAGACTAGAAAAAAATATTAACTCTTTATGGCTACAATGGTCTTCTAATAACCTAGATGTCCAACACAAGGAACATTATGCATTTCCTTCAATATTAAATATTTTCAACTCTTGTGAATTTGGCACATAAACTTTGCCCCTATACTTGAGGGTTTCAACATATTTCAACTCATAATTTTCATATCTTCATTTTAACTTACCATCAAAGGAAATTTCAGGCTAAAAGTGGTCTCTTAAGGAAAAATAATAAAATAATAGTTAAAATAATAAAATAAGATTATGAATTGTAGAGGGAAAAGAAGAAAACTCATTTTTTTAATTATATTTTTTACTTATACCCTTATAAGTTTACTCAAATTTAAAGCGTAGACACTCATGGGATGCAAAATTAAATTCCACATCCAACGAGTACATTTATGCATACTTTTGAGAATACCCACATTGATAAAAATTTAAGATACATTTAAAATGTGTGTTAAACATGTTTTTTAAATGTATCATCAATATTTATCAATGTGGGTATTCTCAAAAGTATTCATAATGGATACTCATTGGATGTGGAATTTAATTATGCATCCAACAAGTGGCTACACTTGAAATTTAAGTAAATGCATAAGGAGATAAAGCAAAAATACAATTTAAAAAATAGTTTTTCTTCTTTTCCTTCCAAAATATTTACATGTACCTCTCTTTAAATTTAAAGTATTTTAATTGGTTTACATATCATGACATTGAAATTATGTGAAAATTTCATGGGCATTCTTTCACTTGGTCATGGTGCTGATCAAAATTTGCAACTATTAAAATACTGATACTTGAATTTGTACTATACATGCTTATGGTTATTGAATGCATCTCATGCATCCTACTATTCAATGCCGCATAAGCCACCTTGTTCTCCTTTCCTGTGCTGTGGTCTATCTCAAAGTAATATTAGATCAAAAATTCCAGCCTTGTCACTTTCCTTGCATTCAAGGTTGCATGTCGAAACAAAATTTTAGACCACTATGGTCTATTCTCATTGAAAATTTCTTTCCCATGAGATATAGTCTCCACATCCTTAAATCATACATTATGATTTCCAACTCCAATTCATGAGTGCCACATTACCTCTTAGGTATTTTATTTTCTGGACTTTTAACAAATTAGATGACCATTTTTCATAAGGGCTCCATCGAGTCCTTCCTTGCATGCATCAATTCACACAAAAAATTCTTCATTTGAAATAAAAAAAATTAATTATAGATCACTTCTAAGTAGTTCCTGCATATGCTGGAAACTTTCTTCACATTTAGAGCTCCATTCATACTTTATCCCCTTCTTTTGCAAATGAATGGTGGGAGAAATCTTTGAAAAACCTTGAGCAACTATTTTGTAGCAGCTAGCAAGACCTATGAAGGATTTGAACTTAGTGTCATTTATTGATGTTGGAAAACTTCTAATTACTTCAATATTGTTTGGATTTATAGTTATTCCTTCAATTGAGATGATATGCTCTAAGTAGTGGATTTTTTTTTGGTAAAAATAAAATTTAATCAATTTGGCATAAAGTTGGTGCACTCTTAACATGTGTAGCGCCATCCCTAAGTTTTTTTTATGCTTTTCCTTTTGTCTGTAATGAAACATCATGTGATATAAGAAGATAATGAAAAAATTATTCAAATAGTTTATGAAAAATACATTCATTGAGCACATCAAAACAATTAGTGCATTTGTTAATCCAAATGGTACCACTACAAATTCTTAGTATGCATACCCTGTCTTGAAGGTTGTCTTAATTATGTGTTCTTCTTTGATTCTTGCTTGATGATACTTGGATATCATGTCTATCTCGAAAAATAATTGGTTCCTTAGTTGATCAAATAAGTCATCCATCTCTAGAAAAGGACACTCATTCTTGATTTCCACCTTATTCAACTGTCTGAAATGAATGTGTAACCATAATGTACAAGCATTTTTTATATATAAACGCAACGAGGATCCCTAAGGTGTCACACTTGGGCATATGTACCCATTTCTTGATAGCTCTTCCAACTAAATTTGTAGCTCCTCGACTCGAGAGTGCTAATCATATAAGGAATTTTGGATAATGGAGCAACTCCAGGAACTAGATCAATCATAAAATATATATCTATTTTAGGTGGTAAACCTAGAATCTCTTAAAAAAAATTCTTAAATTATCCTAACATTGAAAAATCTTCCAACTTTGGGCTCTCATCCTTGGTTTCTCATTTACATGAGTTGTAAACAATCTACACCAATTTCTAAATCATTTTTCAATTATAGGACTAAAACTTTTATGATATAAATGGGTCTTGAAATCCTCTGAAATTTCCTTAGTGTGTCATGGGAAACCAATCCACCCCAATAAGGATTTCATATGAACCCAATGGAATTATATTCAAATCTGCAACCATATCCACTCCATTTATATTTATGGGATAACTTTTGACAACTTCATTGATCATTATCTTAGTTCCAATGGCTAGCTAAACCAACCACGATTTTCAAATTTTGCACCTTGTTAGATGAAATCTATCCACAATCTTAAGATCAATATAACTATGACTTTCTCCTTAATCAATTAGAACGGAAACTAGTTTATTGGAAATATTACCTTCCACTTCAACCATGTGTGCTTGAAGTTCATCTTGTTGATCTTCCAAGGTTACATATTTAGGACATAGGAAGGAACATTCCAAGGTTGCATATACCCTTTGAATGTTCTTTCCTATGTCCACAATTGAAGTGCCTTCTTGAAGGTTGTGTACATTCCTCAATTTATCTTTCTTACAAGGGAAATATATAAGCTAGTGTTATCCTTTGCAACTTCAACATTTAGTAGGTGGTCTTGGCCTCTTCCTTGAGGATTATTCCATCTTAGACTCACTTTGGGATACTTCTAAAAGATGGAAGTGGTTGGAAGCCCTTCATCCTTTATTCTACTCTTCCCTTCCTTTTTTCCTTCCAAGGCTACATAATTGTCACTTTACTTTTAGATTTCTCATACAAGTACTTGGCCTTGCTTCTAGTCTCTTCTAGATTTTTTTTCCCTAAAATTGTAGCTTCTCCTTGTATAAAGTAGGTAACACACTCAAAACCCTTTGGATATTCACCTTCTCATCCTTTATGAAACTAATATATCTCAACATTTCTAAAAACTTCCTCTCATACACATCCATGGTCATATTCCCTAGCTTGAGTTTAAATAAATCTTACATGCTTTTGTCATAGTAGTGTTCATACAATTACTTATTTTGGAATTATTTCTTTAACTATTTCCAAGTTATATTCTTCTCATTTAGATGCTTGACTTGTCTTATTTGATCCCACCACATATAAGCCTTTCCTTGCAAATGGTAAATGGTAACCCCATCTACCAAGTTGGAGGGGTATTTATGTAGATGAAAGTACTTCATCATCCCAAACATCCAAGCTTAAACCTCTTCTCCTCTGTTATTCTCTAAATAAAAAGTGGGTGGCTTGAGATTCCTAAGCTCTCCTTGCAAATTATACAGCTCATGTCTCCTCCTTTGATACCTAACAAGAGATGGTCTTGGACTACGATGTGATTATTTAGATGAGTGCACCCTCTTATATTAGTAATTGGGTGAGTGATGTGGTATTTGTGTCCTAATAGCACTCCTTAAATGTTTTTATGTTATATAATTTCCCTTTCTTGCACAAGGTTTATCTTCCTCTCCATACATTGAACTTTTTCCCATATTATCTTGCTTTTATAACTAGTTTAGACTCTATAGAAACTAGTATTGATGTGATTTTCCTCATAATAAGTTGTATTTATTTTGTCACTATCCACCTTGTAGCTCATTACTCCTCTCTAAAACTTTCCATAGTCTTTGTTAGCTCACTTGAATCTTCTCTTCCCCTATGCCCATCAAACTATTTTTCCATTACCCACACTAGCATTCATGCTCCTCACTTCTTAATTGTGGATGTGATTTTGTTGGGAATATTCCATGATTCTCCTCCACGTGATTTTACAAAATGTGTGTGAAACAAATTTTGCTACACTGACAAACAAATCAACAATTGTTGAGTTACACATATTTTTATGCTCTTTTACTAGTATCCTTCTTTTTATTTTCTAATATTTTTTTCTACCCAAATCAAATTTTTGGGTTGATGGATATATTCTACTCTTCAATAAATTTCAAATGACTATTCACATGCTTCATTTGAGCTCTAAATAGGAATTAACAACTTCCTATTTTTTTCCAAATTTACCCTTATCATGCATCTTTCTTCTAATATCCTAAGGATTTGGATGTTTACGTTCCAATTCTAGCTTTGTAGGTGGATCATCCTATCTAGGAGCTTTCCATCAATTACTTTCATGCTCAAATATGAGCTATGAGCGGGAATTTATGCCCCTTGAAATTAAGCTTGTACTTCTTTCTCCCTCTACATTGATCAAGGTGTAACATTTGCACACCATCTTCGTTTTGTGCATATGATAGCTCATTGGAAATATATAACTTAGAGATATCATTTAAATTGACATGTTCAAGCCCTGAAACCTCCCAACAAATGTCATTTATGGCCTTGAAGCAACCTTAGCAATTTATGACCTAGAAAATCATGCGAAATTCATATGGAATTTTGTTGGCATGAAAGTGACACAACATATAACATGGCATCTAGGTCCATATGGCACCCTATGGTGATGATAAGTCACCCTCTTAGCCGCCTAACCTACCTCATCATCACCTATCATATGTCCTCCTAATCTCCTCTTTCTTTCTCCTTATCTCTCCACCGTCTTCTCTTTCTTTCTCCTTACCTCTCCTTTCTTTGTTCTTCTTCTCTCTCTCTTCTTTTATTTCCCTTTATTTTACCTTGGCCCCACCTAGGCCTTGTATTCCACATTAAATCCATTTATTAGCAACAATTATGGGAAGGATCCCATCTCATCCCTTTACTTCCTTATCTCCCATGATTTGAAGATGGAGATAAGCCCTACCTAGGTCAATGATTATGGTTGATATCAAAGGTCATAATAGGAGGGACAATAATTCCTCCTATCCCTCTAATACCAATCACCACCCCTATATTTTCAATGGGTCACAACATAGCTCCATAATGAATTCAGAGCATTTTGGACTTGTCCAAAACTACTCACAAAAACTCCAATATTGGCCCTTCCTCATGGTGAGACCACTTATCTTCCACGAGCTCTCACCTACCTAACCACCTAAAGCACCAATTATACCACTATGGCCTATCACATGGCCATTAACCCTTGTCGTGTGCCACTATGGCACTGCCACATCATCAAACACATGTCATCCATGTGTCCTCCATGTCACTTGTATAGAAAATTTCCCAAAATTTCTAATGTGATCATTTTTCCAAATTCTCAATTACACCCATTTTTTCAAAATTTTAACCAAGACACTATCGAAGTTATGTAATTAACTTCCCTTGACAAATTTAACCCTATAGACACTTAATAATTGTGTTATTTATTTTACTTCTAAGAGTAAATTGACATGAATTCAACTCAAATTCATTATGAAAATTGGGGGTTTTTTTCTAATTTTTTTCCAAATTCACCTAGTTACTCCATGGTCGCTTTGTAATTACTTCCAATTTGATCCACTCACCCTCTTGTGGACAGTTAATTGGCCTCCACCATGTGAATTATTTAATGGTATTCACCTAGAAATTGGGGATTTTTCCCTGTTTTTCTGAAATATTCTTCTACAACACAATTATAGTTAGTTACAAGTTTAAGATGACTTGGATGAAAAATTAAAGTTGGGCCTTTTTACCTTCTACCTCCGATTTCATCAATTATGGATAAATTCCACCCAATTTCCTTATCATAAATTTCTATCAAATAAACTCATGGATATACTTTACAATTTCATTTATTTTGCATGTTGGCTTGGCCCATGTAATCCCAACGTTGTAGCTATGCTTTGATACCACTCTCTCAAGTCCCCGACCACCCCAAGTCAAGACACTCTCTCATGTCCTTGACCACCCTAGATCAAGCCACTCTCTCACAACCCTGACCACCCTAGTTCGAGGCACATTACAAATCCTGTAATTATAAACCACTTTCAAAACCGTATGAATAATGAATTTGATATTGATTTATTATATTATTCCCTACATGTGAAACAAACATACAACCCTAACAATATATTCTCCCATGCATAGCTCACACATATGAATAAAACACATTAAGAAACATATTCATTAAGCTAACAACAACAATATCACATATAATTGCTCATAATAATCATCATCAAAAGTAAAAATGAACATAATAACACTTATCTTTAATGAAAACCACAAACTAGTTGCTCACTAAGGATGTTCCTCCTACCTCGAGGAATTTCTACTCCATGTCTCTCAATATTAGGTAATCCCCAAGCTGGAGCTATGACACCATAAGGGAAAACGAGCATTTTTAACTCAGCCTAATAGCTCCATTGGTCACTCAACTAACACTCATACAACCACCAAATACCAACTCTCTTTGTTATTTATTCTGCACCAATCAAGAGGGGATCCTCTTCTCTACAATGTAGTACCTCATGCTCTCTCACCTCCTATTAGAGCTATAATCTAGGTCAATCGAGGGAATCTTGATACTGGTCATAGATATTTTCTTATGGAAGTTATACATAATATGTTTTACGCAAATCAACTTCCATTCCTAACTTTAGGTTCTTTTTCATGAACTCATACCATATAATAGGTCTTAAGGTTGTAACTTTAAAAGTTCAGTGAGAACGGAGAAGTGAGAATTACCCTCAATACTCAAAAACATGAATTTTATGTGCATGACACCATCTTTCCACTTGGAACTTCAAGAATAATTTACCCAACTACTCAGCACAATCCCCAAAGCTATTCCCCCTAAAGTAAAGACACTTTGGTTAATAATAAAATAATATTATCCATGGATTTGGCCCAGGTCCCCCCTTAGCCCCCATCATACCCCTATCATGGAGTCATAACACCTCATTATTCTTAATCTCCTTGTCATCCAATTAGAAGTATATTTTATTATTATTAACATGGTGTACTCCAATTACATTACATACACTAGCCCTTGGACATATCATCCAACTCACTAACTTGTATATAATTTATGTACAACTACATTACAAAATCAAGGGTACCCATCATATTTCTCACAGATTAAAAATTAATGTCGATGGGAAGTCCTATGAAAGGAAGCTCTAAATTTTATCAACCATGCACTCTAGTCTACATTGGTTATCAAAGCTGCAACAAAGACATTTCAACCATCCTCTTGAGAATAATTTGTACACTCATCATCATTGTTATTATTTTCCTTCTTATTCTTCTTTTTCTCTTCCTTGCAGACTCTTTTAAAATGCCTAAACTTGCCACAGTTTGAACATTTTTCCTTTCATTTTCTAGGGAACTTATGTCTCCCATACTATTCATGGTGTTGGCCCCTATGGTACCCCTTAGCCTTCTCTCATTCCCCTCTTGTGAAGTCATAGCACCCCATCATTCTCAGTCCCTTTGTCATGCAAATGACAATGATGTTGTTATTAGTAACATGATGTATATTAGTTGCATTATATGCATTGGCCCTCATCCATATCATCTAACTCATTAACATATATATGATTTATGTACAATTACTTTACAAAATCAAGGGTGTCCATCATATTTCTCGTCGAATGAAAATCAATGTCGATGGGAATTCATATGGAATTAAGCTCCAAATTACATTAACCATGCACTTTGGCTTGCATGGGTCACCAATAGGGAACTCTTTAGGAGTTAATATTGACAGATGGACTAATTTTCCATGTTTTTCCCAAAAAAATATTCAGTGATTTTCATTTTTTTTAAGTGATTCGCCCAACAAATTTAATATGATAAAATTATTTTACCTTATAAATCAGCGAAAATTGTGTAGAGACTATATAAAATCATTAGAAATTTAAATATTTTTACAAAAATATTGAAAAACATTTTACAATTTGCATATTAGGGACTAGTTAGATTTGACTAGGTTTCTAAACTTCATAATAAATTTCTATCCTTAAAATTTTCCCTTGCCATCAAAGCTACAACAAAGACATCTCAACCATCCTCTCGAGAAGAATTTTTATCCTTGTCATATTATCATTACTCTCCTTCTTATTCTTCTTTTTCTCTATCTTGTAGTCTTTATTGAAATGCCTAACCTTGACACAATTTGAAAAGTTTGCCTTGGCTTTCCTAGGAGACTTATGTCTCCCATGGGAATTGGATCTACCTTTTTCTCTTTTCTTGATTTTCTCCTTTGATGTTCCACAAACAAACAAGGCACCATTGGTGGATTCAAAGGCTTTCCACCCCTCATCCTCTAATATTAAAGTAACCACAACCTCATCAAGCACCAAGGTTTCTATAGTGCTTCCAACAACCATTATTAGGTTGTCTCCTAAATTTGGAAAGAAACAAAATAGGGTCATACAAAATTCCTCCTTATCCATTATCTTTCCTCCCTACCTTATGATAGTATTGGATGTACTTAGGTGTTTTCCCATAGAATCACCATCGCCCATTGTCAAAGTATTGTCCACTAAAAGTTAATTAACCAAGGATTTAGTCTTGTTGTAGCTTTTTAAGTTCAGATTGCATTGAGGATAATTTCATGGTATTTTTCCACATTTGAGCGAATTAAATTTTATTAAACAAGCATTATTTGCACTCTTTTTTCTCTTACATTAACCAACATGCAAGTTCTGCGTGCATCATGAAGGTCCTTTTGGATCAACAACTAATAAGTCATGTTGGGGGGGCCTGAGTGTTCGATGGTTAACAAAGGTCGAGGGGGAGGTGGGGGGTTTCCAAATCATGCTCAAGCGGTATATTGCCACGACACATGTCATTCAAAGAACTACATTGCAATCCCCCCCCCCCCTCTCTCCATGTTTCTGAAACAAATATCCTACCCCCCACTACCTGATATCATTTAGTAACAGAAGTTGTGGGGCCTCCATAGGACAATGGAACGTCACATCATTCAAATATGGAGGTGAAGTGGCAGACAGGTTAGTAAGCAATCTAGTTACCATCTAGGTGACACAAAACCATTGGTCCATGTGTCATAAGCATGAGAATGACGTCAACAATAATCAATAAGTGGAAATTAAGTTGTAAATTTTAAAATAAAATGTGTTTGTTAAATAAGAACATGTCGTATGTCTCAAATCTATTGGACTAACTCTTAAAGGGAAAAAGAACCTTCTTTTGTCTAATTTTACTTGAGAAAATTATGCGATCCATTTGTAGATCCATTTTACACAACTGATAGTAGTAGATAAAAAGGTAAAGTTTGAATCTTTTCCTCCTTATCTTTCAACTAAACAAGAAGATAAAAGTGACAAAATCCCAATCTTTATACTCTTCTTGACTTGTAAATTTTGAAGACCTTCCATTAATAGGTTTACGAAGTAGATACCCGTGAAACCCATTCTGAATTCAACCTGTACAAACTAAGGGAATGAGATTTTAAGCATTTCGAAGACTAGTAGGACATCACTTTGGCTTTGAAGTCCTCTTGGGCACAATTTATTATTCCCTAGACCTACTCTTACCCTAATTTAATTTCTTGGTGTGTTGAACATTACTCGCCTAGTAAACAAGACATTGTATCCAAGAATGGTGTTGTCTTGTTCCATATTCACCCCTCGTCCATTCAAGAAATGTTGAATATTGTAATTCCATATCAAACACAACTTTCGAATGAAGATTTCCTAAGCCAAAGATATAATGAGTTGAATTTTGAGGAAAAGAGGATTATTCTTGAATCCTTCTTAATTTTGAATTCCCAATTGCCAGGGAATACCCCTCCATACCCTTCAAATATATTCCATGAAATGTGTAGACACATCATATCCATGGTCTAATGTTTTCTTGGATATGATGGTGACGAGTTAGTAGATGATACCATATTATGGTTTTTAACGTCTCTTTCACCCACCAAAAATTCATTTGTCAAATTCCAATTTAGTCAATATTTGGTAGATGCCATTAATGTCTATTTAGCCCACTATGGTATGACTATGTCTTTTAGGTATCAGTCTATCCTTGTATATATTTTTCTCTAATTTCAGGTTAATAATTTTTCAAACATACGTCTGCAAACCAATATAAGAATGAGAATTTCATTTTTATTATCCATTACACTCTAGTTCTCAGAAGGCATCCCCGAAATTTGGGTTTTGTTGAGTTTGTCAACCAAAATTTATCAATTGCATATCATTTACTATTTGATGAGTTCCCTCCCATAGTACTTCCAGAAATTAAAACGATCTTGCACCTCGGCCTAGATACTAGAGTAGGATATTGGTAAATTTTTAAAGATTTTACAGAGATTAGGATATATGGTTGTGAATTTCCTCCCTTCAGACTTCTAATATTTCTTCCCATGAGGATATTTACACTTTAGTTCATCATATAGTGCCTCAAATCTAATTGGATCCATTTTATATCAAATAAACATCCACCTATGTTTAAACTAAAGAAACAAGTGGTATATTTCTTGATCAATACCTAAGCAACACTTTAGGAAATGTTGAAATACATGAAATTCCATCAAGGAGAAGTGTGGTCATATAATCCCCACAAGATTATATCGGAAAGGATAATTAAATAGGGATATGCATCTTACAATCATTTTGTCAATCCTAACATATACAAATTTACAAATAGAGATGTTTGGGAATAATATCTAGTCCAAATTACTTAGATTAGTTACGAATATGGTTCACAACCTATTATTTTGGATACTCCCCAGAAAAAATAGAATGATCTCAAAAGAGGATTTTCAAAAACATGAGAGTTAATCTCAATTCTGAATACATGGAATGAAGAGAAACAAATGCAGAAGAAACTTAAAATTGAAGAAAATTAAGAGTTCATAATGTAAACTCAAACTACATAAGAAGTTACATCAAGCAAGCTTGAATTTAACTGGGAACTCTTGCCAACAACCTTTATAGTTCAAGAAACTTCATCTCCAGAAATGTCACCTTTAGTAACAGGGGAACATGATAACATCCATCACAATTCATGGAGATCAAGAATAATAATCTTAAAATGAAACATGATGCTTATTTAGAGTTATGGAAGCAAGGTTTAGTGTCATATCAGACTTGGTTATTGTTTTCTCTAGACTATGAAAAGGGACATTTGAATATTGTAGTTTTGTAACCTAAAGCTCAAATAATTAAAACTGCAAAATATTTCAAGGAAACCAAGTTCACCACAAATTTTAAGAAAATACATTTAGTGGACCAGATGGACATACATAGGAAAACTAGCAAAATTATTTTCAGGAGTTTGACAAATAATGTTGAGAATTATTTAAAATTGGAAACTATGCTAACAAAAGTCACTAATCAATTGAATCAGGAAAATATTACTAATAGGACTAAACACATGAAAAATTCATGATTTAGTGCAATGCATTATTAGATGAGGGGGTAGACTCAAAATATTTGTCTTTCATACATGCCCTAATAAAGTCTTGGGGCACAAACATTCAAATTCTAGCCATTAAACATGTCCAAACAGCTAAATTTGAGGTTGCACAAAAATATAAGGAACAATTGATGTCCCTAATGATTGAAGAGAATAAACATATTGAGAATTAGGCGCAACAAATTGAATTCTCAACAAAGGAAAATAATGAGCATGTACGTCCATCATCTTCCTCAACACCATCAATGCCAATTGATACTTCTGAGAAATTGGTTGAATTAATGTCAACTTTGAGTATAAAGGACATCAAGATAGAGAATCTTAACAAATACTCATGGTGGAGAATACATATATTAATCATCTAAAAAAATGGTAGCTTAAAAAAATGCAACAATTCATACAAATCGGGATCTAAAAGAAAGATTACTAAGGGAATTGGATTGTTTGAAAGATCAATTAGTGGGAACACAACCTTTGGTTAAAGCACAAAAAATCCTTTGGGTAGAAATAGTGATAAGTATTTAGAAAATACGGGGTTCGATCATAATTATTAGAGATTAATTAGATTTAGTCTACAATACATAACATACCATTGAGAAGATTAAGGTAGAATTAGGAGACAAGCCTCATATAGCCTCCATAATAGTAAATTCCTCAACTCTAGGAATAAAGAGAAATTAAGAGCTTTGGGTGTTGAAGACAAGACCATGTCATAATGGACGTGAATAAATCTTTAACTAAAATAAACTTTGTCCAACAAACTCGAGATAAGAGTGTGCTAGTTAAGAAGGAGGTGGAAACATTCAATACCATATTCAATGTTCAGAGAGAAATGGGCATGGCTTCTTGTTGGGATCAGAACAATAGTTTGATGTCTCTAGATGGATATATAGAATCTATGTTGAGGACCATAACAAATTCAAATAATTTTTTAGACATCGGGGGATACTAAAAGGGCCAATTTTAGTGGATAAATTGATAGAATATTTTTACACGCTTTGTCATGTCAAAATGGTATTCTCAACTACTCCAACCCATTAGAAGTGTACAAATTTGGATATCGCTTACAAGAAGATGATATCATAAAACTATCCAATCAGAAATGATTGGGAATGGTTGGCTAAAATTTCCCCATAAATATTTATAATTCCAACAATAGAATTCAACTCAAGAAATTGGACGTGTGGACAAAGAAAATTTAAGATTTATAAACTATTTTCTATTTTCTAATAGCGAGTTCCTAAAAAGTTGCATTTGTAGCAAAATTATGTTGTAATAATTTTATATAAAAACTCGAGAAGAACTCAATAAAGGGGTTCAGGTTCTGTGGGAGAAATTATATTTTTGCATATGTGGATAATATTATTAATTTTTTAATTAAAAGATTCTTCTTTCAACTATTGGCAGTGTGTACTCTTATGTTATAGTTTTTTTCTTGTAAGTTATGCATCTTTGTTTCATTTAAGAAAATATTTAAATTTATATGAGATATCCCAAGAGGCTAAATTAAGGATCAATTTCCAGAACTTTTGAAAATTTTATGTTTTACACAAATATTTATGATATTAAATATTTGTTTTTATCATACCTCTTATTGAATGGCTAGATTATTAGTAAATATTTCATATAATAAAGATGTTGCTTTGTTATAGAACCATTATAATATTTTTTTGTGTGTTTTCCTCAATGACAGTCATTGAAGTATTTATTAAATGCTATAAAATCTATTATAGTCTTTTATATGTTCTTCAGTAACCACAATAAGTCAAATTTACTTTTCTACCTAGTTGGGAGGTAGCTTATTGATTAGACATTGGAAAGGTATTGTCCGAGAATCCATCATACAAGAGTTTAATCAAATCTAAACCTTTATTTAAAAAAGTTTTGTTGGTGCATTGCCATAGTTTTCTAGCTAAGAACTATCTCAAGGATACAAGAAGTTTAGTACAAATCCCCCAACTTCTTCTTCTTTTTCCCAGGGAAATCCACAACTTCTTATATATAGTTTTTGTGGTTTTTTATTTGGAATCATTCAATAATATTGATTGACCAAATAATGCTTAATAAGGCTTCTCATCTTTATTTCCAACACCACCCATGCTTCGTCTTTCATATCAGTGGATTTGGTTCTAGATTCTACAACCCATATGTCTTGAATCTATAGGAAGATCCTCCATCTCAAGTTTCCACAACTCAAAGTTAGTGTTTTTAAACTTCTCCATTTCTAATCTAAACATGCTCACCATTCCTCTACAACAATATTTCCTTCTATGCAAGCTCCCACTCAAACCAATATTAGATCTAAAAACCTTGTCCCTAATACCATAGACACGAGGTTATCAATCTTGACACCAAATGGAAGGAAGTAGAGGCGTGGAATATGCTTCCTACACTAACCAATGAGACAATATTTTGTATAAAGTATTAAACAAGTATTTTCAAATGATAAGCATAAAAAAATGAAAGAAATAACAAACTATTACATAATAATTGATTGGGAAAAAATCATTTCGGATAAATCTCACACTTTAAAGCACACTAAATGTATTTTCAACAATTAAGTGGTTACAATACATTAGAAAATCTTTGTGCTCTCAACAATAGTGCTTATCGACAACATAAGGATTTTGAATAAATTTCAACACCATAGCAACAAGTTAAAGCTCACATTATGTTTTCCTCTAACCCTAACACTCAATAAATAGGCATCATGAAATCATAAACCAGTTATGGTTTTTCCAATTATACATGTTGGAAACCACTGCTAAATTATTATACAATTGTTGTTGCTTAACATTCATTGCTTGCTAATGATATGCATGTGATCCTTGCCATTGCTCAATGTTTATTACATTGCTTAACAATCATTACTTACTCTATTGTAGGAATATCAATTAGGGGAATTTTGAGGTCTAAAATCGGCCTCCTAAGGAAATTATAAAATAACAGAGGAAATAATAAAATAAGATTAGATTACATCATCAAATTTT
Source organism: Pinus albicaulis (assembly GCA_034641835.2). Classification (NCBI taxonomy): domain Eukaryota; kingdom Viridiplantae; phylum Streptophyta; class Pinopsida; order Pinales; family Pinaceae; genus Pinus; species Pinus albicaulis. The sequence continues at coordinate 757,868,302 of CM076580.1, forward strand.
AGAGAGAAAAAATGAAAAAACTACTTTTTCAAATCGTAATTTCAAATTATATCCATATGGATTTACTCAAATTTAGAGCACGAACACTCGTTATATGTATAATTTGATTCATCATCCAAAGAGTACCCATGTTGCATACTTTCGATGAATCCTACTACATGAAAAACGTGATTATAATCACATTTTTCGTGTGTTTATCATTTTTTGTGTAGCAAGGTCTATCAAAAGTATGCAACATGGGTACTCCTTGGATGAAGAATCAAATTTTGCATCCAACAAGAACTCCCGCTTGAAATATGAGTAAAACGTTATAGAGATAAGTTGAAAAAATAGTTTTATTATTTTATTATTTTATTATTTTTTTACATTTTTTACCCCAAAAATAGTGAATCGTCTCCATGGTTCACATCATCATCTTGAATCCTATTGGTTCTTTAAAATTTTATTTTGGTTGTACATTTTTCTTAAGAAGCCCATTTTAACCCTTAAAAGTTCTCTAATGAAGGTGTATGAAACACATATCTCAACATTATTTAAAGATATTGCTAAATATAGAGATAATATATAGCACAATAAAAAGCTTGACACAAACTATGAAAATAATAATTATCCATGTTCAAACCTCAATGGCTATAGAGCTCATATAGGTAAGAGGAAAGATCTTTGAGCTTTTAAAATTGGTTTCTCTTCATCAATTAAAAATAAAAACAAAACAACTTAACCCATCGAACAATGCCAAACTAGTTTTAAAAATATTAATGTGGCATTTTAGTACTTTTATTAATTATAAAAATAAATTCAATACAAACAAAAACTCTTATTATTTTATTAAAATTAATAATAACAAAACTTAAAACACATATTTAATATTTTTACTATTTATTATTAAATCATAATTTTTTTACAAAATGGACAATTTTTTTAGACATAAAACCTTAATTCTTTTCATAAACTTCATGAACACTTTTTAGACACAAAACTTTAATTCTTTTCTTAATTACAAGTTCACATAATATATAGAGAATTAAGACCTTGAATTTTGTCTCATTAGTTATGAGAAGATGAAATGCAATGCATTACGTTATGTATTTGGATTATGTATTTGGTGGGGGGAGGATGTGGGTTACACCAAGATTAATTATCTTATTATGTCGGCCACACGTAGGTGTATAATATGTTGGCTTTCAAAAATTAAACAACATTTATAATGTGTACATTATAAAAAAATAATTTGTTTTTTATTTTTTTTAATTTTATTTTTTATATATATTGTGATAGGTTAATTGGGTTGAGTTCTTATTTTGTAATGATTTTTTGGCTTTCAATCGTACATTTGCAAGTTGTGATCATCAGTTCATAAAATATAACACATCTATCGTAATTTCTTTATTTAAAAGTGTTCTTGTCGTTATTGTCTTTCCACCAAATTAAATTAAACAACCTTTCTCATTCACTACAACTAAATAATCATAGCATGGGCTCACTCCTTGTCATACAACTAAAGAATAAAAAATGTGTACCTTGGGACCCACTCTAAGTCAAGTGTCGAGAATTCTCACCTTGTTTACAGTGTGATATTTCTCCAATGGCCGAACTCTGACTAGTCAGGGTCGAGTCCCTCACGTTATTTCGTAAACGATAAGCAGACTACTACGTCATAGATGACTTCTGACTAGCCGTTGGACACACGATGCAAGTTCGGGTCAGGTTATATAATGTGCATATGCTCTTATTAGTCCCTGCCGCCTGCGGCATGGCAGGGACTATAGTAATCGCTTTTGGGTGTTTTATTAGTGCTTGCAGGAGAATGAAATCAAGCCATTTAACTTAATATAAAGTTTTAAAAATAGTTTTCAGTCTTTCCTAGTGATTTTTAGTCCCTGCCACCTGTAAGATCCAATCCACAATTTGAGGTCTTATTTGGCCTCATATCGAGGCCAAACCTATCAAAACTTAGGTTAAGTGTAACTTGATTCCTATTTTTCTAGTTCCTATTCACTAATGCTAGCATTAGTTAGCAAGCATAAAATGTTTGGACAATTTACGCAAAGAATTTTTATTAAAATCTGCATGTTCCACTTGTCTTGTGATCTGCCACGGGTTTTGCTTTCCAAGCTTTCCAAAGAGCAGGGCACGAGACCCATTCATGGCGAGGACGAAGAGGACTTTAGACAAGAAGCGGTCGAAGAACTGGACCAGGGGAAGGAAGACGGAAGTCTGGGACGAAATAGTTGAGTCTTGGCAAATGCCTGCGCAAGGAAAGGCTCAAGAAGGAAGATCTGTTGCTGAGACTAGTCAGGAATTAGAACCAAACCTTTTCCCTTCTCACCCTAGGACATGGAGTGGAGGGTTGGCCAACATTCATTCCACCTAGAAGCGTTGGCGATGGAACAATGGAAATAGCGATGGCTATGAACAATGGCAATGGCATTGGCAAGGGCAGAGCAAGTCCGACCTTATGCTTTATCTTAACCCGCCACAGACAACACTGTACAAGGGTTGCTATGGAGCTAGTTGACCTTAGATGCAAGAAACGCCGTGGGATGCCAGGCTAGGCACTATTGTACAGGGGTGCTTCAATGGTTTGACTGGAATCCAGCACGCCACAAACCCTTATCTAGAATCACACGCCATGCAAGGCAGGCAGGCCAAGCAGGTAGGAACAACAATGAGGAGTGAGCAGTTTGGGGAAAAGTTGTATTGGGTCATTAGGGAATGTAAGAAGAATCGGCTGAGGATTTGGCCCCCTCCTGCTGCTGCAGTAGAGTGGGCAGAGAAACAGTGGCCCATGTTTGAATCCAGGGGTTGCCAAGAATCGACTGGGAACTTAAGCTCAGGACGCAAGGAAGAAGATAAGTGCACCAGGTTGACGGATGGGTTGCAGGTTTGAGTCACAGTGTAGTAGAAGAAGAAGAAACAGTAGCTAGGAGATAAATGTGTAAGGTAAGGACTATAGATAGAAGGACTACAACTTTCCTCAAGTTTATAAATGTGTAAGGTAAGGACTGTAGACAGAAGGTGGTAGACAGTAGCGAGAAGTAGTAGGTAGGCTGCTTTTGACATTGTCATTCCAGGGAGACAAGCTTGTTGGAAACTACAGGAGCCTAGCCTATGTTGTAAGTGGTCTTATTACTCAAGATCGAACAGATATAAGGGAAGGGCTTCAGGTATAGCATTACCCATAAATTCATGGGAGAGGTGAAGAACCAAGCGAGATGAGCCAACCACTCATGCTAGGGATGCTCTACTTCTAACAGACAATCGCTACGTGAGCTCGCCGCCACCTTTCTTCGGGGCAGAGACACCGAGCAGTGCAAATAACCTAAGGCAGTGGTCAATGATGTCAGTATTGAGGCCACACCCTTATTATGAGGAAGGAGATCCTGCCCAAAAGAGAATTTGAACTCTCGGCATTTGGAAATTTCGGGTAGGGAAATGTATGAGAATCGGGACACGGATCAAATTGTTCTAAAAAATATGACATCTGTTAAGCTGGTGGAGGTGATTTGACAGAGGTGAACGCAAATCACATCATATATAATAATTTTTAAGTACGTGTAAGTTGCGAATGTTTTTGATAACACATTTCACTTGGTCAGATTACATACGTGGTTGTTATTATATAGTGTAGTGAAATGGTGAATGTCCGTTATTATATAATGTAGTAGTGCAATGGTCAGATTCTATGTGCAGAGTTTTCATACTATTTTTGCGATTTGTGTAGAGAATCAGGACGGATTTTGTTGATTACAAGAATTCTACATCAAGTAATTGAATCAGGTTAATATGCTATCTCTGTGTTTCTGATCTGGCTAGTAATTTGGTCTTGGTACCTGTATTCAGAGCCATTATTGCTTGCATTTGATTTCTACAACTGTGCATAGACGTAATTATGCTGAATATTAGAAAGGAAATGATAAATATTAGAAAGAAAAACTCCAATTCCTATTTCGTTACATACTCACTTCTTTATGTTTGGTTTCATCTTTATGTCAAGGAGTTCTATTCTGTGAACATGCATTAGGTTGGTTCTACCTGGTGTATCTTTTAGGATCTTTTGTTTTTTGCATTCATTAATTATGGTTAAAATTCAATAAGGCGTGTTGAATCATGTGTCTAGAGTTCAGTTGAGTGGAGTAGTTGGTTGAAATATACTTGGCATTTCAAGTTAATTTGTTTGTTCAGAGTTTGACGAGATCATAGAATTTCCTCTCTGTTTAGTTTTTGTTTTTGAGGTAGATTTAGGCTAGACTGCTCTAGCCAATCGGTCAATTTCACACCAACTTCTCATATTTTTCTATCCCAGAGTCCATGTCCTGATTTGATTTATGTTGAGATCATGTTCCCTGAGGATTGTGAGGGGAATTTAATGAGACTGAACACTATTTTGTTATAATATATGGGAATATTTATTCAGTAACGTTGCTTTGTCATAATCATTTTCAACCTCAATGTGTACTTCATCTAACTGCATCAGTCCTTTCAAGGCCTTTATATGACTAGGCATGGTTTCCTGTTGGCCATATTTAAACCAAAGATATGCTTCTTAAAGGTAAACTTGTTGCTTTGTGCTTTTGACCCAAGTAACCATCTTAAGTTGTTTGTAGTTTATTTGGAACTTACAAAGGATCTTTGTGACAAACATAAATACCCTCAGGTTTTTCTTTGTCCCATTTGCATCTGAATAATATGCCTTAGGGAGACTACGTCTGCAAAATTCTTACCCTGTATCTTCATTTTTTTCCCTAATAGGGCATATTCTCTTGTTTCATGGTATTATATGTCTGCATGCTATGCAAGCATTTTCAAACTTTCAATGCCATTGCTTCCAACAATGATAAGCTCAAGCATCTTAGTTCTATACTTACAATGTGAAACTATTATTGAAAGCATTGTTTGTATTCAATGCTTAAAATTTTGATAATATAGTTGCACCAAAATGAACACATTGCATTAAACCTCTTTGAATCAGTACAAATGGCGAGTTTGCACCTTTCCCTGTGAACATGAATTAGATGGTTCTTTTACTTGAGTATTCCACATATTCCTAATCCTTTCATTGCTAGAACTCGTCTGATGTTTCCTTCAATAGGTTTGATAATTCAGTCATTAGTTATGTACTCTCAGTATTGTAAACATGCGCTCATTCTTCCATTACAACCTTTGCATTTTGCAGAGTTATTTTTAGTTCTTCAAATAGTAACTAAATGTCCCACCATATTACTCGAAACCAAGTAAACGATGTTGTAGGTTACACCATACAGTGGTTCTTCAAAGAGGAAGCCCTGATCTTATAATGTTTTTGGGCACTATTTGTGTTCAGCATTGAGTTCTTAGGCATCTAAAACCACATAACCAGAACATATTTATAATTCCCTGCAATTATTTTGAGATGAATAGCCCTATACAGATTGTGCTATAATAATTGCATCAATCTCTTCTATTTCCTGGCAAGGTCATCAAACGTGGAAGTACTCTTTCTTTTTATCCTGAATTTTTATGTGAGAAGCCTGAGTTGAAGGAGATATTTCACCATTTCGATACCTTTGATAGGGAATATTTCCTTCACAATGTTGGTCCCTCTGAATTGTATGAGAGCCACATAATGTGGTTCTTCAAATACTCCTAAAAATTTTCATTTAGGTACCACACTGATGTGGAAGGGGTAATAGTTGGATCCAACTATACAGGACACCTGGTCCATTTGGGAGGATGCAAGAACCCCAAAATCTCATTGTACATGAGTATCAAACAAAGACAAAAACAAAATACTGTAGCTAATGTCCAAATGGGCTTATTCATTTTCTACTCTACTGTATCTTACTTGAAGTGGTAATTTTTCAGTGAAATCAAATATCCACTGCAACCACCTCAAGAAAGCATCAATCCATGAAATTCTGCCTTCAAGCTTGATCACCATATATAACAGAGATATATCAAAAATCAACTTATTGAATTCAAGAAAGCATCAATCCATGCATTTCTCCCTTCGTGCTTGATCACCATATATAACAGAGATATATCAAGCACGCTGAAAATGCACCCAAACACCTAAACAAGGAACATGTCTTCCTTTGAACCTACAAATAAAGAAAAAATGCTACAAGATTTGTCAATATTCTCCGGCAGTGGGCTGATGTACTCTTTGTCCAGATCTAAAAATTTCATCAAATCAACATAATCACAAATATGTTCTGCACTATTTGTTTGCTAGATAACACTTTTTTCATCTAGATGGTTGCAAATGTTGATCTCCTCTTCATCCAACTGACTGAAATCTAATGTCTTCAATGATTAGGCTTGTGGGAAATCTAAATACATTAAGCTTGTTGTTCAGATCCAGAAATTCTTTAATGAGAAACTCTTATATAGTGGTAGAAACTTGTTCTTCAAATTAGATGAACAAAATAATTTAACACACACTTCAGCATTTTCAAGACTTGATTCAATCCCATTTTCAATAGGATGATCATAGTTGTCTTGTTCTTCTTGGTTATCATAATGAAATATTGCTAGAGTGGTGTGGAAGTCCTTTCAATGTGTCTTATGGTATCATAATATCATTTTATTTGTTGGAACATGGAGCTCCATTTCTCATAGTCATTTTGTGCCCAATGCCAAAAGAAGGCATCCAATCATCTTGGAAAAGAGGAAATTTATCCTCTTCTCAATCCATTAAACCAACTTATCGCCTCATCCTTGAGGCTAAGCATAAGGTGCAAAAAATTCAAAGGGGCAAAAACCTTGGAGATGATTTAACACACATTTCAGCATTTTCAAGACTTGACTCAATCCCATTTTCAATAGGATGATCGTAGTTGTCTTGTTCTTCTTGGTTATCATAATGCAATATTTCTAGAGTGGTGTGGAAGTCCTTTCAATGTGTCTTATGGTATCATAATATCATCTTATTTGTTGGAACATGGAGCTCCATTTCTCATAGTCATTTTGTGCCCAATGCCAAGAGAAGGCATCCAATCATCCTGGAAAAGAGGCAATTTATCTTCTTCTCAATCCATTAAACCAACTTCTCGCTTCATCCTTGAGGCTAAGCATAAGGTGAAAAAAATTCAAAGGGGCGAAAACCTCGATAACTTACATTCTTCCATTACAAACTTTGTATTTTCCAAAATTATTTTTAGTTCTTCAAATAGTAACTGGATGTCGCACCATATTACTTGTAACTGAGTGTCCCACGATATTACTTGGAACCAAGTAAACGATTTTGTAGGTTACACCATACATAGGTTCTTCAAAGAGGAAGCCCTGATCTTATGATGTTTTTGGGCACTATTTGTGTTTGGCATTAAGTGCTTAGGGTTCTAAAACCACATAACCAAAAGATATTTATAATTCCCTGCAATTATTTTGACACTACTACATTTGGCGGAAATTCCGACACTTGGTTCCGACGCTTTTGACCAAATGTCAGAAATTTCCCCAAATTTTTTCCATCCCGCCCGAAACCGTCGCTATACTGACGTTTATAGAAAAGTGTCGCAATACCGACACTTAGAAAAGTGTCTCAATTGCGACATTTGGAGGAAGACGTCGCAATTGCGACACTATGGCCCAAAGCGTCGCTATTGAGATGACTCCAATCGTCGCAAGTGCGACACAATGTCTAGGTGTCGCCATTGCGACGTTTGGAGGCACCCGTCGCAATAGCGACGCTTTTTCCGCCGTCGGTATAACGACACTTATATGCGCGCTACATAAAAATACGAAACTTATATGCGCGCTACATAAAAATTCGAAACTTATATGCGCGCTACATAAAAATGATTTTATTGTTTCGTATTCGTCGCAATAGCTACATTAACGTCTGATATCATGCGCGCATTCACCCTCCACTCTTGCAGAACAACATTTTCCCTCAGCATTCGCCCTCAGCTCTTGCAGAACAGCATTTTCCCTCAGCATTCGCCCTCAGCGTTCGCCCTCAGCTCTTGCAGAACAGCATTCGCCCTCAGCTCTTGCAAAATGGTAAGTTCTTACTGCAGGCCCTTCCTCCTATAGTAGGGTTGACTCTATTTGGGTTTTTTTGGTCAATTCAATTGGATTGTGTTAGGCTGTAGGGTTCTCTCTAGATGTCAAGAATCAAGATTCAATACCCTCTATTATCTTCATCACCCAATACAAGATTTAAATTTTTCCCAAAGAAACGCTTATTAATTTGGCAGCCATTATTTATCCCTGCTTTAAAAACCCTACATTTAAATGAAAACAAGCATTGCATTTCACCTAAAAAAATCTATTAGTGTTCAAATGTACATGTGTGCTACATTAACGTCTGATATCATGCGCGCATTCGCCCTCCGCTCTTGTAGAACAGCATTCGCCCTCAGCATTCGCCCTCAGCTCTTGCAGAACAACATTCACCCTCAGCATTCGCCCTGAGCTCTTGCAGAACAGCATTCGCCCTAAGCTCTTGCAGAACAGCATTCGTCCTCAGCTCTTGCAGAACAGCATTTGCCCTCAGCTCTTGCAGAACAGAATTTGCCCTCAGCTCTTGCAAAATGGTAAGTTCTTACTGCAGGCCCTTCCTCCTATAGTAGGGTTGACTCTATTTGGGTTTTTCTGGTCAATTCCATTGGATTGTGTTAGGCTGTAGGGTTCTCTCTAGATGTCAAGAATAAAGATTCAATACCCTCTATTATCTTCATCACCCAATACAAGATTTAAATTTTTCCCAAAGAAACGCTTATTAATTTGGCAGCCATTATTTCTCCCTGCTTTAAAAACCCTAAATTTAAATGAAAACAAGCATTGCATTTCAACTACAAAAATCTATTAGTGTTCAAATGTCCATGTGTGCATCACTTGTGTAGGGTATTCCTTTTCCACTTTCACATTATCCAAGAATGTGTGCAGTATAGTTCATATTTTTTGTGATTTAGATTATTTTGAAAAAGGAAAGGTAAATTATTTCCCATGGAAAAAGAAGGTTTTCCCTTTTTACTACTGGAAATGGTACAACAAAGTTCCATTTCTACCCGAAACTCCTATGAAATAGGAACCAAATAAATGCCATGTCCTCAATGGACATTATTTGGCTTTGAAAATTGCCATTGCACCGTGTTGTTTCTTATATTACATCACGATAGTTTCTTAGGTCATTTTTTGTTTCTTGAGATGAAAAACAACCAAATAAATTGTGAAGATCCTTTCAAGAAATAAATGACCATTTCTCAATAATATCTCAACTATTTTTTATTTTATTCAGTGGTTGCTTACTTTGAGAGAAATTTGACACTTTTATAAGGAATATAACATAAAAACACAAAATGGGAAGGAATTGATGAGGTAAATGACCTTTAGTTGTTGTCAATTAAGAATTGATAATACACGATGCATGTTTTGTACTACAAACTAGATTCCTTCCTGGAGTTAGGACACAGAGTATTGAATCAAAGTTGTAGTTTCTAACTTCTTGTATTGGTTCATCAATCTTGAAATTTAGACATTGCATGTCTTCATTGCTTCATGTTTGAATAATTTGCATCATATCTTACAATAGGAAATTAGGAATTATGATTATTATTACTTTATGGATCTGTTAAGTTACTTTTAAGTTTGCATGGTTTAGTGTGAAATTATTCTAGTGTGCCCCTAGGCCCAGGTGAAGGAATGCCAAGGACTGAGAACCCTAGTTTTTTAATGGTATTGTTTCTTATACCCAAAAACCCCTCAACATCACTTCTTATTAGTTCTTAACAATAGTGTTGTAAACAATTTCAGAATTGATATAGCAAAATCTCGCACTTCTCAAGATAAAGTCCTAAAGCTAAAGTGTGATACCATGTGTAATTCAATAGCCCCATTGTCACCTCACCAACCTCTTTTCACTTCGGGCTAGCTCTCCTCCAACTCAAGGGAGGTTCTCCCTAGTAGATGTTAGGGATCTAATGGCCCAACCAAACCAAGTCAAGAGCCCCCTAACTCTCTATGTTTACTACTATCCATCAAAATATTGAACAATAGGGTCATACATGCATCCTGAAGATAAAATTGCCAGGGTATTTTTGGGTAATTTCAAAGGGAAAGTCCCCAAACACATATAATCAAGGAATTATAACGTGATTTCAAACATTAAATAATAACAAAATCGTTTAAAGGATATTGAAAGGAAAAAGTTGATGGAAGATAGAAAGTGCCTTACTTAAATGCTCTAAGGATTTTTCAATAGTTGCTCCAAAAGCTTCACTTCAAGGCCATTCAAGATTGTCTCCAACAATGCTATACCATTAGCTTCAACAATGTTGCTCCAAAAATATCCTCAAGGTATTCACAACAAGTTTACTAGAAGTTTCTCCAACAATATATTCAATAAGGTCTTCATTGTCAACTCGTCTCTTGTTTGGGTGCCTTAATGTGCAATGACATGTTTCCAGGACTGAATTCAATGCAAGGCATATTCGAAAATCTAACTTTGTCGTCCGGTGTCTTATTAGAAATTATTTCAGTTTTCATTTTGTGTTTTTAAGTTAGATATTGTTTTCAAGTTTTTACATTTATAATTTTATTGCAATGTGGCAGACTGATGAGAGCAGTGCAGGAACAACCCAGAGACGGGATGATCGCGAAAAGAGGCCAGCGGAAGAACATGTAAAGTGCCAGCATTGCTCTATCTTCAAGTATTTTAGTTATTTACATAATTGAAATAATATTAATTTTGTTCAAATATGCAGACACCTAGCCATGGTACGCCTGATGATTACCTCTTTGAGGAAGAGCTTTCTTCATCCCTATATCCAGTGTTCTTGTTGTGAAAAAAGGCACGAGATGCAAGGTCGGAATTTAATACTTTGATAGACGCGCCTCAAACACCTGAAACAGAAGAGAGGATAAAACAACTTATGAGCCAGCTAGAAAGATATCAAGTAATAATAAAAAGTCAAAAGGATATTTTTTTTGTTCTGCATGAGATGAATTGTGATAGTTTGATTTTTAATTTTTACATTGACTAAACTAACAAAAAGTTCTTTTGTATGTAACGTTTTCTGGCACTTGCTGAACCCGGTGTTGGTGGTAGTGGGACACAAGGGCAAGAGATTTCCCAAAAACCCTCTCGTACACCTTCTACTCCTTTAGGTGCCAGCCAAGAAACACACCCTGCCCAAGCAGACACCCAGCCAACCGCTGAACATGTTGGCAATGATGAGGCTGATATGGCCAACTACATTATTGCGTTTCCTGGAGCTACACGTGTCAGCTCCACAGGGACCATTAATGGCACGTTGTTGGTGAACGATGAAGATGTCCCTATAAAGCATGTACAACTCCCAGGTAAATTTTAATATTTTAAATATTTCATGTACTTTATCTAAAACATATTTATCATGATTTTTATTTTTAAATTAATGATAATATCTTTTTTTTCTGTGTAGGAAACAATGAGTTCTACAGGTTTCTGGAGAGCCATGCGTTGGTAATTTTTGGCCCAACCATACGCATAGGGTGGAATTCCTAGAATTCCAACCTGAAAAAAGAACTTCTAGATTATCTAGAAGCCCTTTTTGGGGTCGGCACATTTGACATAACAGCGGTGGCTCGGGTAGCTGGAAAATATTTGAAATATACCAGGGACACCTATAGGATGCAATTGCAATTTAACCCTAGATATGAGCGTCCTCTCTCAATTCTAGAGAGTGAGTGGAGAGCACTCATCCATGATGGAAAAGAGAAAAGGGCAAAGAAAGAAGGAAAAATGCCAACTGGACCCGCAAGGTAAATTACAACTTTAATTCAATAGCTTTAATTTTCTCTATGTCTAAAATAAAAGTGTGCTACGTCATATCTGACTTCAATATTTTGATGATAGGTTGCCTGACACCTGGAAGGAAACCAAAGCTAGGATTGAAAAAAAGGGCCATCACAAGCTAGGCCAGGGCGGCTACTTGAAATTAGCCGCAAGAATTATAATTAAGTAGCTAAACATCTTATAATTAATTGTATCGTCTTCCAACGTTTTTGTAATCCTATCAAATATGATTAAAAATACACAATCATATGTAATGTAGGGTGATGACTTCGGAACAGAAACTACAGAGGAAGATAAAAATATCGCTTTCCATTTCGGCTATCAAACTATAGTTGAACGTCGCAGAAGCTTGGGGCAGGTCCCAAGATCCAGAATGCCTGATAAGGTAAAACATTAACCTTTCAATATTTTTGTTTTCATCCATAAATTTAATGTCTAACAACTTTGTTTAAATCAGGGGAGCAGCACTACCGACGATGCAAATAACCCAGTTTTAGAGCCAGATGTAGATGATCCTCACGTGCAACCTGATCATTATAGTGGGGACCAGGCCGACAATGCTTCTATCAGTGAGGGTCGTGACGGTAATTAATTTCCACTTATAATTTTTTATAATTATACCTTGATGGTTGTCCTTATAACGTTTTTTGTTTAAATGACAGAGAATGTTTCCCTTGAGGATCTTACCACCAGAGAGGAAGATGGCAACAACCAAAATTACGACAACTAGTGCAGTTTTAAATAATCCTATCATAAATTTTTTTATTAATATTACTGAACTAGTTCAGTGATATTTAAAAACTGATAATTAAAATTTAATATTATCTGTTTTTGTAAGCGATGCCCCGTCACCGGATGAGACCAAACATCGTGACAACGCAACTAGGTCAGCGGTGAAAACTGGTGCACCAGGTAAATAATCTCATTGCAATTATTTTTATTAATATTACCGAAATAGTTCAATGATATTTAAAAACTGACAATTAAAATTTAATATTATCTGTTTTTGTAGGCGATGCCCCATCACTGGATGAGCCCAGACATCGTGAATACGCAACTAGGCTGGGCCGGCATAAATCGGTGCAATTAAAATAATCTCATTGCAATTTTTTTTATTAATATTACCGAACTAGTTCAATGATATTTAAAAACTGACAATTAAAATTTAATATTATCTATTTTTGTAGGCGATGCCCCGTCACTGTATGAGACCAGACATCGTGACTACGCAACTAGGTCAGCGCCGACAACTGGTGCACCAGGTAAATAATCTCATTGCAATTTTTTTTATTAATATTACCGAACTAGTTCAATGATATTTAAAAACTGACAATTAAAATTTAATATTATATGTTTTTGTAGGTGATGCCCCGTCACTGGATGAGACCAGACATCGTGACTACGCAACTAGGTCAGTAGTGCGGGTCGAAAGGCACGAAACAGGAGCAGAGCATGATGATATTGATGATGTAATTAGGAGCTTTAGAAATAGGAAGAAGAAAAAGAAAATTCGATAATGTAAAATATTGTATTATTATAAGACAAATGTTACCATACTTGGAATGTTTTTTGTGTTATATAAAAAACTCATTTATCATACTATTTTTATGTCAAGCATTAATTGCAATGTTTCCTTGCGTACTTTTTGTTGAATTGTTTTTTTATTAGTTATTGAATATATTTTTTTTATGCTCATGAAAGTAAAAAATGAAATATAGATTGGGTATTGGGGAATTGAGAGTGATGTGAGGGGGGAGGGGCCATAAGAGCTTCCACCTTCACGTGGTTGGCCCTGTTTAGTAGAGAATAATTTATTGGAGCGATTTAATCTTGGAGCAAACCTCCCTCGATCCAGTGTAGCAACAAAAAAGTCACCGTTGACTTAGTTGCTACTCTTTCAGATCGTGGGAGGCTTGTTCCAAGTTCATGCGACTCCAATAAATTGTTCTTGAAACGAAGAGGAGCTTATTCAGGTATGTTTTGAAATTTTCAACATATGTTCTAACATTATCATAAGAATGAATCTTAGAGTAAAAAATACTACATCAATTACTTTTATTTATTGTATAGATAATGATGGATTTTGATTGACTTGGAAGTGTAGGTACAAATCCTCTTGCATCATGAGCAATACAACTTTTCAACCAGGGTCATGTCCAGGATATTTTTTCTTGTGCGCTTGACCAGGTTCGTAATGTCACATTTTGTAAGTTCCTTTACAGTTCATAATTCAATATTAAGCTTGTTCATGATTATTATCTAGGTATTTTGTATGTGTTTTTTCATCTATTTAATTGTAAGCAACTCTGCATGTTCCCTGTTGTTCACTATGATTTCTCCCATTACCACTCCCAGGATGAATCCAAATTTATTGTTACATAGGTTACTTTATTGTTACTATGATTTCTCCATTAACAATTTCATAGGTTACATCATGTAAAGTTGTCAATCTCAGGTTGGTGATGAGCTTTAATTCTCCAGATTTGGGGTTTTTCTGATATTTTCTCCCTCATGTCATTCCTGCATCACCTCGTTGTTTGATCATGCAATTGTCTACCACTTGTACCAATTGGCACATGTCAATCTCTGAGTGGTGCCACATTTCACCTATTTTCAGTGAGAGTTTAGGGTTTCTCTAACATAGCTTCAGAAATCCGTTTCAGTGCCTGCTTGAATATCGTCACATAATACTCATGGTTTGGATTGATGAGCATGTTTTGAATGGTTGGTTGATTCATAAGAACCACCCATATAGTCATCTTGAGATATTTCAGAAGTTTTCTCGGGTTTCCTTTTTAACCGTTTCTAGTGGGTGGGATGGTGTGGGGTGATCCATCAATACTGGTGCTCTTGTAGTAGGGAATTTGTTTTTGGGGATATAAAGGAGCATTTGATGTAGATATCCCATTGGATGCATTCATGGATGGGCACGAGAGGTCAAGAATTTAAATTAAAAATATGCAACCTCTAGCATGGCAACCTGAAGGCCGCGAGAGACACTGGTTAAAGATTGTTTTGTGCTGGCCTTAATATAGTCGTGATTTCTTTCTATTATCTTAATGAAAATATATAGTATGGTCTCATTAAAATGAGGATTGTGGTTGTATTTCTCTTTGGTTTTTTCTCTCTTAATGCTCCAGAAGTTGCCAAAAGTTACGATAGTTGTTTAGTTTGCCTGTTACAACTTAAAAGTGGTTTTTAGCAATGGGAGTCATGTTTTTTAAGGTTAATACTAATACGAAGATCTTGTAATTCTATATTCAGGATAAGAGAAGATGGCCTCTGCTTTGGGCAGTATGACAACAATTGCCACATCTACCTCATTGGGTAACAATGGAAAGGGGAAGAAGTTGGGTGCAATGTTTGATAATTATGGCAGACAATTGTCTTCTCTTTCAGTTTTTTCACCAATTTCCTTTAATCGCTCAAGCATAAGAGGGACTCTGAGATTACGCGACAGAGAGAAGGTAGTAAATACAAGAGCTATGGAAAAGGAGTTGTACTTCAACAAGGATGGCTCAGTGACAAAAAAATTGCAGGTCAGAGAAAAAATTATGTTTAAAGGAAGGTCACTTGCATGTGAAACTTCACTGCTGTGGATCTTTCCTTGTCCACTTATATTCGATTTTAATGTGTTATTTTAATTTTTCATGGAGGGTTGTTTTGGCATATGGTCTGGTATTCAATTGCACACTTACTGAAAGCATTGTCAATTTGTCTTGCAGGCGGTGTGAACAAACTTTCTGATCTTGTTGGAGTCACCCTTGGGGCGAAGGGAAAATTTTTGTCTTGGAGAGAAAGCATGGTTCTCCGAAAATAGTTAATGATGGTGTGACAGTAGCTAAGGAGGTAATTTGTAGATGTGTGCTTTGGTTTTCTTTTTAACGTTGTATTAGTTCCCCCTATTAAATGTCTGCCTTTGCACTTTGTGATGAAAGTAAATATTAACACATTTAGAGTCATTGTCCATCACATGCAATTCTGCAACATCATCTACCTACCCTACCTACTTTACTCTACCATTTTTCTTCTTTATTAGGGTGCACTTAGACTGGAAAACCCTTATCACACTTTCTTTTCTTTTACATGTAAAAATCTATCTAAGTCTAACCTTATTACATCCAAGGGCTCAGATTAAGCTTTTGAGCTCCTTTTATTTACTCTACCTATCTACTTATCTGCCAAGATTAAACAATTTGGTCAGATTTTATTCTCTATCTCTAAAACATGAAATTGAAAGATGAAATAGCCAAGCTTAAACTGTTTGACTATTCATAAATTGTGGCATAGGATACAATTTGCACACAATTTTATTTATTACATAAGAGAAAAAAGTAGTGGCATTTAGACTTGCACACTTTCCTTGGCCTTTCTTTTGGTGGGGTTCATTTTCTTTTACTTTTTTTGCCATTTTTATTCTTTTTACCCTTTGATTTTTCTTTTAGGGTATACCATCTTTACATTTTTTAAATTTTTTTGATTTTTTGATAATATGGAAAACATTTGCAACAAGAAAAGGTATGAACATATTACATAGCCCATCAAGTAAATCATGAAATATGACACCTATTGGTATAGGAGTCTAACACTAGCTCCACTTGGGGATGGCTTTTCCTGGTGAAAAGTCAAGAACATCAGGTCAGTTGTCCTCATCCATTGACCTTGGTGAACCTGTAAATGTCTTCTGTCTTCTGCAAACTGAAATCTGATATGAAACTAAAACAACACACAAAAGTTTTCAAACCAACTTAATGAAAAACTAGCTGAAAATTGAAAACTAAAAAAAAAATGCTCAAAATTCTGAGCTTATTGGCACTCATCTACCTACTCAATCTACTAAAAATCTTATTGAATCAGGTAATACAAAAATGCCAATGAAGCCAATCAAGTAACTGTAACAATAAATGGATAACTTGATTGCTTGTGATCAAAATTGGAAGTATATTATGATCATGTGCCTTTATAATAAATGATATGATGTGTAAAGGCCACTTTTGATGTATTTGATCCTTATAGAGAAAACATGTTTGCAGATTTGGGCTAAAAATATTCTCCCTATAATCTGATATAGGATCAATAAAAGTATGATGTATGTTATTTACTTCCAGGCCTTCAATGACTGGTTGCTCAGTTGTATTCTGAATATTAAGCCTTGAAAATATTTCTTCTGTCTTGTGTTTGAAAGAATAATCATCCTCAATATGCAAGTCAAAAGATAGTACAATTTCCTCTTGCTTAGGAGAAGGAAGATTTTCAAAGAATTCTTTAGGATTTCGGAAATTGTATGACTGAATTTGAGAATGCAGAAGTTTAATTTAATTTTCATAATTTTCAGAAATTATCTCAAGAACACATATTTTCAGTTTGGGAGAATATTTTCTTGATTTCAAAAGAAGAAATAAAGCTCTTAAAAAATCCTCATCAAGCTGAAGTTCTAATATCTCATCCCTCAAAATAGCTAGTGATTGTTTTGTGAAATTATCATAATTATCATCATACTGATGATGTAAGTCTAAAAAATCTTCTAAGAACCTTTATTTTCTTAGGAATAGGTCACTTTGTAATAGCTTGCATCTTTTGAGGCTCCAAATTCACTCCTTCCTTTAAAACAATATGAACCAAATACTCGAATTCTTATTTCCCAAAAGCACATTTGGATATTTTTACATAAAAATGATTGTTCTCAATAATTTATATAACTTTTCCACATGTTTAGTGTGGTATTCCCATGATTTATTATAAATATGTGTATTATGAAAGAAAACCAACACAAATTTTACAAGATGGGATCAAACAAAATTGTTCTTAAGTTGAGCCCGCCGGACTTCAAACGGCAATAAACCATAATTCAAACCAAATTCGCGTTCCAAAATAGCCTGCTGACGTTGGCCAATTTTGTGACGTGAAAACCAAATGAATTCCGCCCTAATATTTTTCCGGTCTGAAGTTGGGCTGGTGTGCGGAAGGAGAGTTGTGACACGAATTTCTTATCAAATTCTCCCTAATCTTTTTCGGGTCCGGATTTCCACTGCGCGAGCGGCCCAAACAAAGATCCGCTCCAATCAATTTCTGCCACGTGTCCTCAATTAAAACTTGCCTTGCTCCCGGCTGCGGGTGCATTCAATGGCGTTTAAGGCGATGGGACATGGATGTGGCGATTTCATATCAATCGCATTAAGATTTAACGTTGTTCAATTAAGTTCCAAGGTTTTCACATCAAATCGCATTAAGTTTTAACACTGTTCAAGATCGGACCTCCACTCCCGTTAGCGATTCTGCATGCTCCAATATGATCCGGCCTTCGACTCTCATTAACGATCAGATATTAATTATGACGAGCATCCTTCGATTGCATTGATAAAATGGCATTTCGCTATGGTTTTTCAGACGAGCCGGTTGATGGGTTACACTGCCTGCTCACTGTGACGAGAAGGAGAAGTGGCCAGCTGAACTGCTGCTTAGACGTTGCTGCATATCTACATTTCTCTCGGTCTAGTCCTTGTCTGTCTTCCTCTGTTTCTTGGAATTCTGCTTCTTCGTCTCCTCTTGTGCCCACTGCTGAGACTTCACCCATGCCTCGCCTGCGTCATAGGATGCGTTGCCGCAGGGGGAGCACTAGAGGTCAACCCATGCGCGCTCCCTCCAGCCCCTCAACTGAGTCGTCTTCCCAGTCCAGTGATTATCATGCAGGTCGTTATCCAGATACTAGAAGTGGGTGGGGTCAGGTTGTAGGATCTGGCCACCGTATGGGCTCCCCTGCTCCACATTTCCCCAGCGCTTCACTTTCTCCCACGACGTGCACTACGCATTTTTCCTTTAATTTCTCTCTAAACCGCCCACGCATCACAGCGACAATTACTGTGGTTTTCCGGGAGGAGGCCCAGATGGAAGAACAATGCACCCGTCCGGCGGGAATGAGCTCAGAAAAATCCGGCCAACATTCGGGCCTTCATGAGGGGAGCGGTGGCATGACTGTGGAGGTAGCACCTAGCGATCCTGGACCTTCCGAAGGATGGTGCCGAATCGTCGAGGAGCCGCAGGAGTAGTTTGGTTAATTTGTTTTTCTTGCTTCGCAACCCACTTAATTGGGCTGCTTTTAGATTATATTACTGTGCTGGACCTCTGTAATATTTCTGAATTCTGTAAACGTTCAAGATTGGTTTCCCTGTATGAGGGAAGTCTTCTTAATTTTTTGATTTTTTGATGACAAATTTGCCATGAGTCTGGGCAATGTTTTTGACTTCGGTGTAATTTTATTCCCACTGTTAATAGATTAACTTTACTTAGAAAAAAAAATGTTGCTCTGTTTCTATTTTAATCCTGTTTTTTGAAATATAGAGCCATGTTTATATGATTGTTTATAGTCGAAGCGCTGCGGGGTGGTTTATTATATTAATATTTCACGGTCGAATTATGTTCATAACAATTGGAAAAAAAAAATGTTGCGCTGTTTCTATTTTAAAGTTGTTTTTTGAAATACAGAGCCATGTTTATATGGTCTACGTATTATACTCTTTCTCTGTATATCTACAGGAGCCTTTTTGCTATGAACAGGGTGGATGCTGTAGCGAGCTACTAATAGAAACAAGCTAGCCTAAACCTTACATCTTGGATGCAACAGATGGTTACCAATACTCCTCACATGATTAGCATTTTTCTCTGTTCAAGGATTTTGGGTACTTTAATTTGTATTTGGAACAATGGACGTCGGTACTCTATCTCTTGCTTTACTATTCTACATACTGCTATTTCACTTTCTTATAGATGCCTCGGGCATATTTGGATGCTTTCTTAGATTGTCGATAATCTCCATGTGAACCGTTACTGGGTTTTATATCATGTCCCTGTATGTGACATGGGGTATTTTTCTATCATTGTCTGGGGTGGGACTTCCACTTTTCTGGATGGATATTTGGGTTCCAATATTCACATGTGAAAATGTAATGACTTCATGGACTGTTTTACTTCATATAATATATTCAAAACAACGTTTTTTCTCTTGTGAAAAAAAAATGATTAATGTTTATCACTCCGCCTTCAAAACTAGCGATGCTGGTCTATGTTGCTGGTTTATTGATATGGTCTGATGGTCTTTTTATATTTTGGACATATCACACTCCTCACATGATTATCATTTTTCTCTGTTCAAGGATTTTGGGTACATTAATTTGTATTTGGAACAATGGACGTCGGTACTCTATCTGTTGCTTTACTATTCTACATACTGCTATTTCACTTTCTTATAGATGCCTCGGGCATATTTGGATGCTTTCTCAGATTGTCGATAATCTCCATGTGGACCGTTACCGGGTTTTATATCAAGTCCCTATATGTGACATGGGGTATTTTTCTATCACTGTCTGGGGTGGGACTTCCACTTTTCTGGATGGATATTTGGGTTCCAATCTTCAGATGTGAAAATGTAATGACTTCATGGATTGTTTTACTTCATATAATATATTCAAAACATTGTTTTTTCTCTTGTGAAAAAAAAATGATTAATGTTTATCACTCTGCCTTCAAAACTAGCGATGCTGGTCTATGTTGCTAGTTTATTGATATGGTCCGATGGTCTTTTTATATTTTGGACATATCACACTCACATGATTAGCGTTTTTCTCTGTTCAAGGATTTTGGGTACTTTAATTTGTATTTGGAACAATGGACGTCGGTACTCTATCTGTTGCTTTACTATTCTACATACTGCTATTTCACTTTCTTATAGATGCCTCGGGCATATTTGGATGCTTTCTCAGATTGTCGATAATCTCCATGTGGACCGTTACTGGTTTTTATATCAAGTCCATGTATGTGACATGGGGTATTTTCTATCATTGTCTAGGGTGGGACTTCACTTTTCTGGATGGATATTTGGGTTCCAATCTTCAGATGTGAAAATGTAATGACTTCATGGACTGTTTTACTTCATATAATATATTCAAAACTGCATTTTTTCTCTTGTGAAAAAAAAAATGATTGTTTATAGTCGAAGCGCTGCGGGGTGGTTTATTATATTAATATTTCACGATCATTGGAACGCCCACAATTCATAACAAATATTGGAGATTTACTGTCCTATTTTAAAGTTTCATTTTTTTTTAAATTGAAACAGCCGTCGGTATACTGACGCCTTGTAAGCGTCGAAATTGCGACAGCTTAAAAACATCAGACCACATTTCGTCGGAATTGCGACGTTCAAAATGTCGGACCACATTTCGTCGGAATTGCGACAGTTTACAAACGTCGGAAGAGCGACGCTCAAAACGTCGGACCACATTTCGTCGGAATTGCGATAGTTTACAAACGTTGGAAAAGCGACGTTAAAAACGTCGGACCACATTCCATCAGAAGTGCGACAGTTTACAAACGTCGGAAGCGCGACGGTTTGGGAAATGTCGGAAGAGTGACGCTTGTTTGGAAGCGACGGAAAAAGTGTCGGTAGTGCGACACTTTGTAAATGCGTCGGAATTGCGACAGTATGGCAAACCACGCTTTGCCCGTCCTCGAACTGTCGCTCTTGCGATGACTATGTGGCGGAAATTGCGCCAAATTTTCTAGTGTGAGATGAATAGACCTATACAGATTATGCTGTAATAATTGCATCAATCTCTTCTATTTCCTGGCAAGGTCATCATTTGACGAGATCATAGACTTTCCTCTATGTTTAGTTTTTTTTTTGAGGTAGAGTTAGGCTGGACTGCTCTAGCCAATCGGTCAATTTCACACCAACTTCTCATATTTTTCTATCCCAGAGTCCATGTCCTGATTTGATTTTTGTTGAGATCATGTTCCATGAGGATTGTGAGGGGACTTGAATGAGACTGAACAATATTTTTTTATAATATATGGGAATATTTATTCAGTAACGTTGCTTTGTCATAATAATTTTCAACCTCAATGTGTACTTCATCTAACTGCATCAGTCCTTTCAAGGCCTTTATATGACTAGGCATGGTTTCCTACTGGCCATCTTTAAACCAAAGATATGCTTCTTAAAGGTAAACTTGTTGCTTTGTGCTTTTGACCCAAGTAACCATCTTAAGTCAGTTGTAGTTTATTTGGAACTTACAAGGGATCTTTGTAACAAACATAAATACCCTCAGGTTTTTCTTTGCCCCATGTGCATCTAAAGAATATGTCTTAGGGAGACTGCGTCTGCAAAATTCTTGCCCTGTATCTTCAGTTTTTTGCCCTAATAGGGCATATTCTCCTGTTTCATGGTATTATATGTCTGCATGCTATGCAAGCATTTTCAAACTTTCAATTCCATTGCTTCCAACAATGATAAGCTCAAGCATCTTAGTTCTAGACTTACAATGTGAAACTATTATTGAAAGCATTGTTTGTATTCAATGCTTAAAATTTTGATAATATGGCTGCACCACAATGAACACATTGCATTAAACCTCTTTGAATCAGTACAAATGGCGAGTTTTCACCTTTCCCTGTGAACATGAATCAGATGGTTCTTTTACTTGAGTATCCCACATATTCCTAATCCTTTCATTGCTAGAACTTGTCTGATGTTTCCTTCAATAGGTTTTATACTTCAGTCATTAGTTATGTACTCTCAGTATTGTAAACATGTGCTCATTCTTTCATTACAACCTTTTCATTTTGCAGAGTTATTTTTATTTCTTCAAATAGTAATTGAATGTCCCGCCATATTACTCGGAACCAAGTAAACGATGTTGTAGGTTACACTATATAGAGGTTCTTCAAAGAGGAAGCCCTGATCTTATAATTTTTTTAGGCACTATTTGTTTTCAGCATGGAGTTCTTAGGCTTCTAAAACCACATAACCAGAACATACTTATAATTCCCTGCAATTATTTTGAGATGAATAGCCCTATACAGATTGTGCTATAATAATTGCATCAATCTCTTCTATTTCCTGGCAAGGTCATCAAACTTGCAAGTACTCTTGCTTTTTATCCTGAAGTTTTATGTGAGAAGCCTATGTTGAAGGAGATATTTCACCATTTCCATACCTTTGATAAGGAATATTTCCTTCACAATGTTGGTCCCTCTCAATTGTATGAGAGCCATATAATTTGGTTCTTCAAATGCTCCTAAAAATTTTCATTTAGGTACCAGCACATACTAATTGGCACACACGGACTAATGGGCATTGACTAGAGCTTTATGCACTGAATATAGTTTCGTTGAATATATGTTCGATGAGTAGAGCTTCATTCTATCACTGACCAGCTATGATACTGTTGCCTATGGGCTATGACTACACTGAAACTAGGCATCAAGTGTATCTACTTTCCCTTATTCCTATCCTTATCCCTTTCCTTGTCCCTTTTCCCTTTCCATACCCCTCTTCTTCATCCTTTTCCCTATCCTTATCCCTTTCCCCTCCCTTGTACCCTCCCCTAACCCTGATCCTTACCTTTATCCTTAATCTTCACCCTGATCTTTTTCCAATCCCTAATCCTAACCCTGATCCTAACCCTGATCGAGCATCGATCGAAAACAAAAACAAAATACTGCAGCTAATGTCTAAGTGGGCTTATTCATTTTCTACTCTACTATAGCTTGCTTGAAGTGGTAATTTTCAGTATCCACTGCAACCACCTCAAGAAAGCATCAATCCATGCAATTCTCCCTTCGTGCTTGAAAACATATATAACAGAGATATATCAAAAATCAACTTATTGAATTCAAGAAAGCATCAATCCATGCATTTCTCCCTTCGTGCTTGAACCCATATATAACAGAGATATATCAAGCACGCTAAAAATGCACCCAAACACCTGAACAAGGAGCATTTCTTCCTTTGAAACTGAAAATAAAGAAAAAATGCTACAAGATTTGTCTATATTCTCCAGCAGTGGGCTGATGTACTCTTTGCCCAGATCTAAAAATTTCATCAAATCAACATAATTACAAATATGTTCTGCACTATTTGTTTGCTAGATAACACTTTGTTCATCTAGATGGCTGCAAATGTTGATCTCCTCTTCATCCAACTAACTGAAATCTAATGTCTTCAATGATTAGGCTTGTGGGAAATCTAAATACATTAAGCTTGTTGTTCAGATCCAGAAATTCTTTAATGAGAAACTCTTATATAGTGGAAGAAACTTGTTCTTCAAATTAGATGAACAAAGTAATTTAACACACACTTCATCATTTTCAAGACTTGATTCAATACCATTTTCAATAGGTTGATCGTAGTTGTCTTGTTCTTCTTGGTTATCATAATGCAATATTGATAGAGTGGTGTGGAAGTCTTTTCAATGTGTCTTATGGTATCATAATATCATTTTATTTTTTGGAACATGGAGCTCCATTTCTCATAGTCATTTTGTGCCCAATGCCAAAGAAGGCATCCAATCATCCTGGAAAAGAGGCAATTTATCCTCTTCTCAATCCATTAAACCAACTTCTTGCCTCATCCTTGAGGCTAAGCATAAGGTGCAAAAAATTCAAAGGGGCGAAAACCTTGGAGATGATTTAACACACACTTCAGCATTTTCAAGACTTGATTCAATCCCATTTTCAATAGGATGATTGTAGTTGTCTTGTTCTTCTTGGTTATCATAATGCAATATTTCTAGAGTGGTGTGGAAGTCCTTTCAATGTGTCTTATGGTATCATAATATCATTTTATTTTTTGGAACATGGAGCTCCATTTCTCATAGTCATTTTGTGCCCAATACCAAAAGAAGGCATCCAATCATCCTGGAAAAGAGGCAATTTATTCTCTTCTCAATCCATTAAACCAACTTCTCGCCTCATCCTTGAGGCTAAGCATAAGGTGCAAAAAATTCAAAGGGGAGAAAACCTCGGTAACTTAAATTCTTCCATTACAACCTTTGTATTTTCCAGAATTATTTTTAGTTTTTCAAATAGTAACTGGATGTCGCACCATATTACTTGTAACTGAGTGTCCCACCATATTACTTGAAACTAGTTTATTTTTCTTTGATTAGTGCTCATTCCCTTGGAAATCCTACCATTGCTCCTGCAATTATGGTTACTTGCTTTACTGTTGGATCAATTTAACCTTGTGGATCATTCAACTTTCGCATGTGTTGGATGTGGTGACTTTCTCTTGTCGGTTGTTGTTGGGTAAACATATGCATAAATCCTAGAAATTATATCATCAACTTTGGTTCTCGTAAGCTTCAATATGTAATCATAGGAAATTAAATAACATAGCCTATTCTGACCTATGCTAAAAACTAATTCCGGAAAACTATCCTTAAACACAAATTGCAAGAAATGAACACTAAGCATGTATGAAATGAAGGAAAACAATTTCTTGTAAATTCCATAAAGATGTATCATACACTAGGTTTCTCGGTGCAGCTTTCTGGGCATGGGATCAAATGAATCTGGCCCCTGCCTTGTTTTGTGCAATGCATATTACACATTTTTTCCACTCCTATTTCTCCTCATGTGTAGTTTTTGTCATCAATTCTATCTACGTTGATCTACGTCCCGGACAAATAGTTTTGAGTACTATTCCTAGTCATTGCTTTCTAATCGCTCTCTATCTCATAGTATTTGAAATATTTGTTTGTAACTAGGTCCTACACACATACATTTGTTATGGATATAGTATCTTCCAACTCACTTTATACTTTTCCCTGTGCTTGATTCCATATAGTTTTTTTAGTCCCAAATAATAAAACTCTTGTTTTTTCATTAACATCAGAAAAAAACTAGCAAGGAGAACATCTAGACATCATAGACCTTAACCAGTAGTAACTAGTATGTTTGCTCACTATGTAGCATAAATTGATCTCCACCTTGTAGTTGCTATACATGGTGAAATATATGATACAAAGCTAATTATGAATTATTTCAGCGCTTAATTAATGTTTCAGTTTACTGCTTCTGTGCATTGACTATTGGTCATAATTATGTCTAAGACTTTCTTCTTAGACCAGACATCAAAACAAGTTAATGTTTCACTTTACTGCTTCTGTGCATTGACTATTCATGATCTTGTAAATAAACAAATTAATATTGCACCTGCTGCAGGATACATGCCATTAGGGATTTTCAAAGATAAGTACTCAGAAGAGATGAGTTTCCCATCACTCTTCTATGGAAACAAACGACCAAGTGATATGTTACAAAACTTTACATATCAAAAGATTTTTCAATGGGAGGTGCTTCACAGAAACCATGATTTTGCTTACCATACGACTAACCTATTTTATAAACCAATTCGCATTATCATAAATCAAGTTTTGAACACAATGTAGATTAGGATTAGAAAAGGCCAACTAAAGGGAAGGAAACTAGTTGCAAAAGATGTAAATTCAAAACCAAATTTGGATCATATTATAAAGTCTCAAATTGGGTACATGGACCTAAAGACAATTCGTACTTCACCAGACTACCATCAACAAATGCGTAACAAACTCTATGCAATGATTCGACAGCTAGGCCCACCCACTTTCTTTGTGTCATTTAGTAGTGCAGAGCATCTTTGGGATCCTCTAATGAGTGCATTAAGACATATAAAATAAAACACTAGAAGACCAAGCATAAATGAATTAGATGAAAATGAGTCGCACTCATTAATAAGAAATGACCCTGTTACTTGTGTACGTTATTATAGGTCTAGAAGAGACGCTTTACACCAATTAATATCTCACGATCACCAGTACTATGGACAAAATCAATGACTATTTCCATGTTACGAATTCCAAAATCGAGGTAGTGAACATGAACATGGCTTATTATGGATAGCCTCTACACGTCTATGGTAAACAATCAAACATTGAAATCGAAAAATTTTGTTGATAAATACTTGTCAACTAACTCACCGATACTTGCAAAAGAGCTTAGAGCATTACAACATCATTCCCACATAAAAAAGTTGCAAGAAGCATAAAAATTATAATTGCAGATTCAATTTTCCTATACCACCAATGAAGACAACCAAAATTCTCGAGCCACTTGAATTTGATAGCAGTCGAACAAAAACACATGCAAAACTAATATTTGAAACCATTAAAAATACCAGATATGATGAAAGTGATACATTTTATAGCTTTTTAGACAGTCCTGGACTTGCACAAGAGAAATACATACATGCTATACAATGTACACTAAATCGAACAACTTTATTGTTGCAAAGAAAGCCAGTTGACACGTGGACCAATAACTTTTCAAAACATATTCCAGGAATTTGGATTGCAAATATTGATTCGCAATTTGTACTTGATTCATATGCAGCTGCAATGTACTGTATTTCTTACATGACAAAAGAAGATAAAACCCTTACAAGAACATTTAGTAAAATACGCGAAGATCATTTCAAAACAAAAAATGACATCATGAACATCATTAGTTCTTTGGGGAAGGCTTTAGTGAACTTGCAACAAATGTCTGCACATCAAGCAGTGCATATTGTCTTTTCGCTTCCACTAAACTCTTGTTCATGGAAATGTATTTTCATTAACACATCTCCTGTAAAAACGAACATGCATTTTGTCCTCAAAAATAAAAAAAGACTTGCAAAAGGAACCAGATGACTCAGAAGATATCATGTCCCCGTCAATAATTGAATACTATATATCATGTCCTATGGCTATTGATGGTGTATGTTTAGCAGAATTTGCATCTAGTTATACAAAGAGAGGACAAAAAGTCAAATAATCAAATAAACCATACGTGATTTGATCTGTCAGGTATAACAAATACAAGGACATTGAAAATCATTGCAAAGAACAACTAATGTTATACTATCCATATCGACTAAGTGAACTTACAATCAAACAACACCATGCAACTTGGGAATCCGCATATATTGCATTTTGAGAGTACTATTAAGAAAAATGAACAAAAGTTCAAGTTTGTCACAACACCTACATGGGGTGACATAGACGATGCAATTAATACAATAGAAACATAACTCGAGACAACTATTCAACATAAATGAGTTTAAAATCAAATGAAACAGAAGCTACAAGAATACCTAAACGCATAGATGACAAATACGAAATATACGACTTTCAAATTGATTTGCAGCATTTCCAAGATACAAAGAACATTGCTTCACGATCTATGAGACCATACGAAATTGTAAAGCAACCACATGTACTTGAAGACCAAGAGTATTATAACTATATGCGACAATTAAACACAGAACAAGCAAGAATAGTCGATGATGTTGTAACAAGAAAACTATATAGGCTAGATGAACTTATCTATTTGTTATTAACGAGAAGCGAAGGAACAGGAAAGACACACACGCAGCTAAGGCAATTTTTTCGGTCATTAGTACGAATACATAATCGGGGAATTGCCTTATAACCCATCACAACTAAAAGGAATAATCACTGCATATACAAGAAAAGCCGCATTTAATGCTGGTGGTGTGAAATTGCATTATGCATTCTATTTGCCCTTTAACAAAGCAAATTTCCCTTCTCTAAACAATGAAAAACTAGACACATTGTCAAAGCATTTCCAGAAATTGTGTGTAGTTCTCATAGACGAAACATCACTTATAGGTGCAACAACACGATATCAAGTTGATAAGCGACTTTGACAAATATTACACACACCAACTTCATATTTCGGGAATTTCGACATGATATTCTCTAGCGATCTCTATCAGGAAAATCCTGTTAGAGACTCTCTTATATTTGAAAGCCCAAAAATCAATAAAGACACAATTCCATATCAATTTTGGACAGAGAAAATAAAATGTTATCAACTACACAAAACAATGCATCAAAATGATCCATTGTTCAATGATATTCTAAATAGGATGAGATTAAATATGCAAACAGACAAAGATATCGCATACATAAATTACAATTTCCATAGGTCCCCTCCTTTAAGTCCACTTTTCCCATACATTTTCTATCGAAACAAGGATGTCCAAAATCACAATGCAAAAATGCTTTCATGAATAATGGGACAACAAATATTACTTACTACAATTGACAATTACAAGACTACTGGATCAAACTATTTTTCTTTTGATAAAAAAATTTCATTGCCATCAACAATTACACTGAAACAAAACATGTTAGTTGAACTATATGCAGGAAACTATAATACCAATGACGGATTAGTTAATGGTGTTGAAGGAATTTTCAAATTATATTCATCTAATGACGTTGTCTAGATAGAATTTTCATATACGGACATTGGCAAAGAACAAAGAAACAAATACAAAGAACTATATGAAACAAATATTTTTCCCTCTTGGACACCAATATTGCGAATTGCAAAACCACTAGCAATGTCCCATAACAAAATAGAAATAACAATTCGAAAACAATTTCCAATACAACTAGCTTGCGCACGAACAATACATCGAACGCAAGGATTGACATTGGACAAACTTGCATTCAACCCAACTAGCGTGAAAAAACATGGTCTAGTCTATATTGCACTATCACGTGTCAAAACTATTAACTCATTATATTTTCTTAGAAAATTAAGTCACAAAATTTTCATGTGAAAGACAAGGTACTAGACGAAATGACAAGGTTAACAACAACTGCTACATGGGAACTAGAATTTGGGAAAAAGATATCTAATAACAAAAATGTTTTATCAATTGCAACTCTAAACACACGTAGTCTATATGCACATATTTCTGATGTCTTGCATCATACAAATCTAATGGAAAATATGATTCTTTGTTTTCAAGAAACTCATTTGCATACCCCTCCAACAAATAAACAATTCTTCCCATTCAACTTTGCAATAGCACATTCTATACATGAAATACTCACTTGTATAGAAAAGAAAATAACAATCCAAGCAACAAAAACATTCTGCAACAACAAAACTGAACTTACTCTAACAGAAATGGACTTTCAACAACCAATATGTTTAATTAACATCTATGCAACCCCATTTGAACAAGTATCTACAATAATACAAATGATTAGAGACGCAAAATCACAAACTACACATACTAATTGTGTTTTCTTAGTCATTGGTAACTTGAACATTGACATCCAACAACAAACAACTCATACTAGAACCTTTGTACAATACATGGAAACAGAAAACTTACAAGAAATAACAAGCAAGTTATCGCCACGCCGAAACACAATAATAGATCGCATTTGGACAAATTTGCCTATTGAACAATGTGAAATCAATGTCTCATGGTCATACTAGTCTGACCATAGCATATTCTATCCTCTGCTACAGCTCTAATCAAAACTTTATGTATACCTTGCCAAATGGACATATGAGTCTAAGTAAATACTTTTTCAAGCTCATCAAGGTATATAAGAATGCATTCAATGTTGTTATTCACATACTTACTATTAAATACAACCTCACTTTGAAGAGCATCTTGTAGAAGCATTGTTGGAAAAAATAATAGTTCATGGATCACAAATTGCAATACTCAATATATATGCATCACCACATGCAAATTTGAACAATATTTTGAATGTCATTACAAAATCTTTATGTCATCTAGATTTAAAGGATATCACAATCATATTGGGTGACTTCAATATTGATATGTTACAATGCAATTTGAAAGCAAAAGAGCTAGAAAGCTACATGAACAATTACAATCTCCATTTTCTTATCAACGGAACTAATAGCGTGCATAAAAAATTCATTGACCATGTGTGGTCAAATGTAACTAATATACAATACAGACTTTTCATATTAGATACATATTGGTCTGATCATGATATAATATCTCTTATCCTTCAACTATGATGTACATATGAAACATGTTAAAAAATTGCAAATTTTGAATGCAGATTCTACCAATAAAACCCTTTTCAATTCAACAAAAACGAATGAGAAAAAAGATCAACAACATGGAACATGAAAGAAGAAAGTATGTACTTCTTGCTTTTTTCTTTTATATGGTTTTTTATATTCTTGTTCAATTTTTTCCTTCTATATGGTTTTTTGAAATTGAACTAAATATATGTTACTATTTTATAACAATAGGGGAACAGATGAAATATCAAAAGAACAAACAAGTCAAAAAAAGTCAAGAACAAGGAAAAAGTCAAAAAATTCAGAACAGAAAAACATTGACCACACAAAAGAGAAAATTGAACAAGAAGCTACCAAAGAGTATGCCCACAATCATTTCCATCATTTTTTTTATTTCAATTTTGCTAGTTACAAATTACTTACATTCTTGCAATTAAAAGATTTTGTATAGCTATTTAGAATAGTAATTGCGTAATTGCAACAAGATAACTACTCAGGATATAGAAAACATGAGTCAAGTAGAGGATGCAACCCAATCATAGAGTTTAAAGAGGTATGTCTATGATAACTATACAAATATGCCAAGATTCTGAATTTACAATGTTAATGCTCACTATATATCCATTGTCTTTATACAATTGACTAATATACATATGTACAACTAAATCTCTATAAATTAGATTCTGAATTTACAATGTTAATGCTCACTATATATCCATTGTCTTTTTACAATTTACTAATATACATATGTACAACTAAATATGTATAAATTAGAAAATGTTGGACAAGTAAAAAAAGCACTAGTAGCCAGTCCCTACAAGCAACCGAACAACAATATATGTATAGGTTAGTTATCATAAACTCTTCATTTATTGCTTATGCAAAATATGATAATATTCAAATTGTATTGAAATATGCAATTACTATTTTTAGTACAAGTCAGATAGAATCAACAAGAGGAGAATCAAGCATCTTACAAAATGATGCAGTAAAAAGGTATGCATGTCAATGAAAAGGTATGTGTATGCATATGCATCTTATACCGTAATTTATTTATAGCTCTACAATTTATAAAAAAAACATAGCATTATAGAAATGTTTATACAAGTATCTAAATAAGCAATTTATACAGGCAAAAACAATTGCCTCCAATTAAAGTATTAATTGAAGAATTGAACAGTCGTATTATTGGACAGTTATTTTTCGAAGACATAATGGTCATATATAGCACATTTCTTGACAAAACAAACAAAGCCCGTCGAATATTACGAGATGATTTGACAGATGAGAAAGGAAATATGACTATAACATTAAGTATACTGCTCATTTAATTGAACGACATAGATGCAGAAAAATTATACTAGGCAAGAGTATATCTATAACAAATTTAGAATCACTGCCTAAAACCGTTTATGATCGTGGTACTGTGATAAAATAATTTCACTAAATTAATCAAGCATTATAGACATTGTGCACGAAAGTCCGCAAAGAATATTGTTTCATTCCGAGATACAACTATTAAGCAATTTGCGAAAGAACATAAAGGTACCCAATTGGTACAATTGGTGCCATATTACACTTGCCAAAAGAGTTGGATTGTACTACATATTGCATATCAAAGATGGAGATTCTGAAAATTATTGTGCAACAGTATGTATTCGCATACCACTTATACTTCATTTTTAATAAATAATATGTAATAATTCAATATATAACTATTATAATTTGTCTTTTGCAGTTGCAATTGTTTGATACATATGAACAATACTTTACTTCAATGGAACAACAATTGCAGAAAGGACAATTTCTCGATCCTTTTCAAAAAACATAACAAAAAGGATAGATGTAAAAGATAAAAATATTATGAACAACCCAATCAACTTTCATAACTGAACTTAACACAGATGCAGTTAAGAATCTTGGAAAACTAACGACATCTAACCATGCTGTAAGTATAGAAATAATGATCTTTTTGCTAATTTTGAATTTCATATGTAATATTGTACATTAACATTTGAAGATTTTATAAACAGGTTGAAGGTGTGCTAAAAGCATTAAATTCTTATTCAACTCCGTTCGAGCATGTTTGTGCAATATGAAATTCTGTAATCAGCTCATCCATACTGATCAGCAATGGAACAATTTATTGTTCAAAATGCAATAATAATTGCCCTTTCCTATACAAACATTGTATAAATGCTACAATAGAATCTATCATAAAAAACATTGTTCATTGCACTATCGAGTGAACCTTTAGTCCATGATTTACTTCCTCGTTTAAAACCCATTTCATATGAACAATATTTGCAAGAAAAGGAAACCATTGTCTATATGCTACGTGATCTCGGAATCCACAGCAAGTTCCTATTGAATGAAGATAGTGAAGCTGTTACATGTCGAGCCGACAAATGAAAGGTACATTAACATCTTGACTCAACATGTTTTCTTTCGAAAATGTCCTCTCGCTTAATTAAAAATGTTATGATTTTCTTTTTTAACTAATTCTTTGTTACATAGATGACAAAGACCGAGCGATATCACGATTATTGGAATCCAATCTGTTTATTTATATTATGCTCTTATTCCAATAGAACTATTTAATTTTCAATTTCTTTACATTTATCAGGAAAGTGTACTTAGTACACAATACTCTTGTACAATATTTTTTGATCTAAGTACACAATACTACACAATACTCTTGTACAATATTTTTTGATTATTGTATTGTTGCATAATTTCTGCTCATTATCATTATGTTCAATGAACTCGGATTAAGAACAATTTTTCCAATTTTTCGATGTCTAAACTTTGAACCCAATTTTTGATTTCGTACATTTATCGGGAAAATGTTTTTAGTACACATTACTACACAATACTCTTGTACAATATTTTTTTTGATTCTCGTATTGTTGCATAATTTCTTTTCATTAGCATTATGTATTGTACAATATTTTTTGATTACCGTATTGTTGCATAATTTCTTTTCATTATAATTATGTTCAATGAACTAGATTAAGGACAAATTTCCAATTTTATTGTGTAAACTCAACTCGATTACTGTTTCCTCATTTTCTTTAATATTTGAAAATTGCATTTAATTATGAACTAGGTACTTTATCAGTATTACTTAATTATTTACATATGAATTTGATCTCTAACAATGCTTTGAAAACTTGACGAGTTTTTTCCATCTATAAATGGAATTGTTCTATCTTTGTTCTATTTTTTACTCATAATCTTTACAAATGTTACTGCGAAAGTCAAATTTTCATTATTCGATTTTCGGCATTCGAGTCCTCTTTTATCGATGATGCAATAATTCAATATCCTATACATTATGAATACTTCTCTTTTATATCCAAGAATAGCAAAGTATCCCACTCATGGTACAATATCAATGGCTTTTGATAATAATATGCCTGCTAGCATGAACACATAAGCAATAAGACATAGGCAGCTGGTATATCTATGCATAGAAAAAAGCCTTATAGCATCTCTGGATATGGCATATTATTTTGCCTCAGTTGAAAAAACTATAAGAATACATGGTATGACTACACTCCTAAACTGGTTCATTCAAAATGATTTACAAATACAACTCACTACAATATGCATTTACTAATGCTTATTCCATATTTCCATTATTTTAGGAACAGAAAACAAAAAAAATACATACTAGAATATGTCCTAGCTTGTCAAGTAACAGAGCTATAAAGATACCTGGTATGAATACAAGTAAAAGAGCTATAAAGATACATGGTATGAATACATTCCTAAACTAGTTGATTCAAAATGGTTAACAAATAAGCTATTCTATTTTTCCATTGTTTTAGAAACAACAAATGAAAAAGACATACTAGAACTTGTCAAGTGGTTGATTCAAAATGCTTTAGAATATGTCCTAGCCTGTCAAGTGGTTGATTCAAAATGGTTTACAAATAATCTATTCCATTTTTTCCGTTGTTTTAGGAACAGAAAATGGAAAAGACATACTAGAATATGTCCTACCTTGTCAAGTAAGTAGAAATATTGATACTCTTCTCTTATTTTCAGAAATTAGTGGATTTACTCATAGTTGTTTCTACTACGCTTTTTAATGCTTAACATTACTATGGAATTCATTGAACAGTTGCGAAACAAACAGATGTTATAAGGAAAAAGACAGGTGGAGTGGAAGGTGAGATTGAAGAAGCAGATGAACAGAAGAATACAGGTGGAATTGAAGATGAGATTGAAAAAAGCGGATGAACGGGGAGAACACAGGTGAAGTTAAGATGAAATGAAAGAAGCGGATGAACGAGGAGGAAAGAAGGAAAGCAACATGGGGGAAAAGGAAAAAAAACTATATTGTAATGCCAATAATATTGACTATGAGAAGGGATAGGTAATTCAATAATTACACTCCAAAAAGTGCTTAGTTATGAGGGACTGTAGTGGGTACTTTTCATTTTTCATGTCTTGCTAATGAATCTACTCCATTTTTTTTATCATTTGAAACTTCGATCATATTAATAACAACCATTCTTCAAGGGCTCTTGTTGTTTCCTTTTGCATTCTTGTACTTACATTTCCATTTCATGACTTTTATCTCCTATTTTCTTTTATTGATTAAGTCATTGAATGCTTGAAGGATGATTTGTTCATTCTACAATATTTAGCAATAAAGATCTGAAAAATATGATTTTGGTAACAAAATCCATGTCCAAATGCATAAGAAATTATACATTTTTGTAAACTTTTAATCGTTCCCCATCTATCTAGAAATTTGTTCATTCTACAAACCTACAACAATAAAGATCTATCAACTATTATTTTGGATCCATTTGCATATCCAAGTGTTTAAGAAAATATGTATTTTCATAGGCTTTTAATTGTTCTTATTCCATGTTTAAAAGCATTTGAATGGTAGGATTCCTATCATTCATTATCAACAAAAGTATAAGTTTACAAACTATCCTTGAATTTACAATTTGTGCTTGCAGTTTGTAAAATTTGATAGTATTTGTTTTCTATCTTGCAAGAACTTGCTCTTTTCTCAAGCAATCAACTGCAAGGATTTCACTTTCAACTACAAGGATTTCATTTTGCTGACCGTAAAGAGTCTCCATATAAGCCCTATCCTCTGCACTCCACAACTTGATTGTACGATCAAAAGATCCTGATATAAGTTGCTATGTGCCTTGACGAAAGGCTAAACAAGACACGACTCCCTCTATGACCCCCAAAAAACACTGAAATAAATGAAACATAAAACATGACTGTGAATGAAAGTCGGTAGAATAGCGATACTGAATATTTTTTCATTTTTTGTATTGCAAGAACTCGTTCTTTTCCCAAGCAATCAATCGCAAGGATTTCACTTTCAACTGCAATGATTTCATTTTGTTGACTATAAAGAATGTCCATATAGGCCCTATACTCTGCACTCCACAACTTGATTGTAGGATCAAAGGATCCTGATATAAGTTTTTGTGTGCCTTGACAAAAGGCTAAACGAAAATCAGCAATAACCCCATCACTTGACACTCTAGTGCAGAATCCAGTGCTAAGAAATTTTCTTCTATTGCACTGGCCCTGTACAAAACTAGTCAAAGGAAAATTGATTTTGATAGGCTTCAAATCTGTATCTTGGCCATTGCAACTCTGTGCTCAAAAAAAATATCTTTGCGAGATGCATGTCCATGCTAAACAATAATAAATTAAAGAGCGAATAAAAGTGCAAACTCGGGGCCAAAATATTCAGAAAAAAAATAAAATAGTGTTTACGCAAATTAACTAAAATTTCAACTAGAAGCCAATTTGTATAGCTAAGAACCTAACCTTTCATGTGAAGACAAAGCATATGGATATCCAATACCATTTTGTTAGGGATATAGTAGATGATGGAAATGTAATACTAGAGAAAGTTGACACTTTACCTAATGTTGCAGATGCATGAACAAAACTAAAGAGTATGATACTATAAAAGTTGACACTTTGCATAATGCTACAAATGCATTGAAAAAACTGAAAAGTGTAGATAAATTCAATTGGTGTTGTGAGGCTATAGGCCTTATGGCCCATAGAAATTAGCGTGACGCTATAGGCCTTATGGCCCATAGCAATTAGCTCACTCTGTGATGGATTCTCCCTTATACTCTTGCAAGTTTGATGACATGTGGGAGATGTTGGCATGGATGTGTCATATAATTTGCAGTCCTGTATTGGAGAAAGTAATGATTGTTGAGCAGTAGTAGGGAATAAATGTTTGACAATGTTGTGTAACCAACTCAAAAAGAGAAGAAAAGAGATATAAACGCCTTAGAAATGAGCCACTTCGAGGGGGCAACCTCCAATACATTACATAAATGAACAATTCTTGGATGATACAATTCACAAAACCTCCTTTCTATATATAGGAGTCCATGGGGCCATAATGTAATCCTAGTGGGCCACAATGTAATCCTAGCCGACCTAACAATAATAATTTAAGGGCACAATAATAACAAAATGGGGGGTTACAAGGGTACAATAATAACAATAAGGGGTTTACACTAACAATAATAAGGGGCTATACTAGTGATATAGGGGACCTAACATGCCCCTCTCCTTCAAAAAAGTGTTGTCCTCAACACTTGAGTAGCTCCGAGTGCTTACGTATAAAATTTTCATCCTCCCATGTAGAATCTTCGGTGGGTAAGTTCTTCCACTTGATGAGATACTCCGAAATTGATCGATTCCGTAGTTGTCGAGTTCTTTTTTCTATGAGTCGCTTCGGGTTCCAATATGATC
Organism: Pinus albicaulis; assembly: GCA_034641835.2. Lineage (NCBI taxonomy): Eukaryota > Viridiplantae > Streptophyta > Pinopsida > Pinales > Pinaceae > Pinus > Pinus albicaulis. Next base: position 757,905,527 of record CM076580.1, read on the forward strand.
TTCCCTTCCCCATCAAGTTACGGCAATACTTGTTTGAGCCCGGAAGATTTTCACCTATAACCTTCTTTAAGCATGAAACATGGAAAAGCTGGATGTACTCGCGAAGAGCAGGAAGCTCCAATTTGTATGCCATAGTACCAATCTTTTGCAACACCTTGTAAGGACCATAGTACTTTGGCGATAATTTATTATCCTTCTTTGCTTGCTTGAGGGACATTTTGTTTTGTATGGTTGTAGCCGTAAAAATACCCAATCTCCTACATCAAAACTTCTCTCGCTACGATGTTGATCGCTACTGTTGTTTCATTCGATTTTGTGCCAAATTCGGGTTATCCTTTAAGAGTTGGAGAACTTCTTGTCGATGCTCGATGTGATCTTCCACTTTGCTTGAACCTTCGAATTTTCCCTTAAAGATGATGTGATGGATGGTGGATGATATCCATAAAGTGCCATAAATGGGGTCATTTTTGTTGCAGTATGGAAGGAAGTGTTATACCACCATTCAGCAAGAGGTAACCACTTGACCCATTGTGTTTGTTTATCGGATACAAAACAACGAAGATATCCTTCCAAACATTTATTTACTATCTCGAGTTTGACCATCGGATTGAGGATGATAAGATGAGCTATGAGCTAATTGAGTACCCAAACAAGAAAATAACTCCGTCCAAAAAATTTCCGGTAAAAATGGGATCTCTGTCGCTCACAATAACCCTTGGGCTTCCATGTAGCTTTTGAATTTCGTCCATAAATGTAGTAGCAAGCTTGTACTTGCTTTAAATGGATGAGATAATGTACAAAAGTGTGCATACTTGGTAAGTCTATCAACTACCACCATGATGACACTCTTTCCTTCGGACTTAGGTAAACCTGTGATAAAATCCATTGAAATCTCCTCCCAACGTTGACACGGAATGGATAAAGGTTGTAGAAGTCATGGGGTCTTAATTGTTTCCACTTTATTCTCGTTGGCAAACCAAACATTCCGCCACAAACTTTCGAATATCGAGATTTAAGGCCATCCCAAAAAAATTCTTTCTTCACCCCTGTGGTAAGTTTTTAAAAATCCACGAGTGTCCTCCTAGAGGAGAAGTGTGCAATTCCGGAAGAATCTTTTGTTTTAGTTGGGAATTCTTACAAAGATATAAGCGATCTTTGTACCATAAGGAATCATTTTTTCCAACTAAATGTATCGGATGTACTAGGATCTTGCTGCAACTTTTGAATGAGTATCCATACATCTTTGTCCTTCTTCCATTCATCTCTTGCTTCGGTTATCCAATCCGGTTGGATAATAGAAATGGCACAAGGCAATGCTTCCACCTCTTCATTCTTTCTTGAGAGTGCATCTCGCAACAACATTCGACTTTCCTTTTTTGTAGATTATTTCAAAGTCGTAACCCAACATCTTTGTGACCCATTTTTTGTTGTTCTTCGACGATAGTCTTTGTTCCAAAAAAGTGTTTAAGACTATCATGATCAGTTTTACCTTGAAGTGTCTTCCCATTAGGTAAGTTCGCCATTTCTTTAGTGCATGTAGTATTGCTAACATTTCCTTCTCATAAATAGGTTTATGTAAATACTTTCCTTTGATTGGACGACTTTCAAAAGCAATGGGTCTTCCTTCTGCATTAAAAGCGCACCAATTCCATTTCACGAGGCATCACATTCCACAATAAAGGTTTTTTGTGAAGTACGGTGTAGCTAAGACCGGTGCTAGGCACATTGCCTCTTTAAGACGTTCAAAGGCCTTAGTTGCTTCGAGAGTCCATGAAAATGCATCTTTCTTCAATAATGTTGTTAGAGGTGCTGCTATTCTCCCATAATTCTTAACAAACTTGCGATAATACCTCGTTAACCCGAGAAATCCTCGCAAGCTCGCTTTATGGTTGTGGGAACTTTCCATTCCTTAATGGCTTTAATTTTGTTAGGGTCCACTTTAACCCCCCTCGTGAGATACAATATGACCCAGATATTCCACCTCTTTTACTCCAAAGAAACATTTGGACTTTTTTTGCATATAATTGTTTCTCCCCTGCAATAGTTTGAGCACCCTGTCAACATGTTCAACATGATCCTTCCAAGACTGCTTTGTAGATTAGTATATCATCAAAAAAATACTAGCACAAATTTTCTAAGGAAGGGTTTGAAAATGGAATTCATCAACCCTTGAAATGTAGAAGGTGCATTGGTAAGGCCAAAAGGCATGACCAAAAAATTCATAATGACCCTCATGAGTTCGAAATGTTGTTTTTTGGAATATCTTCGAGTCTTCATTCTAATTTGATGATATCCCTGAACGAAGATCCAACTTGGTAAAATAAATTGCTCCATGTAATTCATCCAATAATTCATCAATCACGGGAATGGGAAATTTGTCTTTAATGGTGAGCTTATTGAGCTCCCTATAATCCGGACACATTCGCCATGATCCATCCTTCTTGTGTACCAACACTACGAGAGCGAGAGAAAGAACTTTGGTCGGGTTGAATTATACCCGCCTCTAACATTTCTCGCAATCATACGTTCAATTTCGCTCTTTTGGAAGTAAGGATATCTATAAGGCCCGATGTTTGGAGGAACACTTCCCGGAATCAAATGAATAGCATGATCATGATCACGAATAGGTGGGAGTCCTTTGGGAGTTTCAAACACCTTGGAATGATTGTCCAAGACTTGTTGGAGATCTGCAGAAATAGATGATTTTGATGTTGGAACTTCTAGTGAGCATAATTGTGCAATTACGCCTCGTTGTTCTTTCTTTAGAAGCTTTTGTCATGACATTAGAGCTTATTATCCTTCTCGGCTTCCCCGCAATACCCCGTAATTCAACTTCCTTTCCTTTCGAAAAAAAATTTCAAGAAAAGTTCTTGAAAATTAAAAAGCTACCGTCCCCAAAGATTGTAACCATTGTACTCCTAGTACAACATCAGCACCTCCCATAGGAATGGAAAGCATTGGACTAGTCAATACATATTCCCCCCATGGTTAGCTTGATATTATGGCATTTTCCAGAGCAATTTATAGTTCCTCCATTTGCAACCATCACTTGACATTTGCGGTGTTGGGTATAGGAAACAATTTAATTCCTTGGCTACCTTATAATGAATAAAATTATGGGTGCTACTCGAATCAATCAACACTATTACCCTTTTCTTCTTTATATGTCCTTCTATCTTGAGAGTTTGAGGAGTGGTAATTCCTGCCCAGGTGCATTACACGATATGGTCGGATTCATTTCTTCCTCTTCTAGGGGTGGTTCCTGGTGTATATCCTCTTCTTGTTCATTTTCTTCTTCTTCTTCACAATCTATGTAAAATAATTTCTTCTCATCACACTTATGACCTTTAGTGTATTTGCTATCACAACTGTAGCAAAGCCCTTTTTTCTCTTTTTTCTTCCAATTGTTGTGGTGTCAACCTTGTAGGTTGTGGAAATCTAGGCGTAGCAACACTTCCTTCTTTATAGAATTGAGTGGTAGGCTTCCTTGTCGCCATAATTTTACATTCAACTTTTTCTTGCCAACTCGAATGCCTTCTCCAATGAATCAGGGTTCCAAAACGCAAACTTCATGTTGGATGTTATCCTTTAAAGTGCCTAGGAAGAGATCAATCTGTGTTCCTCTCGTAAGATCAGTTACCCTTATATTCAATTTTTTGGAAGTCCTCAATGTGCTCGCCCCCACTAAACCCTTTTGTTTGAGATTTATCAATTGGGTAAAGAAGGTGTTGCTCTTTGTATCCTCATAATGTGCTATCATTTCCTCCGTAAAAATTGACCAAGTGACAATTTTTTTTACGGGAGCAAAGCCATTGATACCATACAAATGTATTTTGTTCTAAATGTAAAGTTGCAATGCGTACCTTTTGCGTGTTTTGCACGTTATGGAGATCAAAATATTGCTCCATCCGTAGTATCCATGTTACGGGATCCTTTCCATCAAACTTCCTCATATCCATTTTTTGGAATATGGTGGTTCTTCCCGCCAACATTCGAGTTTATGGAATCATGATTAACATTTATTTTGTTCTCATCGGGAGGTTCTTCTCCTATATTTCCGCCATTAGGAATCATTTCTGGTTTTAAGCTTGTCATCAAGCCTTCCATGTATGATTTTAGATCATTCTTCATGTCATCCATCTTAGCTTCCATGCCGACTTCCATGCCATCCATCTTAGCTTCCAAACCATTCATCTTAGTTTCCACGCCTTTCTTCAAAACTTCCATTTCATTTTTTTGTTGTTCTTTGCGAGAGCGAAATTTGTTGCATTTGCTCTTGTAATTTTGACATGTCATGTTGCCATTCTTCATCTTCATGAGTAATAGTAGAGCCTTCTAAAGGCTTAATGGGTGTTGAATTATTTTTTAGGGGCCATTTCAGACTCCAATATTGATATCTATTCTACAATAGGCCCTTGCAATCAATTCAACTTGATTCTTCAAACAAGACTTATGCAATTCGGGAAAAAAATACACACCTTTTACTAGCTTTGAGGAGCTCGATATTGAAATTGTATTATCTCTGTGCTTGAAAATCTTCGATATCTGAAATTCAGCCCCTGTATTAGCCCTCTGAAGCTTCTTTCAAATGCCACGAGTCTGACCTGATTTTGATGCTCCAAGACAAAGTTGTGTCCAATCTCCCACAATGACCTAATTATGGACTGGTTCAAATGAGAGCGAACTTGTACGACTTGCCACGTGTCACTGTTTTGTCCTTTGTCTCTGAAATTGATAGCGAAGAAACTACAGGCTGTGTACTTGTGACCACTTTTAACGGCACTCCAATCCAATCTTCAGAGAGAGAGTTATTAAACTTTTCCCACGATCACCTCTTTGAGATGAAATTCGGGAGCTCGAAAAAGCACTACCTTCCACAGATCATATCTCCAACAATATTGCGAACCAAGTTCTGAAATTTTTTTGACGAATTTCCTCAGGGAGTTTCAGCTTCGCACCATATGAATTTCAGACTCTGACCCTTCGTACAACAAAATTTATAGCGCAAATTCCACGATGACCTGTTTATGAGCCTGAAAAAATACCTAACTTCCACAGATGATATCTCCTCAAATATTGTGAACCAAGATCTGAAATGTTTAGACAACCTTCCTCAAGATTTCAGCTTCGCACCCTAAAAATTTCAGCTTCTGAAGCTTCGTAGAAAAACAGTTATAGTGAAAATGCCACGATGACTGTTTGGAGCAGCGAAACCCTAGAATCCAAAAAGCTGCGATACCAAATGTTGTGTAACCAACTCAAAAAGAAAAGAAAAGAGATATAAACGCCTTAGAAATGAGCCACTTCGAGGGGGGCAACCTCCAATACATTACATAAATGAACAATTCTTGGATGATACAATTCACAAAACCTCCTTTCTATATATAGGAGTCCATGGGGGCCATAATGTAATCCTAGTGGGCCACAATGTAATCCTAGCCGACCTAACAATAATAATTTAAGGGCACAATAATAACAAAATGGGGGTTACAAGGGTACAATAATAACAATAAGGGGTTTACACTAACAATAATAAGGGGCTATACTAGTGATATAGGGACCTAACAGACAATGGTCCATAATAAATGCAAAGCAATATTATACTAACAGACAGTGAAAAATATTATACTAACAGACATTGAATACTAAGTAGTAACAATTGGTTAATTACTTTTTGGTTGTTCCCAACGGACAATGAATACTAAGTAGACACAATTGGCTAATTACTTGTTCGTTGTTCAATGAATACTAAGTAGCAACAATTAGCTAATTACTTGTTCATTGTTCCCAACTCGTAGAATTGGAGAACCATAATTAGTTTATGTTATAGGGTATAACATGCCTTAGGGAGACTACGTCACGCAAAATTCTTGTCCTGTATCTTCAGTTTTTTTCCCTAATAGGGCATATTCTCCTGTTTCATGGTATTATATGCCTGCATGCTATGCAAGAATTTTCAAAATTTCAATGGCATTGCTTCCAACAATGATAAGCTCGAGCATATTAGTTCTAGACTTACAATGTCAAACTATTATTGAAAGCATTGTTTGTATTCAATGATTAAAATTTTGATAATATGGCTGCACCACAATGTTGCCTTATGTTTATGGGAATGATACTACTACTGCATGTACAAGTTGATGATCGAGGATTATTTTGATAAGTCAATTTGTATGCTGCCATTGAGAGGTCTGTGAGGTAATTTGGTCTGTTGTTTGTCCCTTGTACCTTTCCTTACCCCTCTTCTTTCTCATTTTCCCGTCCCTTGCACCCTCCCCTAACCCTGATCCTGACCTTTATCCTTAATCTTCACCCTTATCCTTTTCCAATCCCTAATCCTAACCCTGATCCTAACCCTGATCAAGCATCGACCGAAGACAAAAACAAAATATTGTAGCTAATGTCCAAGTGGGATTATTCATTTTCTACTCTACTGTAGCTTACTTGAAGTGGTAATTTTTTCAGTGAAATCAAATATCCACTGCAACCACCTCAAGAAAGCATGAATACATGCAATTCTCCCTTCGTGCTTGACAACATATATAACAGAGATATATCAAAAATCAACTTACTGAATTCAAGAAAGCATCAATCCATGCATTTCTCCCTTTGTGCTTGATCACCATATATAACAGAGATATATCAAGCACGTTAAAAATGCACCCAAACACCTGAACAAGGATCATGTCTTCCTTTGAACCTGCAAATAAAGAAAAAAATGCTACAAGATTTGTCTATATTCTCCGGCGGTGGGCTGATGTACTCTTTGCCCGGATCTAAAAATTTCATCAAATCAACATAATTACAAATATGTTCTACACTATTTGTTTGCTAGATAACACTTTGTTCATCTAGATGGCTGCAAATGTTGATCTCCTCTTCATCCAACCGATCGAAATCTAATGTCTTCAATGATTAGGCTTGTGGGAAATCTAAATACATTAAGCTTGTTGTTCGGATCCGAAATTCTTTAATGAGAAACTCTTATATAGTGGAAGAAACTTGTTCTTCAAATTAGATGAACAAAATAATTTAACACACACTTCAGCATTTTCAAGACTTGATTCAATCCCATTTTCGATAGGATGATCGTAGTTGTCTTGTTCTTCTTGGTTATCATAATGCAATATTTCTAGAGTGGTGTGGAAGTATTTTCAATGTGTCTTATGGTATCATAATATCATTTTATTTGTTGGAACATGGAGCTCCATTTCTCATAGTTATTTTGTGCCCAATTCCAAAATAAGGCATCCAATCATCCTGGAAAAGAGGCAATTTATCCTCTTCTCAATCCATTAAACCAACTTCTCGCCTCATCCTTGAGGCTAAGCATAAGGTGCAAAAAATTCAAAAAGGGCGAAAACCTTGGAGATGATTTAACACACACTTTAGCATTTTCAAGACTTGATTCAATCCCATTTTCAATAGGATGATCGTAGTTGTCTTGTTCTTCTTGGTTATCATAATTCAATATTGCTAGAGTGGTGTGGAAGTCCTTTCAATGTGTCTTATGGTATCATAATATCATTTTATTTGTTGGAACATGGAGCTCCATTTCTCATAGTCATTTTGTGCCCAATGCCAAAAGAAGGCATCCAATCATCCTGGAAAAGAGGCAATTTATCCTCTTCTCAATCCAGTAAACCAACTTCTCGCCTCATCCTTGAGGCTAAGCATAAGGTGCAAAAAATTCAAAGGGGAGAAAACCTTGGTAACTTACATTCTTCCATTACAACCTTTGTATTTTTCAGAATTATTTTTATTTCTTCAAATAGTAGCTGGATGTCGCACCATATTACTTGTAACTGAGTGTCCCGCCATATTACTTGAAACTAGTTTCCTTTTCTTTGATTAGTGCTCACGCCCTTGGAAATCCTACCATTGCTCCTACAATTATGGTTACTTGCTTTACTATTGGATCAATTTAACCTTGTGGATCATTCAAATTTCGCATGTGTTGGATGTGGTGACTTTCTCTTGTCGGTTGTTGTTGGGTAAACATATGCATAAATCCCAGAAATTATATCAACTTTGGTTCTTGTAAGCTTCAATATGTAATCATAAGAAATTAAATAACATAGCTTATTCTGGCCTATGCTAAAAACTAATTCCGGCAAACTATACTTAAACACAAATTGCAAGAAATGAACATTAAGCATGTATGAAATGAAGGAAAACAATTTGTTGTAAATTCCATAAAGATGTCTTATACACTAGGTTTCTCGGTGCAGATTTCTCGGCATAGGATCAAATGAATCTAGCCCCTGCCTTGTTTTGTGCAATGCATATTACACATTTCTGCCACGCCTGTTTCTCCTCATGCGTAGTTTCTGTCATCAATTCTATCTACCTTGATCTATGTCCAGGTCAAATAGTTTTGAGTTCTATTCCTAGTCATTGCTTTCTAATCGCTCTCTATCTCATAGTATTTGAAATATTTGTTTGTAACTAGGTCCTACACACATACATTTGTTATGGATATAGTATCTTTCAACTCACTTTAGACTTTTCCCTGTGATTGATGCCATATAGTTTTTTTAGTCCTGAATAATAAAACTCTTGTTTTTTCATTAACATCAGAAAAAAAAACTAACAAGGAGAATATATAGACATCGTAGACCTTAACCAGTAGAAACTAGTATGTTTGCTCACTATGTATCATAAATCTATCTCCACCTTGGATTTGTTATACATGGTGAAAAATATGATACAAATCTATTTATGAATTATTTCAGCGCTTAATTAATGTTTCAGTTTACTGCTTCTGTGCATTTACTATTGGTCATAATTATGTCTAAGACTTTCTTCTTAGACCGGACATCAAAACAAGTTAATGTTTCACTTTACTTGTATACGTGCATTGACTATTCGTCATAATTATGTCTATTTTTTCATTAATATCAGAAAAAAACTAGCAAGGAGAACATCTAGACATCATAGACATTAACCATTAGTAACTGTATGTTTGATCACTATGTAGCATAAATCGGTCTCCACCTTGGAGTTGCTATACATGGTGAAATATATGATACAAAGCTATTTATGAATTATTTCAGCACTTAATTAATGTTTCAGTTTACTGCTTCTGTGCATTGACTATTGGTCATAAATATATCGAAGACTTTCTTCTTAGAACAGACATCAAAACTAGCTAATGTTTCACTTTACTACTTCTGTGCATTGGCTATTAGTCATAATTATGTCTAAGACTTTGTTGTTAGACCAGACATCAAAACTACTACCAGTGATGAGCAATGTTTCTCTTAAACAATTAGTATTGGCATTTACAATTTTCTAGACTCTATATTGTTTACAGTTATTAATTTATGTGTTAATTATTAACATTTCTGTTCTTGGATATTTACTGTTTAATTTATGTATTAATTATTAACATTTATGTTCATGGATCTTTCATTTGTTTAACTAGCTTGCATCACGGCCACATACGCGAGTCTCGGTAGTTCGATGGGTAGTTCTAGTGACATTTGCAATCTCAACCATTCATTAAACAGTAACAGACTTATTGAGAGGTACACAATCATTATGTCTGTGTCATTTGAAAAAGACAAGTTGACATTAGTTTTGGAAAAGCCTAACCTATTGCGTGTCAAAAATTTCTTATACTCGATTGGTACTTTGTTTGTTTGATAGTTTAGAACTTTTACTATGTTTTAGATACACATCAATAGAGTTAAGAAAAGGAACAGTACAATATTTTAGAAAATGTCTAGAAAATCAAGATGAAGAAGAAATTTCATCTTATGATAATGAACTACATGAACAATCACTAAAAGAAATGCATAACATTAGCAGCAGTGAATTGTATTTAGACAAAATGACTAGTTCAGCATCACATGATATCCTACTAGAATCTAGGGGCTTATGGGGAGATATCTTCTGTATACATTGGCTATCAAATTGGTTGAAAATTCCAATTAGAGTTTGGTCCAAAATGAATGCAAGAGCATATTTGCACTTTAACTCAAGTCTTGCAACAAATACCTGTGACATTTTATTCCATGACGAGAATCCTCTCAATGGCCACTTTGAACCTTTGGTTTCTAGACAAGAAAGAAAAACCTTGTATGAAAAAATGAGCAAATCAAATGTCAAAAAATAAAATGTTATGATGTCTGTCTCACCTGAAAAATACAAATTGACCTATGTCTTGGCAAATCATATTCTCACTTGCGTAAATAATTTCATATATTTGGCTGGAGAATGTTTGTTTGATACGTTAGAACTTTTACTGCATTCTAGATACACATCTATAGAATTAAGGACAGGAACAATAGAGTACTTTAAAAAGTGCCTAGAGAAACAAGATGAAGAAGCAATTTTGTCTTATGAACATGAATTGCACGAAGAGTCGTTAAAAGAAATGCACAGTATAGCAATCGCGAATTGTATTTGGACAAAATGTCTAGGTCAGCATCAACTCATATCCCACTAGAACCTAGAGGCCTATGGGGAGATATTTTCTGCGTACATTGGCTATCGAATTGGTTAAAAATTCCAATTAGATTTTGGTCCAAAACAAATATGAGAATTTATCTGCACTTTAATTCAACAATTGCAACAAACAATATCGATATATTGTTCCATGACGAAGATCCTCTTAATGGGAATTTTTAACCTTTTCTATGTAGAGGAGGCTATGATCCAGCAACTAATATCAATACTGAGAACACTATAATGTTTCAAGTAGCACATTCGCCAAAAAACAATACTCAAACACAACCTAAAGCAAAAAGTCAACTTGTCAAGGGTCAATTGAAACAATCTTGTTACTTTAATAAGGATAAAAAAGGTTTATATTTGCATGTGTTGAAGCACATCATTTGAAAAAAGTTGCCGACACAAACAATACGACTTGCATATAACACAATGAAAATGAAACAAGAAGTAGTTGTAGAAGATCTAGAAGATATTAGTGACATAATCATATTTCAGTCACTTAGACAACTAAAAAAACATATCAGGTACATGTCACAAAGAGAAATTATAAGTACTTCTCGCTTAAACAAACAGAAGAAAAGGTTATCTTTCCACGCACTGAAATTCATTATACGAAAAAAAAAAAAAAACACAGAAAATGAAACTTGTATATAACACAAAAATAGTGAAACAAGAGCTAGTTATAGAAAATTTAGAACCTGATGCATATACAACATCAAAGAATCTTTTAGGACATATAAAGAGATCAAAAAGAACTGGTACATTAATCCAAGCAAAGCCAATGAAAAAATCAACAAAAATATTAACCTTTGACCATGAATATCGAACACGGATAAGTGACACTCCTATTTTTGACTGTTCACGTTGCGAAAGAACGTTTTTCAAAAGAGATGTTTCTTGTACAAAACCATCAAAGATTCTTGTTAACAGTACAAGTTTTCATAGTGCAAATACCTACATTTGCAAACATTGCAAAAAAGCAATTGAAAATGACACAATCCCTAAATTTGTAGTTCCTGAACAAATAAGAAGAAACAATGCCACTGAGACACTTACACAACTAACTGAACTAGAAGAAAGACTAGTTGCATTAAGACTACCCTTCTTGCAAATAAAAGAAATGGGTCATCGACATAAAAAGCCTCAACTAGGGTTAACTGGGGGTGTCATTAATGTGCCTACTAACATTTCTAGAATTCAGTCTGCAATGCCTCGAACTATAAGAGAGATTGACACAATGGAAATTGTTCTCAAAAAAAGTTTAAAATTCAAAAGTGCTTATGCATTTGGTCGAGTTTGAGTTCACAAAGTCATGAAAGCATCAAAACAATTGTGCAAAAGACTGCTTTATAAGCTAGAAAACGCTACCATAAATGAAAATTGGAAACAAGCATTTCTAGAAAACCAAGAAACATTCAAAAGTTCAGATGAAGTTGAAAATAGAAAAAATGATAACCAAGATATCCATGAACCGTCCACAAAAACATTGGTTCATGGATTCATTAATGCACATACTATCCATGACCTTGTAAATAAACAAATTAATATTTCACTTGCTGCAGGATACATGCCATTAGGGATTTTCAAAGATAAGTACTCGGGAAGAGATGAGTTTCCCATCACTCTTCTATGGAAACAAACGACCAAGTGATATGTTACAAAACTTTCACATATCAAAATATTTGTCAATGGGAGGTGCTTCACAGAAACCATGATTTTGCTTACCATACGACTAACCTATTTTATAAACCAATTCGCATTATCATAAATCAGGTTTTGAACACAATGTGGATAAGGATTAGAAAAGGCCAACTAAAGGGAAGGAAACTAGTTGCAAAAGATGTAAATTCAAAACCAAATTTGGATCGTATTTTAAAGTCTGAAATTGGGTACATGGACCTAAAGACAATTCGTACTTCACCAGACTACCATCAACAAATGTGTAACAAACTCTATGCAATGATTCGACAACTAGGCCCACCCACTTTCTTTGTGTCATTTAGTAGCGCGAGCATCTTTGGGATCCTCTAATGATCGCATTAAGACATATAAAACAAAACACTAGAAGACCCAGCACAAATGAATTAGACGAAAATGAGCCGCACTCATTAATAATAAATGACCCTGTTACTTGTGTACGTTATTATAGGTCTAGAAGAGACGCTTTGCACCAATTAATATCTCACAATCACCAGTACTATGGAAAAATCAATGACTATTTCTATGTTACACAATTCCAAAATCGAGGTAGTGAACATGAACATGGCTTATTATGGATAGCCTCTGCGTCGATCTATGCTAAACAATAAAATATTGAAATCAAAAATTTTGTTGATAAATACTTGTCGACTAACTCATCAGTACTTGCAAAAGAGCTTAGAGCATTACAACATCATTCCCACACAAACAGTTGCAAGAAGCATAAAAATTCTAATTGCAGATTCAATTTTCCTATACCACCAATGAAGACAACCAAAATTCTGGAGCATATTGAATTTGATAGCAGTCGAAAAAAAACACATGCAAAACTAATATTTGAAACCATTAACAATACCAGATATGACGAAAGTGATCATTTGATAGCTTTTTAGAAAGTCTTGGACTTGCACAAGAGAAATACATACATGCAATACAATTTACACTAAATCGAACAACCTTATTGTTGCAAAGAAAGCCAATTGACACATGGACCAATAACTTTACAAAACATATTCCAGGAATTTGGATTACAAATACTGATTCGCAATTTGTACTTGATTCATATGCAGTTTGCAATGTCTCGTATTTCTTACATGACAAAAGAAGATAAAACCCTTACAAGAACATTTAGGAAAATACACGAAGATCATTTCAAAACAAAAACTGACATCATGAATACCATTAGTTCTTTGTGGATGGATTTAGTGAACTTGCAACAAATTTCTGCACATCAAGAAATGCATATTGTCTTGTCGCTTCCACTAAACTCTAGTTCACGAAAATGAATTTTCATTAACACATCTCCTATAAACGAACATGCATTTGTCCTCAAAAATAAAAAAGAATTACAAAAGGAACCAGATGACTCAGAAGATAACATGTGCCCATCAATAATTGAGTACTATATATCACGTCCTATGGCTATTGATGGTGTATGTTTAGCAGAATTTGCATCTAGTTATACAAAGAGAGGACAAAAACGCAAACAAGCAAATAAACCATACGTGATTCGATACATCGGGTATAAAAAATACAAGGACATTGAAAATCATTGCAGAGAACAACTAATGTTATACTATTCATATCAACTAAGTGAACTTACAATCAAACAACACCATGCAACTTGGGAATCTGCATATATTGCATTTGAGAGAACTTTAAGCAAAATTAACAAAAGTTCAAGTTTGTCACAACACCTACATGGGGTGACATAGACGATGCAATTAATACAATAGAAACATAACCTGAACAACTATTCAACATAAACAATTTAAAATCAAATGAAACAGAAGCTACAAGAATACCTAAACGCATAGATGACAAATACGAAATCTACGACTGTCAAATGATTTGCAGCATTTCCAAGATACAAAGAACTTTGCTTCACGATCTATGAGACCATACAAAAGTGTAAAGCGACCACATGTACTTGAAGACCAAGAGTATTATAACTATATGTGATAATTAAACATAGAACCAGCAAGAATAGTCGATGATGTTGTAACAACAAAACTATATAGGCCAGATGAACTTATCTATTTGCTATTAACAGGAGGCAGAGGAATAGGAAAGACACACACGAGCTTAAGGCAATTTTTCAGTCATTAGTACGAATACATAATCGGGAATTTCCTTATAACCCATCACAACTAAAAGGAATAATCACTGCATATACAGGAAAAGATGCATTTAATACTGGTGGTGTGACATTGCATTCTGCATTCTATTTTCCCTTTAACAAAGCAAATTTCCCTTCTCTAAACAATGAAAAACTAGACACATTGTCAAAGAATTTCCAACAATTGTGTGTAGTTTTCATAGATGAAGCATCACTTGTAGGTGCAACAAAACTATATCAAGTTGATAAGAAACTTCGATAAATCTTACACTCACCAACCTCATATTTCGGGAATGTCGACATGATATTCTCTGGCGATCTCTATCAGGAAAATCCTGTTAGACACTCTCTTATATTTGAAAGCCCAAAAATAAATAAAGACACAATTCCATATCAATTTTGGACAGAGAAAATAAAATGTTATCAACTACACAAAACAATGCGTCAAAATGATCCATTGTTCAACGATATTCTAAATAGGATGAGATTAAATATGAAAACAGACAAAGATATCGCATACATAAATGAAAATTGCCATAGGTCCCCTCCTTTAAGTCCACTTTTCCCATACATTTTCTATCGAAACAAGGATGTCCAAAATCACAATGCAAAAATGCTTTCACGAACAATGGGACAACAAATATTACTTACTGTAATTGACAATTACGAGACTACTGGATCAAACTATTTTGCTTTTGATAAAACAATTTCATTGCCATCAACAATTACACTGAAAAAAAAAAAACATGTTAGTTGAACTATATGCAGGAAACTATAATACCAATGATGGATTATTTAATAGTGTTGAAGGCATTTTCAAATTCTATTCATCTAATGACGTTGTCTAGATAGAATTTTCATATATGGACATTTGCAAAGAACAAAGAAAAAAATACAAAGAACTATATGAAACAAATATTTTTCCCTCTTGGACACCAATCTTGCGAATTGCAAAACCACTAGCAATGTCCCATAACAAACTAGAAATAACAATTCGAAAACAATTTTCAATACAACTAGCTTGTGCACGAACAATACATCGAACGCAAGGATTGACATTGGACAAACTTTCATTCGACCCAACTGGAGTGACAAAACATGGTCTACTCTATACTGCACTATCACGTGTCAAAACTATTAACTCATTATATTTTCTTAGCAAATTAAGTCACAAAATTTTTCATGTGAAAGACAAGGTACTAGACTAAATGACAAGGTTCACATCAACTGCTACATGTGAACTAGAATTTGGGAAAAAGATATCTAATAACAAAAATGTTTTATCAATTGCAACTCTAAACACACGTAGTCTATATGCACATATTTATGATGTCGTGCATCATACTGATCTAATGGAAAATATGTTTCTTTGTTTTCAAGAAACTCATTTGCAGGCCCCTCCAACAAATAAACAATTCTTCCCATTCAACTTTGCAATAGCACATTCTATACATGGAATACTCACTTGTATAGAAAATAAAATAACAATCCAAGCAACAAAAACATTCTGCAACAACAAAACTGAACTTAATTTAACAGACATGTACTTTCAACAACCAATTTGTTTAATTAACATCTATGCAGCCCCATTTGAACAAGTATCTACAATAATACAAATGATTAGAGACGAAAAATCACAAACTACACATACTAATTCTATTTTCTTAGTCATTGGTGACTTGAACATTGACATCCAACAACAAACAACTCGTACTGGAACCTTTGTATAATACATGGAAACACAAAACTTACAAGAAATAACAAGCAAGTTATCGCCACGCAGAAACACAAAAATAGATCACATTTGGACAAATTTTCCTATTAAACAATGTGAAATCAATGTCTCATGGGTGTTATCACCTGATCTGAACCTTAGGCTAAAAAAGGAAAATCAGGGTAACCTTTAAACCACGCTCAGCCTTGTAGCTAGCCCTACAAGGTCAAGAGAGGGCTCTCTCCATGAAAATATATTCAACAAAGTACAATTATGAACTGATTTTAGGCTAGGTATAATAATGGGAAAAAAATTTAATGAATAAATTTTCATGGATGTATGGAACAAATGGGACAGTTTAAAACGAGGAATTAAATCAGGGATACAGGGTATTTCATGGGGCAAGGTAGGCAGGAAATTTTACCAATTAAGCTTAAATAATGATGAGATGGTAAGACTGGTGAGGAGTGTTGAGCCTCAAAATTGTGCTTTCCTTCACTTCATTTTACCTCATTTTCCCTTGTCCATTGCTATTCTAGACCCAATTGATCAATGAATATAGTTAAAATTACTTCTAGAATGATTTACATGGTCGACTTGTTAAATTTTGTGATTTTTTGCCATTATAAAGCATTTTGACCGGAACTAGTCGCGGGAATGCGGACATTCAGTAGCTAACCGAGCGATTCTAGCATTTGCCTTCATGTTTGAGTATGTTCCGGGTGGCCTCTTGAGAAAAAACCGCATATGGGCATGATCCACGTCATGTCTACATGGTTCGTTGCTCATCATGGAGGAAGAAACGAAGTTCGGGGTATGGTTTTGAACGTGGGGAACACATTTAGGAAGGAAGACTTCTATTAGAATTTGTCTCGGTCCCGGATGTCTTTTTCTCTTCACGCAGCCACTTCAAAGAGTCCTAACGTGATTCCCATAAGGAAAGACAATGTTCCTGAATTATTGCAATTATTGTTATGTGCATTTGCTTTATAAAGACTTGGGAGACCGAGAGCTATGTTAGAGATTTTATGTTAGATTTGATGCTAGATTTTGTTTAGACTACTGTGCTACATTCACGAGACGCGAGTGTTATGTTCAAACTATTTCATCTTTAATGGAGCAGTACCGTGTTGTTCGAAGCGTGATTTAATTTGGAGTTGAATTCAGTCGGGTGGTAGAGGGCCCCTGCCTCTTGCACGGATTTATTTTGCTTAAATTAGATAAGTTTCTTAGCTGCCTTTACGTTTTGCATTTGAATTAATAGTTGTTTTAATTAGCTATCGTAGTCGTACTCATTCTAACTCTTCCACAAGAAGATGCTCTTCCAAAAGACTATAATGATGAATGTTGAATGACTATAGTATTGTAGGATTAGGAGTTGAATTTATAGTTGTTTTAACTAGCTACTCGTAGTTATATTCATTCTAACTCTTCCACAAGAAGACACTCTTCCAAAAGATTATAATGATGAATGATGAATAGCTATAGTCTTGTAGGATTTAGTTGTAGTTTTTTGTTGGTTCACTATCACAGTTACACTTGTTATAATCACTCTTCCACAAGAAGAAACTCTTCCAAGAAATTCTTAAGAAGTTCAAGACATGACCGTGATAATGAATAATTTAGTTGTGTGTTTGTACTAAGTATCATCTCTGTTCTTGCTCTTAAACGCTTGCCCAAGACATCATAATGACGAGTAGGGTATGGATGTGATAACTTAGTTTTTCACTTGCTTTCAGTCTATTTGCTTACAATTGCACTCAATTACACAGTCAGAATTGTTCTACCTCTTCCAAAAGAAGGAACTCTTCCAAAATATCATTAATGATGAACAAACAGATTGTGTAACTTCATAGAATAATGCATGTTAGCATAGTTAGAATGCTCCGGAGTTTCATTGCATTTAACTCATGTTCAGTTACTTTGTTTCAAGTTTGATGATGACTTATAGTTCAAAATTGTTCTAGATTAGTGGCATCTTAGGTTCATTCTTAGATTAACTCATTGCACTTGCACTTCATATTCAAATTGTCATCCATTGCACAATAGATTACTTTAGTTGTTAGGATTAACAAGACAACCTTCATTATTCACAAACCTCTTCTTGTTCTAAAATCCCTAATTGATCTATAACCATATGAACAGAAGACAACATCATTCTAAGGCCTGAAGTACCTCTGCAATTTCCTCATCATTTTATAAACAGAGCTCTTCCTCAAGAGACTACTTTGGAAAGAAATCAATAACTCTTGAGTAAAAGGTTTTGTGACATTCAATTAAATTGCAGAATAGAGATAGGAGCTAGTTCTAGAATAGAAGATCTTATGATGATAACAATGTCTTTCCTCTAATTATGTTTCAAATCTCTAATCAAGGACAAAGTATTGCATCATTGTAAGTTGGTTGTTTCACTGTCTATTTAGAGAATTTGCATACTTAGTGATCATTTCTCAAGTTTAGTTTGTGTTTTGAATCATTTGTTTAAAAGTCATTATCAAGCTTTGCTTTTATTTAGTCATAGTTTAGATTTAATTTTGCTTCAGTATTCCCAATTGCATTTGCCATTTTTCATTCCATCAATTAGGCTTAACTCTGTTTTTAATCACCAGCTTCTTTCCACTAGCTTTCTAGGCATTTTCCTGCAAACATAAAACCACCAAAAGACCAAAAACATCATAAACACTACACACAACGCAGTAAGAAACAAGCACCTAGGTACATACAGTACACTTCACTTCAGCAGTTTACAAATCCTGGTTGACAATTAAATGAGCTCAGTTTAGGAGACTAGATTGAGACCAAACATTTTGGCGCCGTTGCCGGGGAAGTGAAAACTAGGTAAACTTTGTTTCTTAGCATCCAAAAACAATTTTATGCGTAGGGAGAGAGATTCAAGGGGAAGATTTATAAGCAGCAGAGGCAGAAGTTTGATTTCTAGAACACCACTTGTTTCATCTAGATCCAGAACTAGTACACCTTCAACTCAAACCCATCTTCCATCCTTTACCGATCCTGGACTTCTAGAAGATCTAAGGTCACCTATTCCATTAGAAAAACCTTCCACTTCATCCACTGAACCTGCCATAGAAGAAGATCTAAAAACTCTTGTTGGGGATACAAACCTTTCTACTTCCACAGGAGAGTCAACCATGGCAGAAGAACGAGGGGGAGGAGTTTTTAATGGAGAACACACATTATTTGGAGGAGGAGGTAGAGGTAGAGGTAGAGGAGAAGGAGGAAGAGGAGAAGGAGGTAGAGGTGCAGATGGAGGAAGAGGTAGAATAGGAAGCTCTTTTGGGTTCCCTATACTTGATGAAGAAACCAATACAACCATGAAAACCATTTCGCCCTCTGTCCTTCCAAACTTCTATGGACTTAAAACTGAAGATCCTGAAACTTTCTTATTCGAATTTGAAGTGTTGTGTAGGACTTATGACTACTTACAAGATGCTCAAAAACTAAAATTATTTCCTTCAACTTTGAAGGGAGCAGCATTGAAGTGGTTTATGAGTCTAATCAGTAGTTCTATTAGAACATGGGAAGACATGAAACAAGCATTTCTAGAGAGATACTTAGATTATTGTATGCCGGTTAATCATAAGGAAGAAGTGTTCAAGATGTTACAAAAAGAAGATGAAAACTTAGAAGATTTGTTGGAAAGATTTAATTATAACATCAAAAGGGCAAAAATGGAAAATCTAGATCAAGACACCTTAAAAGCTCTTTTGTTGAAAACAATTAGGGATGAATGGTTGGATATTCTTAACATGATGGGAAAAGGGGATATATCACAACTTACATTACCTGAAATATCTGAGTTATGTATCAACCTTTCCAGAGGGAAATCTAAAACTGTCAAAGGTCCAAGAGATCCCTCTCTTGCAAGGGCAAGTAAATCTGCTTCTGGGACAGTAAGTAGATCATAAATAGGACACATGCTTGATGATTTTAAGTCTGACATCTTAGGGAGTCTTAGTGAACAAATAGACACCCTTAAGATACAAAACAAGCAGAAGGCTGAATCTGATGCTTTGGCAATCTTTTGTCCCAAATGTAGAAAGAAACATGCCTTAAGAGAGTGTTCTTTGGATGTAAAAGTTATAGAAACCTGTGTCATTTGTTTTGAGAAACATGAGACCAAGAATTGTCCTTCTCTTCCCGGTCTCAAGGCTGTTTTTCAGGAAGAAAATCCTACAGACTCCACAGAATCTCTTAACTTTGTATCTAGAAGACCTTGGCAGGGACCTCAGACACAAGGATTCCATGATCAAATGTATAATCAACCTCCACCTTGGAATTCTTGGCAGCAACCTTGGCCCCAATTTCAAAATCAATCGCAATCTTGGGCGCAAGGAACACAAAGTCCCTATGGAAGATACTCTCCATATTATCAGTATCCACCATCCTATCCACCATATCCACATTTTTATCCTTAGAATCCTCAACAAAATTTTCAACAAAATCCTCAACAACATCATCAGAACCAACCACATCAAAATCAACCACTTCCATTACCATTCCCTCAAAAATCCAATCAATTTCCATCTCAACCCATATCAAACCCCAATAATAAAAACCCTCAGAATACATACATGATAGAAGGTCAACAATTTCCAACTTATTTAATTACTCCTCTAGACCTTAGTGATGTTCAACTTAGGTCTGGAAGGATACTTGAGAAGAGGAAACCTTCTGTGATCATACAAGAACAAGATAATTTTGAGGAAGACTCCCTACGGGTTAATAAAAGTCTTGAGGAAGATACATCCTTTCAAGATCAAAACATTGAAAAACTGAAACAAAAAGATCCAATAAATCCAACTCCAGTATTAGAGCAACCATCCACATCTACTTCTATACCTCCCTTTCCGGAAAGACCACAAATTGATAAAGGTGTAGAAAAACAAATCATGGTGCCTAATTATGATTTCTTAGATGAATTGAGAAATGTTTGCATTAAAATTTCATTATTGCAAGCCATCAAGGAAATCCCAATTTTATCCAAAACAATAAAGGAGTTGAGTATGAAGACAACAAGAAAAAGAATAAGAGAAACCAAGAAAATTCAACTGGTAGGACAAATAGCAGACATTATGATGGGCAAGATTACTATTCCAAAGTATCTTGACCCAGGAAATCCAGTTGTCAAAATTCACATCAATGGAATTGAAATTCAAAACACACTCATTGACTTAGGAGCAGCAATAAATATCATGAGCAGACAAATCATGGACAAACTGAAACTTCCTAATCTTCTCTTTACACCCACACTATTACAATTAGCAGATAGATC
This sequence comes from Pinus albicaulis, assembly GCA_034641835.2. Classification (NCBI taxonomy): domain Eukaryota; kingdom Viridiplantae; phylum Streptophyta; class Pinopsida; order Pinales; family Pinaceae; genus Pinus; species Pinus albicaulis. The sequence goes on from CM076580.1 coordinate 757,926,809, forward strand.
TGTGATCAGACCAGATGGGGTAATAGAAGACATTCCAGTGTCCCTAGACTCTTGGGAGTACCCTGTGGATTTCATGATCCTAACTCCTAAGAATAATTTAGGAGGCCATCCTGTTATATTAGGAAGACCTTGGTTGGCCACAGCTGATGCTTTTATTAGTTGTAGGTCCGGTGATATGCATATTTCTGATGGTAGTTCAACAAAGAAATTCACTTTATATCCTCCAGCTAGGACAATTACAGATCTAGATGACACTCAATGGATAGAGGATGAAGAATATTTACAACCACTCTTCACAATTTCAGAAATTAGTGAAGATAATCAAATTCTGAATACTCTAGAAAACTTTGAATCCTCTCCAAAACACAAACATGAATCATTTCAAGAGGGATCCAATATTGAGTTTTTGTCATCTAGGCAGATGTCTCTTCATTCTATGGACAAATTTGGCAGCTCTACAAGTGAAATTTTTCCATGCAAAACCTTGAACATAAACAAAAACCTAGAAAAATCTCAACAAGAAGAGTTAGTCAAAGTATTACAGAGACATTCTTCTGCATATGCATGGGAATACACTGACATGAAAAGGATAAGTCCCAAGACTTGTACTCATCACATCTATATAGAGGCAAATTGCAAACCAATCAGACAGCCTCAAAGACGGATGAATCCAAATCTTAGGGAAATTGTTAAAGAGGAATTGCAAAAATTGTTAAATGTTAATTTCATCTATCCTATTTCAAATAGTCAGTGGGTTTCTCCTTTGGTAATTGTGCCAAAGAAAAATGGAAAATGGAGGGTGTGTGTTGACTACCGAGAATTGAATAAAGCTACTCTTAAAGACCATTTTCCCTTACCTTTCATAGATCAAGTATTAGATACATTAGCAGGTAAAAAGTACTTTTCATTCCTAGATGGGTTTAGTGGTTACAATCAAATCCAAGTAGCACTTGAAGACCAAGATAAAACCACATTTACTTGTCCTTCGGGTACCTATGCCTACCGAGTATTGCCATTTGGGTTATGCAATGCACCTGCAACATTCCAAAGGGCAGTATTAGGAATTTTTTCTGATCTGATACATGACTGTGTAGAGGTGTACATGGATGATTTCACAGTTTATGGGGACACATTTGAAGAGGCTTTAGAAAACTTGGAAAAAGTCTTAAAAAGATGTCAAGAAGCAAACCTTTCTCTTAGTCATGAAAAATGTTTTATGATGTTCATCGAAGGTATTGTTTTAGGGCACCACATTTCAGGGGATGGGATTAGAGTTGATGAGGCGAAAGTTGAAGCTATTTCTAACCTATCCATTCCAAGTTGTCAAAGAGATGTTAGAAGTTTTCTAGGATTTACAGGGTATTATCGGAGATTTATAGAAAACTTCACCAAAATAGCATCTCCTCTCTTCAAATTACTCACCAAAGATTGTGAATTTAAGTGGACTTCTGATTGCTAGTTAGCTTTTGAAACCCTGAAAACCAAAATTTCTGAAGCACCTATATTAAGGGGACCTAACTGGAAGTTACCTTTTCATATCTCGACAGATGCTTCCGATACAGCTCTAGGAGCAGTATTGGGACATAAAGATTTGATTCCCTATGCCATCTATTATACCAGTAAAAATTTGACTCCTGCAGAGTTAAACTATACTGTAACTGAAAAAGAGTTTTTAGCTGTTGTTCATGCCATAAACAAGTTTAGACACTATATAACAGGCTATGAAACTTTTGTTCACACTGATCATTCTGCCATTAGATACTTAATGAATAAATCAATCACTAATGGCAAAGTTATAAGATGGTTGTTACTATTGCAAGAATTCAACATTACTATTCTAGATAGGCCTGGAAAACAAAACACTGTGGCTGATTTCCTGTCTAGAATTCAAAATATCAAAGATGACACTCCGGTTGAAGATCAATTTCCTGATGAATATCTTTTTGCAATCTCTACTCAAACTCCATGGTTTGCTGATATTGCTAATTATTTAGTTTCAGGAAAATTTCCTTCAATTATAAATGCAAGGGATAAAAGAAAAATCATTAATGATAGTGCAAGATATTCATGGGTCGCTAATGAGTTGTACAAGACAGGTCCAGATTTGATTATTAGAAGGTGTGTTCGTGAAGATGAGATGCCCGAAATTCTCAAAGCATGTCATGATGAACCTTGTGGCGGACACTTTGCAGATAAGAGGACATCCTATAAGATCCTTAATTTAGGATATTATTGGCCATATTTGTTTAAAGATACAAGGGAGTATGTAAAAAGGTGTGACAGTTGCCAAAGGGTAGGGAAACCTTCTCCTTCAGGTGAGATGCCATTACAACCTCAGGTACACATTGAACCTTTTGAAAAATGGGCTTTGGATTTTGTAGGACCTATTAGTCCTCCATCAAGACAAAAGAAATATATATTAGTTTCCACTGATTATGTTACTAAGTGGGTAGAAGCTAAACCATTACTTGTTGCTAATGAATCATCTGTAGTTACTTTTATTTTTGAGGATATTTTTACTCGTTTTGGTGTCCCAAGGGAAATTGTTACAGATCAAGGAGCTCAATTTACATCAAGGCTAGTGGAGCAAATGATGGAGAAGTATAAAATCAGACATAGAACATCTACTCCTTATCATCCACAAGCAAATGGTCAAGTGGAATCCACTAATAAAGTCATTGAAGGAATCTTAACAAAGACTTTTCATCTACATAGAAGAGATTGGGTAGATAGGCTTCCTGAAGCCTTGTGGGCCTATAGAACTACATGGAGAAACACAACAGGCCATACTCCTTATGAGCTTGCTTATGGAAAGCAAGTTTTGTTTCCCATAGAGTTCCAAATTCAAACCTTCAAGATGGCAGTTCAGCTAGGACTTGATTTAACGGAGGCACAAAAGCATAGACTGGAGCAAATTAATGAATTGGATGAGATCAAACAAGATGCAGTTCAGAAAACAAGTCTAGTCCAACAACAAAGGGCTAGATGGCATGACAAGTACATCAAGGAGAAGAAATTCAAAGAGGGTGACTGGGCTCTCTTGTTTGATTCAAAATTCAAGGATTTTCAAGGGAAATTTCAGACACATTGGCTTGGGCCATATGAAATTGTTCGAATTTTTTATAATGGGGCAGTAAAAATCAGAACTATAGATGAAGAAGAGGCCACTTTTCTTGTGAATGGTCATAGACTAAAGCTATACCACAAGCCACTCTCAAAAGAAGAGTTTGTCAAGAAGTTCCAAGAAGACAATGATGTGAAGTTAATGAAGAAGAGTCTCTCTTCTTCATCAACTTGATTAAATTTTCTGAAGCATTTCTCTTCTAAAAAAAAATAAATAAATAAAGGTATAAACATGAAAACCAATCATTGATTGGCATGTTTATACAGAAAAGATAGGGTGAAAATCAGAGTCTCTCTGACACTCTAACTTTTCCCATTTTTGTTTTTACAAGCAGCTGTTACAAAAAATCATAAGTTCAGTTCCATAGTGCTTATGATTCATTTCATTTCATTTCACTCCATCCACTTATCCATCCATACTCCATTTCATTCCATCATTCATATTTCACTCCATTCCATATTTCATTAATCTCATTCCATCTTCCATCCATCTCATTTTCATGTCAAAATACAAAATTTGATATCTTGCTGTAAGTGAATAAAACATGTCATGAATTGCAGTACAGTCCTTATGTTCTTTCACTCCATTTCATAAACTGAATCCATTCCATTTCATCATCCACTTCATACATATCATAATCCATCATCCATTTCCATTCATACCATTTAACATTTCACCCATACTCCAAAAACATTCCATTTCATGATTAAAGTGCTCCACAGGAACATTCTGCAGCTCAGTGGACATTCTGCAGCTGATCAGCCTTTCTGCAGCCAGACAGTCTTTCCGCAGCTACAAACCCTGAAGGCATCAACCAGCAGACATCAGAATTGCAACAAAGTGACCCAGTGTATCCATGAATCAAAAGCATCAAGAAAATTATGAAGACTCCTCCAAAGGTGAACAAGAAGACAAAGGCTACAAAAAAAAAAAAAATCAAATGAAAGGCAGAGGTAACAAGTTTAAATTATAATGGCATTTCATAAAATTTTAGCATAGTTTAGTTATGGATTGTTCGAAAAGGTTGTTTTAATTGTTTTTATTGATCAAACACCAATAAACCCTCCACAGACTTTGGATTAAAATCTTCCATTTCAAATTTCATATCCGATATCATTTAAGCGGTTAAAAATGGCCGAGGTATTTGAATTCTCCACGTCTCTTAACCAAATCATTCAATGATGATTCCCTCTGCCATCGTAAAATCCTCCGCCGTCTCTTCAATCATTAATACATTCCCTCCACCTCACTCCACTACTTCATTCCGTGATCACTGCCATAACTTCATTCTGTAGCCGGCATTCCATTCCGAAGACAGAGATATTATTATCACCGAGAGCAGAGCCAAAGGATATCAGTTTGAATAGCGTTGAGCATTGTAAACTCAGAGCAGAGCAAAAGGGTAAATTTGGAAGCATAACAGCGTGAGAATTTGAAGCCATTTGATTCCGTGGGTATAAAAAGTATCACTGTGGCAGAGTTTGAGCATTTTTACTATAAACACAGAAGTGTAGCAGTATGGAGTTTGAAGTCTTTTGCTACCAGAGACAGAGGTGTTGCAGTGATTGAAATTGAAACCATTTGCTACCAAAGACAGAGGTGTTGCAGTGTTGAATTCGAAACCATCTGCTACCAAGAGCCAGAGGTATTGCAGTGAAGAAGTTGAAGCCAGTTGTCACTGTCAAACAGAGACATATCAGTCCAAAGTTCAATTGTCAAAAGAGGTATATTAGCCCGAAGTTTTGAAGCTGTTGCCACTATTAATCAGAGGTATGTCATTCTAAGTTTGAAGCCATTTCCATTCAGAACTTAAAGCCATTTCAATCCGAAGGTGAAAGTCATTGTTTTTGTGGATAGAAGAGTGTTAATTTGAATATTGAAGAAGCAATCATGGGTTTCATTGTAAGGACTGAACCAGTGGGTTCAAAATATTTAGAAGGCTACCCACAATGCAAAGAAATGTTACAACAAATAGGATGGCTTCAATTTTTGGATAAATTTAATGGCTTCCACAAGGAAGTCACTAAAACATTTGCAAGATCATTTCAAGGAACCGAAGTTGAAGTAGGAGATGTAAAATTTACTGTCACTGAAGTTTTCATTGCAGAGGCTACAGGGTTGCTCAGAACTGGAGAGAGATGGTTTAAAAATAGAGAATTCCACAATGACTCCTGGAAACAAATTTTAAAATCACCAGGTATGGATGTCAGTGTATTTAAGAAAGGAATTCCCAGTTCTGCATTGAAAAACAAATGGAGAAACATACTACTTCTTCTGCAAAAATTTATTACATGTGAGGGTAGATATGGAACATTTTATGTCTACCACATTAGACTAATGATGCATTTCCTGGGCGAAGACTTAAACCTACCATATTTCTTGCTTCAAATTCTGAAGAAGATGGCTTCCTGTGTTCAGAGAAGAGTTCAATTTTTAGAGACAACCCTATATCATCATGGTTTGGTCAAAATTTTGATTGAGCATCATCTAGCTAAAACAAATGATACATGGGATGATTTCTTAATAAGAAATCATTTTGAAGAAGCAAAAGAACCATCACTTGAACCACAGCCTACAAAGAGAAGTAGGAAATGGAGGGCTTCAAAAGTTGAAATTGATAAAACAATCCAAGAGAGCAGTGAGGAAATCATTTTAGAGAAGTTGACTCGAATCAAGAGGCAACTTAAGGAAGAGAAGGTAATCAAGGAATCTACCACAGAGAAAGGAGAGGGATCCTCTCAGCCTAGGAGGAGCCACAGATTAAAGGGAAAACTGAAGAAAACACTAATCAAACAAACAGGGGTAATCAATATAGAAGATGAAGAAACATCCATTGAAGAGGATGTCGAAGAGGATTTTTATGAAGGAACCCTTGAAATTGACCCTGCTCAACAGGAAATTTATGACTATGTGGAAACTTTGGAGAGGAGAGCTTCAGAAAGCAGAGAGAGAACCCCCAGTCCTCCACTGTCTGAAATAGATATATTAAGGAGGGATAGGTATGAGTTGGAATTATTGAATAGACACATCAAAAATGAGAATGAAATTCTCAAAGATCAAATCAAGCTCAAAACTGATATGAACTCAACCTTATCCCTGCATATAGACAAAGTGGAGAGGACCAATGAGAAGTTGAAGACAAAGAACAAAAAGCTGATCAGGGCACTCACCAACCTAAGGTTCAAACTTGTTATCAGGAAACCCAGAAGACCTCTAGCTTCTAGACAAAGGAGAAGGAGAGGATTAGATGTCCTTGCAGAAGCCTCTGAATTCATAGGATAATTTGCATGAGGACATGCAAAGAGACATCAGTGGGGGTATGTTGAGCCTCAAAATTGTGCTTTCCTTCACCTTATTTTACCTCATTTGCCCTTTTCCATTTCTATCTTAGACCCAATTGATCAATGAATATAGTTAAAATTACTTCTAGAATGATTTACATGACTGACTTGTTAAATTTTGTGATTTTTGCCATTATAAAGCATTTTGACCGGAACTAGCTGTAGAATGCAGACATTCCGTAGCTAACCGGCGATTCTGCAGCTGCCTTCATGTTTGAGTATGTTCCAGGTGGCCTCTTGAGAAAAACCGCATATGGGCATGATCCACGCCATGTCTACATGGTTCGTTGCTCATCATGGAGGAAGAAACGAATTCTGGGTATGGTTTTGAACGTGGGGAACACATTTAGGAAGGAAGACTTCTATTAGGACTGTCTCAGTCCAGATGTCTTTTCCTCTTCACGCAGCCACTTCAAAGAGTCCTAACGTGATTCCGATAAGGAAAGACAATGTTCTTGAATTGTTGCAATTATTGTTATGTGCATTTGCTTTATAAAGACTTGGGAGACCGAGAGCTATGTTAGAGATTTTATGTTAGATTTGATGCTAGATTTTGTTTAAACTCTGTGCTACATTTCTGAAGATGCAGAGTGTTATGTTCAAACTATTTCATCTTTAATGGAGCAGACCGTGTTGTTCTGAAGCGTGATTTAATTTGGAGTTGAATGCCGTCAAGTGGTAGAGGGCCCCTGCCTCTTGCACGGATTTATTTTGCGTAAATTAGATAAGTTTCTTAGCTGCCTTTTACGTTTTGCATTTGAATTAATAGTTGTTTTAAATTAGCTACTGTAGTCGTACTCATTCTAACTCTTCCACAAGAAGATGCTCTTCCAAAAGACTATAATGATGAATGTTGAATGACTATAGTATTGTAGGATTAGGAGTTGAATTTATAATTGTTTTAACTAGCTACTGTAGTTATATTCATTCTAACTCTTCCACAAGAAGACACTCTTCCAAAAGATTATAATGATGAATGATGAATAGCTATGGTACTGTAGGATTTAGTTGTAGTTTTTGTTGATTCACTATCACAGTCACACTTGTTCTAATCACTCTTCCACAAGAAGAAACTCTTCCAAGAAATTCTTAAGAAGTTCAAGACATGACCGTGATAATGAATAATTTAGTTGTGTGTTTGTACTAAGTATCATCTCTGTTCTTGCTCTTAAACGCTTGCCCAATACATCATAATGACGAGTAGGGTATGGATATGATATCTTAGTTTTTCATTTTCTTTCAGTCTATTTGCTTACAATTGCACTCAATTACACAGTCAGAATTGTTCTACCTCTTCCAAAATATCACTAATGATGAACAAACAGATTGTGTAACTTCATAGAATAATGCATGTTAGCATAGTTAGAATGCTCCGGAGTTTCATTGCATTTAACTCATGTTCAATTACTTTGTTTTGAGTTTGATGATGACTTATAGTTCAGCATTATTCTAGATTAGTGGCATCTTAGGTTCATTCTTAGATTAACTCATTGCACTTGCACTTCATATTCAAATTGTCATCCATTGCACAATAAATTACTTCAGTTGTTAGGATTAACAAGACAACCTTCATTATTCACAAACCTCTTCTTGTTCTAAAATCCCTAATTGATCTATAACCATATGAACAGAAGACAACATCATTCTAAGGCCTGAAGTACCTCTGCAATTTCCTCATCATTTTATAAACAGAGCTCTTCCTCAAGAGACTACTTTGGAAAGAAATCAATAACTCTTGAGTAAAGGTTTTGTGACATTCAATTAAATTGCAGAATAGAGATAGGAGCTAGAATAGAAGATCTTATGATGATAACAATGTCTCTCCTCTAATTATGTTTCAGATCTCTAATCAAGGACAAAGTATTGCATCATTGTAAGTTAGTTGTTTCACTGTTTATTTAGAGAATTTGCATACTTAGTGATCATTTCTCAAAGTTTAGTTTGTGTTTTGAATCATTTGTTTAAAAGTCATTATCAAGCTTTTCTTTTATTTAGTCATAGTTTAGATTTAATTTTGCTTCAGTATTTCCAATTGCATTTGCCATGTGTCATTCCATCAGTTAAGCTTAACTCTGTTTTAATCACCAGCTTCTTTCCACTAGCTTTCTAGGCATTTTCCTGCAAACATAAAACCACCAAAAGACCAAAAACATCATAAATCATCACAAAAGACCAAAAACATCATAAACACTACACACAACGCATTAGGAAACAAGCACCTAGGTACATACAGTACACTTCACTTCAGCAGTTTACAAATCCTGGTTGACAATTAAATGAGCTCAGTTTAGGAGACTAGATTGAGACCAAACAAGGAGCTGAAAAGGGCATAAGAGATGGATCATTTTCAAACAGAAGAAAACACAGAATATTGAATGATTTCCCAAGGCAGAGCATAAAAATGGATTCTACCTATCTATCTTGAAAACATACAACCAGAGATGTCTATGAATGAATGGTACACATAACAAATTTAAATATGAACACAAAGGAGAGAACAAATGCTAAAATTCATACCACATGGATCCCACAAATCAGAGCTGCATATCTTTATTAATTCCCTATCAAAATGTTACAATGGAGCGCAGAGCATCCTCTTTGATTTCCACACTATTCCCCTACTTATTGATTTACAGACTGCTTTACAAATGATTCAAAATTACATTAAATAGACCAAAATGATGGGAAATAGATCCACTGAAAAAGGGAGTTTTTTTACCAACTCAAGAACTGAAATTCGATCATAGAAAAGAGAACCAACAATCTGCCCCTGAAAATAATGAATAGCAATACATTTTGAGCCATCTGAAGATTTCGTTGTTACACTGGATGAAAGAAAAATAGGAAATCTGAAAAGAAAATTCCTATTTTACTTCTGCTATAGAAGTCTCTGTTTCATTTCTAGCTTACGGCCTTTGACTGTTTCTTTCTATTATTACTCTCTTGAAGAAAAATCCATTTTTGAAGAAAGTGCCTTTGAAATAAATTAAAATGAAATTATTCCCTTTAGTGAAGGGAAAAACCCATTTTGAATGGAAGGAACGAAGGGAAAGGAGGTGAGTTTCTAATCGCAATCGCAATCGCAATCGAAGCGGAAGAAGGGGATATAATATATAATAGAGCATTTGAAAATACAAGTTGTGATGGTGCAATCGGGGATCGGAGGAAAGGGGAAGATGTTATGAGAACGAGGCAAAAAAACTCTGATGTGATTCGAAAAGTCTAATGGGGTTATACAATAGAAAAGCGTAGAAATTCCTTTAAAACAAATGAAAATGGTTTTCCGCTTTTTACAAAGGGAAAAGACCGAATTTCATTTGAAAAGGGGAAGAGATCAAGGTGGGACCGGGGGTGTAGCGCAATCACAATCGAAAATCGGGCGTGGAAGAGGGGAAAGTGTTATACCATAGAATTCCTTCGATGCAATTGGGGACAAGCGATGGGGGAATCCTTTATAAAACGTAATAAAATGTGACTTAGCGCATTTCAAAGGGAAATAACGTTTTAACATTAGAGCGGGGCGGAATTTTATGGTGGGGCCGGGCTAATCGCAATCGGGAGATCGGAAGGGGAGAGGGGCGGAAGCAATGGGCTTTGGAAATGCCAATTGCGATGGCGCGATGGCTTGTGGGTCGTTCGATCAGATGGGCAGATCGACGGCGGAGGTGCAATCGAGGGTTTGCATTCGGCGGGACTCAATCAGGTGTAACACTTTATGAAATCGCCGATTGCGATGGAACAATGGAGTATGGGCCATCGGATCAGATGGGAAAATCGACGGCGGAGTATTAATCGGGCGCAGTCAATTGGGAGGGAATCAATCGGAGGGGATCCTTTGAAAATGCCGATTGCGATGGAGCGATGGGCATGTGGGCTGTCGGATCGTTGATCAAATCAACGGTCGAGATTTAATCAATCGCATCGGAGTTTTTGCAGTCACGAGGGTCAATCGGGACGTGCATAAGTATGGCGCGATTGCGATCGGGAAAGGGAAAGGGATTGAATCGGCGGGGGATTTATAATTTAAAACTTTAAAACTTTATTATAAAGTTTAAGGGGTAAAGTGGGGAAGTGGTTTGTTAGATCGCATATGTGTTTAAAAGATTTTAATAATGTGATTTTGCCATCGGATGGGGGAAAATGGGGTTTTATAAAATAAAAACAAAAAACTTTAATGAAATAAGGTTTAGGAAGAAATGGGAAAAAGGGGTTGGTTTAGGGTATAGGGGACTTTTATTCACTTAGGCATAAATTTCAATCCAGAAGTCAGTTTTGAGAGTGTAATATACCGTTGGAAAGATCTTTCCGGGGTCTTTCTGATGGAAATACTTAGAACATGATTTGAAAATAAAAATTCTGTGGAAAATTTCTCTGAAGGGCAGGGTGGTGACTTTGTGGAGATAGCAGCCTCTGAAGTGTGACTTATTACATATGATATCATAAAATTACATAAAAATGATAATAAAAGTAACATATCATGTTTTCACCTCAAAACATGGTTTTTAGGTGAAAATTACATCAAGCTGAATAAAACATTTCTTTGATCTTCCCAGGTGCTGTGACTTTGAGTTTATTGACTTCCTCATAACCTTGCTGATATTTATTGACACTTGACTCATTAATTTGACCATGGTGAGATCCTAGAACCTAATGAGACCCATCCTATGACCTACCAACATGACTCATAGAGTGAAAGTGACTCATGACTAAAGACCATAGAGAGGAGAACCAACAAGTTTCACATGAGGGAAAACTGATGAAAAATCACTACCATCAATGAATCCATGACCTAGCAGAATGGTGAAAATTTATGGTATGGGACTCCTAATATGCAAATGCAAAAGAGAAATTTTGATCACTGATGGTAGTATGACTAGACTGACACTAACATTGGCTCCAATGGGGATGGTAGCTCCTTGGAGGTGCCAAGAACACCGTAGACCAAGTAGCCTTATCCATTGGGCATGGAGTCAAAAATACTGAAAACTGACACAATGAAAACTGAATCTAACTCAAGACTAAGACTGAAAAATAAAACAAAACCAAACCATACACATATCATTCAAGTTTTATAGCCTTCACCTCAGGCCCCAAACTTCAATGACTATGTACTTGAAATCTGACCAAAAATAACATGGTATATACAATGATTGTGACATAATTTCTGATCCATTATCTTCAACAATGGTAGCGCTTCAAAAGCCTACCATTCACTGGTCCTCCAGGGAAATCTTAGCCATCCATTTCTGAAATCAAGAAATCATTCTGTCCCCCGTATGCTTAAATCCTGTATGGTCCTTTCCACAGGATGTCAAACTTACCATGCTTCCCTTTGTCCTCATTTCTTGCATCCCATCTCAACACCACATCATCCAAATGAAACTTTTATGCTTTGGTCTTTCGGTCATAGATCTTCTTTATCTTTTCCTGCAACTGAATAGTGCTATGTGACACTTCCTCTCATGTTTGCTGAAGGTGGATCATTTGATTGATCGTTCGCTGATTTTCATCGTCTTTGCTACCAACTTCTTGCAATAATATCATGACTGGAACTGTAAGTGATGTAGGAAAGATAGCATCAGTACCATAAACCAATTCAAAAGGTGACATATCTATGGATTTCTTGCTGCTAACTTTGTCTGCCCACAATGCGTTGATGAGCTTTTGATGCCAGTTTATTTTGTTTGCCTCCAGCATTTTCTTGATTATATTTATCAAAGATTTATTCGATGATTCTTCCAAGTCGTTGCCTTGTGGGTAGTAAAGTGTTGAATGGCCCAATAAAATATTTTATTTTTCGCAGAAATCCACCATCTTCTTATATTTGAACGCTGCTGCGTTATCTGTTATAATTTTGTGAGGGAAGCCAAAACGAGATAAAATATTTGATTCTAGGAATTGAATAATTACCGTATCTGTAGCCTGCCTTGTTGGAATGGCCTCGATCCATTTGGTGAAGTAATCTGTACCTGTCAATATCCATCGATGATGTGCTGATGATGCAGGATGGATTTCGCCTATGAAATCGAGTCCCCACTGCTGAAAGGGAGAATTTACTAAAACTGGTTTCAAAGGAAGAGGAAGCAATTTCCTCTTCCCTTAGAAAATTTGACATTCATGACAACTCATCATTGTTTTATACAAATCTAAAAATAAAGCGGGCCAATAATATCCTGCTCTCAACACTTTGTTAGTTGTATTTTTCCAGAACAAATGACCACCACAATCACCTTTGTGAAAGTCATGCATTACCTTCTGAGCCTCTTCTTCAACCAAAAAATTGAGTAGAATACCTCCTGGATCTTTCCAATAAAGAGCACTGTTTAAAATACAGTATTTAGCATACTTAAGTTTCAGTGATCTACCTTTGCTTTTAGACATTCCTGGAGGTGGTGAAAGATGCTGAAGAACATAAACAATATCTGAATACCATGGGGATTGTAGAAAAATATCTGAAACTAGAACAAGCAAACCTTCATCCTCATCTTCTGACATTGATGTTATGAGGTTTATATCCAGGGCACGCAGATTTAATTTGGCCATTAGCTTTGCCAAACCTTGTCCTTTGATCAGTTTTGTAGGCTTGATCTCCAAATCGTATTCCAACATTGCTGTTGTCCACTTACCTCTTCAACCTTCTGGATCAGTTTGCATCAACACATCCTTCACTGTTGCATTAGGAACATATGCTATAGTATGTGAATGCAGAATATAGACCCTAAAATCCTTCAATGCCTTTATAAGAGCCAATTCTTGTTTCTCAATAATATTGTACCGCAAGGCAGCATCCCTAATAGTCCTACTGAAAAAGGCAATTGGCTTTTCAATCTGATCTCTCTTTTGCATCAAAACCGCAGCCATAGTATGCTTCGATGCAAATGAAAAAATAACAAAATCTTGAGTATAGTCAGGTTTAATCAAGAAATGGGCATTGGACAGAGCAAACTTTACCAGATTAAATGACTTGATAGCCTCCTCACTCCATTTGACAGTGTTATCCTTCTTCAACATGCTAGTCATTTCTCTTAAATGTTCAGCCAAATTGGGTATAAATATGCGCAAAAAGTTCATCTTACCATTGAATGCTTGAATATCCTTTCTGTTCCGTGGAAGGTCTATGTGCTGAATTTCCTCCACTCTAGATGGATCAATACGGATACCATCTTTAGAGACGATATGCCCCAGCAGCTTGCCTTCATCCATGGCAAAAAGGCTTTTCTTTGGATTGAGAGAAATCCCAAACTTTCTACATCGTTGAAAAACAACTCTCAAATGGTTCAAGTGTTCTTCATCAGGACCAGAAAACACTGTCAGATCATCCAAATAAACAACAAGAAAAACATCCTTTTCATTGGCAAAAGCAATGTCCATCGCTCGCTGGAAAGTGGCTCTAGCGTTCTTTAGTCCGAATGGCATTTTGGCATACTGGAAGGTTCCCCAGGGTGTTTTGAACGCAGTTTTGTCTTGGTCTTTCTCATGCACCAAGATCTGGTTATAGCCTGAGTATCCATCGAGTAGTGACATCCTTGATGCTCTAACTACTCTCTACAGAATATGGTCCATCTTCGGAAGTGGATAATTATCCTTTAAGGATGCTTTATTCAGATTCTGAAAATATATGCATAACCTTATCTCTCCTTTCTTCTTACGTACCGGGACCAAATTTTAAATCCAGTCAGAAAATCTAATTGGAACTATGATACCAGCTTTATATAATCCGTTTACCTCTTTTTCAATGGATGGCAGCAGCTTTGGGTTGATTCTTCTCAGATTTTGTCTAAATGGATTCTGATCCGGCTTGATGGGAATAGTATGCTGAATTATGTTCTTGTCATACACCTTCAATTCTGAATAATCCCATGCAAATACATCAGAAAATTCAGAAAGTAATTTAACATATTGTTCCTTTACCTCATGGGATAATGCTTTTGATAATTTCACACGCTTGGGCTTGTCATTTGTCCTAAGATTCACATCTTCAACTCCTTTCTCAATAGGCACCAAGCTTGGTTTCTTCGCAACATCATCGTGATCGAAAAGCTTCTCTAAAGGTATGAGACCTCTAGGAATTACATTATCCTTCAGCTGCAATATGTCCATCTGATTTACCTCGATTTCTTGATCATCAACCTCATAGTCACCTTCTATGGGAGTATATTTGAATTTTTCATCACTCTGCAAAAAAACATTGATCTCAAAGTCATCTAAAAACACTTGCCAATACCTTAAATTGTCAAAGAACCACAGGCCTATGTTTGACATAAAATTCAAACTTGTTGCTGGAGTTCATTGGAATTTTCAAGTTGCTTGCAGTAGTGGCAAGAGAATCAACAATAATGTTCTGCATTCTGGGTACTGCTGTCAAAGTGTACTCAGGAAATGTCTTCAAGATGTCCAGGACTGCGTTTCTGTATGCCCTCAATCGTGGATGCTTAGCTTGGTACTCTGTTTTGACCTGTTTGATTATCAGTTCTAAATCTCCATATATGGAAATCCTCTTTGCATTTAACTTCTTCAAAATTTTCAGACCTGCAATCAAAGCTTCATACTCTGCTTCATTGTTAGATAAGTCAAAAGCCAACTTATAAGCACATACTCTAACATTACTAGGGACTTTTCAGGCTGGAAAACAGGGCTCTGAATCCATATTCCAATACCAGCTCCATCCTTACCAACAGCTCCATCAAAATCCATGCTCCAAAGGCCTTCTTCTTCTTCTTGTAGATGCTGAAATTTTGCTTCTTTCTCTGCTTTATCTTGACTGATTTCTGCATCTTTCTGCTGTTCACTGTCTTTTTTCCGCTGGCAGGCAGGAAGCTCAGAAGTGCTTTCTACTTTATCTTTTTCCTGTCTGAGGACTTCCCTAAAATTTTCTGAAATTTCAGGTATCTCATCTACTTGTACAAACTGAACATTTTCATCATTCAAGCCACCATCTGAATATAAGACAAAGGATTCTAAATCTGTGTGGACTGCATTAATGGGATGATTAACTGGCTTCTCTTTGCTATTGATCATGTATTTCATTTTCTTCTCCCTATATAGTTTTCTCAACTGACCAATCACGGGAATGGTGGCATAAGAGAATTCAAGCTGCATGGTTACTTTAAGTTTTGCACCCCAAGACCTAGATAGAAGCATTCCAAACCGTGGTGGAACATCGGAAACAACTACATCCATAAAAACATTTTTGGCTGGGATTTGATCTAAAGACACTACCAAGACTTTGATAAGACCAATACAATGGACCCTACCAGAGTCAAAAGAATACAAATCATGGTATTTGCGGTTAATATCAAGTCCCAACTTCTCCATAATGGCTTTGGGCATCAAATTATGCGAGGCTCCATAGTCCAACATAGCATTATGTAGAATGAACTCATGTAATCTAAGACTCAGGTAAAAGGGAGGGACTTCACTTTCTTCAGACTGATCTTCTGTAGTTGGACCAAAGATGAGTTCAGGGTAGTCATCTTCTACATTTACCATATCTGATACAGAATCTATTTGCAAGATTCTAGACACCTGATTTTTGTAAGTGCTATTTTTCACCAATTCAGTCAAGGGCATGGACACTTTCAGCTTAGAAATTTTATTTTCTAAATTAAAAGAAGGAACTTTTTCTACCTCTTTAACGGGAGGATCTTTCTTTTCTACTTGCTCCTTTGCTGCGCTATGCTGGTTCTTCTCATTTGGAATATTAGTCGCTGAAGACGCCTTGCCGGGAAAAGGATCCGCAAGCTCTTTTCCTTTTCTCTGAGTATTTTAAGAATCATTTTTAGATTGGAGCTCTTTTCTCTTCTGAATGGGACTGATTGGAACATCTCTATTCCTAAAAGAATATTGCTTTTGTTGGGCTGATAAAGCGTTCATGTACCCTCTTTGGAAATCATCGGACTCTTCTTCTAACACCGTGTCATTAGCCAATATGAAATCTTTGTCCTTTCAAATGTCTGCAGTCGCTGTGTATTCTTCATCTTTAGTAAGAAAGATGGGCGCACCATCTGCAGTGAAAAAATGATTAGCTTCAATCACAGGATCATCATCCTCATCTGTCTCCGTTCCTTGAACATAATTTTGCTGCAATGGAGTTCTGATCTGCTGTTGCGGTGTTGCTTGGTCCTACGCTCTTTGTTCTCTCTGCTTAATTCTGAATTGTGGTTACTGTCCTCTGAAATTCGGATTTCTTATTTGTGGTTCAGGCCTATCTAAAATCGTCAACCGATCAACCATATTTTCCAATGTTCGGATCAAAGTGTCCATCTTGTTGTCTGAAGGAGACGCTTCTTATTTCACAGTGACTCTCTTTTCAGCTCTAGTCCACGCTCTTTTGGCTAGCACATTCGCTTCTACACTTACAACTATCTTCTGCATGTCTTCAGGTGTAGTGGGATCTCTCTCTCATAGCTGATATGCCATATCAACATCAAAAACATCTGGAAAATTGAGCAAGGCTAATCCCACAGGAGGTTTGAGGTTAGCCGGAATAGAATTATATATGGCATTAAATCTTAGACAATAATCCTGCACAGTTTCACCCACATTTCTTTTAATATTCTCATATTTAGACAAAATTTGGAGTGGGTTTTTCTTTACCTCCCATCGGTCTAAGAATTGTGTATGTAACTCCTGCAAAGTGCGAATAGAGCATGCTGGTAAGGCTCTGAACCACTTTATAACTTCACCTCCAAAGCTTTGGACAAAAAATCTTGTGGCTACATTCTCTGCCTCTACCTCATGAAGATCAAAAAAGTCATTCATCTTATCAACATGCTGCTGGGCTGTGATGCTTTGAGTGGCATCAAAGATAGGAATTTTACTTTGATAATCAGCAGGCATATCATTCATAACCTGAGGTAAAACCAGGGGTGCATACCGGGCAGCCATGACTCGTGGTGGATTTACAACAGTGTTTGTGCTACTAGGATTTAAGGGGGGTGTTGATGGAGGAGATGAAAGCTGAGAATTGACTGATGGGAATGTTGATGAATTAGGAGGAGGCAATGTTGTTCCTGATGATCCTGAAGGCTCAGGGATATTGGTTACAGTGATAGATTACTGAGGGGAATTCAGAATGTAATCATCAATTGATGTATTTTCCCTTTGAACTTCAATATCTACAAGAAATTCTGGAAATAAAAAAGTGTCATCAAGTGCAGTTTCAGACTTAATTTTAAAAAAAGAAAGCTCAAAACTCTCATCAAAATAAATATATTCTACAAACAACCACTCACTGGGCCAAGTGTGGGATCTGAAAATAGGTCTAGGACTTAGTGATCCCTCTTGTCTTCTAACTATCCTTGGAATGAGATTAGGATTTTCAAACACAGGGGGAGGATTTGGATCTGGATTGGCCCTTGTGTATCTTCTTGAAGCCAGTGTGGTCAAACTTCTTCTTTGCAAAATTTTATCTCAGCCTAGCAAACTCTGAACATCATCATCCAGAGTCCAGGAATTTACAAGGAAAATACTACTGGGGTGATCAATCTTCTTTACTAAATTATTTCCCCAGTATGGTCGCCATAAATGTTATCACATGATATGAACCTCAGGCTGAAAAAGGAAAATCAGGGTAACCTTTAAACCACGCTCAGCCTTGTAGCTAGCCCTACAAGGTTAGGAGAGGGCTCTCTCCGTGAAAAGATATTCAACAAAGTACAATTATGAACTGATTTTAGGCTAGGTATAATAATGGGAAAAATTTTTAATGAATAAATTTTCAGGGTTGTATGGAACAAATGGGATAGTTTAAAACGAGGAATTAAATCAGGGATACAGGGTAGATGGATCCTTTTCAAATAGAACAAAACACAAAATATTGAATGATTTCCCAAGGCAAAGCATAAAAATGGATTCTACCTATCTATCTTGAAAACATCCAACCAGAGATGTCTATTAATGAATGGTACACAACAAATTTACATATGAACACAAAGGAGAGAACAAATTCTAAAATTCATACCACATGGATCCCACAAATCAGAGCTGCATATCTTTATTAATTCCCTATCAAACTGTTACAATGGAGCGCAGAGCGTCCTCTTTGATTTCCACACTATTCCCCTACTTACTGATTTACAGACTGCTTTACAAATGATTCAAAATTACATTAAATAGACCAGAATGACGGGAAATAGATCCACTGAAAAAGGGAGTTGTTTTACCAACTCAAGAACTGAAATCTGATCATAGAAAAGAGAACCAACAATATGCCCCTAAAAATAAGGAACAACAATACATTTTGAGCCATCTGAAGATTTCGTTGTTACACTGGATGAAAGAAAAATAGGAAATCTGAAAAACAAATTCCTATTTTACTTCTGCTGTAGAAGTCTCTATTTCATTTATAGCATACAACCTTTGACTGTTTCTTTCTATTATTACTCCCTTTGAAATAAATTAAAATGAAATTATGCCCTTTAGTGAAGGGAAAAACCCATTTTGAATGGAAGGAACGAAGGGAAAGGAGGTGGGTTTCTAATCGCAATCGCAATCGGAATCGAAGGGGAAGAAGGGGATATAATATATAATAGAGCATTTGAAAATACAAGTTGCGATGGTGCAATCGGGGATCAGAGGAAAGGGGAAGATGTTATGAGAACGAGGCAAAAAAACTCTGATGCGATTGGAAAAGTCCGATGGGGTTATACAATACAAAAGCGGAGAAATTCCTTTAAAACAAATGAAAATGGTTTTCCGCTTTTTACAAAGGGAAAAGACCGAATTTCATTTGAAAAGGGGAAGGGATCAAGGTGGGACCGGGGGTGTAGCGCAATCGCAATCGGAAATTGGGCGTGGAAGAGGGGCAAGTGTTATACCATAGAATTCTACCGATGCGATTGGGGACAAGCGATGGGGGGATCATTTATAAAACGTAATAAAATGTGACTTAGCGCATTTGAAAGGGAAATAGCATTTTAACATTGGAGCGGGGCGGAATTTTATGGTGGGGCCGGGCTAATCGCAATCGGGAGATTGGAAGGGGAAAGGGGCGGAAGCAATGGGCTTTGGAAACGTCGATTTCGATGGCACGACGACTTGTGGGCCGTTCGATCAGATGGGCAGATCGACGACGGAGGTGCAATCGGGGGTTTGCAATCGGTGGGACTCAATCGGGTGTACTACTTTATGAAATCGTCGATTGCGATGTAGCGATGGAGTGTGGGCCTTCGGATCGGATGTGCAGATCGACGGCGGCGGATTAATCGGACGGAGTCAATCAGCAGGGACTCAATCGGAGGGTATCCTTTGAAAATGCCGATTGCGATGGAGCGATGGGCATGTGGGCCGTCAGATCGTTGATCAAATCAACGGTCGGGATTTAATCAATCGCATCGGATTTTTTGTAGTCACGAGGGTCAATCGGGGCACGCCTAAGTATGGCGCAATTGCGATCGGGAAAGGGAAAGGGATTGAATCGGCGGGGGATTTATAATGTAAAACTTTAAAACTTTATTATAAAATTTAAGGGGTAAAGTGGGGAAGTGGTTTGTTAGATCGCATATGTGTTTAACAGATTTTAATAATGTGATTTTTCCATCAGATGGGGAAAAATGGGGTTTTATAAAAGAAACACAAAAAACTTTAATGAAATAAGTTTTAGGAAGAAATGGGAAAAAGGAGTTGGTTTAGGGTATAAGAGACTTTTATTCACTTAGGCATAAATTTCAATCCAGAAGTCAGTTTTGAGAGTGTAATATACCGTTGGAAAGCTCTTTCCAGGGTATTTTTGATGGAAATACTTAGAACATGATTTGACAATGAAAATGCTGTGGAAAATTTCTCTGAAGGGAAGGGTGGTGACTTTTTGGAGATAGTAGCCTTTGAAGTGTGACTTATTACATATGATATCATAAAATTACACAAAAATGATAATAAAAGTAACGTATCATGTTTTCACCTCAAAAAATGGTTTTGAGGAAAACATTACATCAAGCTGAATAAAACATTTCTTTGATCTTCCCAGGTGCTGTGACTTTGAGTTTATTGACTTCCTCATGACCTTGCCGATATTTATTGACACTTGACTCATTAATTTGACCATGGTGAGATCCTAGAACCTAATGAGACCCATCCTACGACCTACTAACATGACTCACAGAGTGAAAGTGACTCATGACTAAAGACCATAGAGAGGAGAACCAGCAAGTTTCACATGAGGGAAAACTGATGAAAAATCACTACCATCAATGAATCCATGACCTAGCGGAATGGTGAAAATTTATGGTATGGGACTCCTAATATGAAAATGAAAAAGAGAAATTTTGATCACTGATGGCAGTATGACTAGACTGACACTAACAATGGGCATACTGGTCTGACCATAGCATATTCTATGCTCTGCTACAGCTCTAATTAAAACTTTATGTATACTTTCCCAAATGGACATATGAGTCTAAGTACATACTTTTTCAAGCTCATCAAGGTATATAAGAACACATTCAATGCTTTTATTCACATACTTACTATTAAATACAACCTCACTTTGAAGAGCATCTTGTAGGAGCATTGTTGGCAAAAATAATAGTTCATGGATCACAAATTCCAATACTCAATATATATGCATCACCACATGCAAATTTGAACAATATTTTGAATGTCATTACAAAAGCTTTATGTCATCTAGATTTAAAGGATATCACAATCATATTGGGCAACTTCAATATTGATATGTTACAATGCAATCATAAAGAAAAAGAGCTGGAAAGCTACATGAACAATTACAATCTCCATTTTCTTATCAACAGAACTAATAGCGTGCATAAATCATTCATTGACCATGTGTGGGCAAATGTAACTAATATACAATAAAGAATTTTCATATTAGATACATATTGGTCTGATCATGATACAATATCTCTTATCCTTTAGATGTGATGTACATATGAAACATGTTACAAAATTGCAAATATTTAATGCAGATGCTACCAATAAAACCCTTTCCATTTGAACAAAAACGAATGAGAAAAAAGATCAACAACATGGAACATGAAAGAAGAAAGTATGTACTTCTTGCTTTTTATTTTATATGGTTTTTATATTCTTGTTCAGTTTTTCCTTCTATATGGTTTTTGAAATTGAACTAAATATATG
This sequence comes from Pinus albicaulis, assembly GCA_034641835.2. Classification (NCBI taxonomy): domain Eukaryota; kingdom Viridiplantae; phylum Streptophyta; class Pinopsida; order Pinales; family Pinaceae; genus Pinus; species Pinus albicaulis. Next base: position 757,948,367 of record CM076580.1, read on the forward strand.
TTACTATTTTATAACAATAGGGGAATGGATGAAAAATCAAAAGAACAAACAAGTCAAAAAAGTCAAGAACAAGGAAAAAGTCAAAAAATTCAAGAACAAGGAAAACTGATTGACCACACCAAAGAGAAAATTGAACAAGAAGCTACCAAAGAGTATGCCCACAATCATCTCCATCATTTTTTTTTATTTCAATTTTTCTAGTTACAAATTACTTACATTCTTGCAATTAAAAGATTTTGTATAGCTATTTAGAATAGTAATTGCATAATTGCAACAGGATAACTACTCAGGATATAGAAAACATCAGTCAAGTAGAGGATGCAACCCAATCATAGAGTTTAAAGAGGTATGTCTATGATAACTATACAAATATGCCCAGATTCTGAATTTACAATGTTAATGCTCACTATATATCCATTGTCTTTTTACAATTGACTAATATACATATGTACAACTAAATCTATATAAATTAGATTCTGAATTTACAATGTTAATGCTCATTATATATCCATTGTCTTTTTACAATTTACTAATATACATATGTACAACTAAATCTGTATAAATTAGAAAATGTTGGACAAGTAAAAAAAGCACTAGTAGCCAGTCCCTACAGGCAACCGAACAACAATATATGTATAGGTTAGTTACCATAAACTCTTCATTTATTGCTTATGCAAAATACATATAATAATATTACAATATATATATAGTTTACTTATTATAAACTCTTCATTTATTGCTTATGAAAAATATGATAATATTCAAATTGTACTGAAATATGCAATTACTATTTTTAGTACAAGTCAGATAGAATCAACAAGAGGAGAATCAAACATCTTACAAAATGATGCAGTAAAAAGGTATGCATATGCAATGAAAAGGTATGTGTATGCATATGCAATCTTATACTATAATTTATTTATAGCTCTACAATTTATAAAAAAACATAGCATTATAGAAATGTCTATACAAGTATCTAAATAAGCAATTTATACAAGAAAAAACAACTACCTCCAGTTAAAGTATCAATTGAAGAATTGAACAGTCGTATTATTGGACAGTTATTTTTTGGAGACATAATAGTCGTATATAGCACATTTCTTGACAAAAAAAACAAAGCTTGTCGAATATTACAGGCTGATTTGACAGATGAGAAAGGAAATATGACTATAACATTAAGTATACCTACTCATTTAATTGAACAACATGAGCAGAAAATTATACAAGACAAGAGTATATCTATAAAAAAATTTAGAACACTGCCTAAAACCATTTATGATCGTGGCGATTGTGATAAAATAATTTCGCTAAATGAATCAAGCATTATAGACATTGTGCCTGAAGTCTGCAAAGAATATTGTTTCATTCCAGATACAACCATTAAGCAATTTGTAGAAAGAACAGAAATGTACCCAATTGGTACAATTGGTGCAACTGTTACACTTGCCAAAAGAGTTGGATTGTACTACATATTGCATATCAAAGATGGAGATTCTGAAAATGATTGTGCAACAGTATGTATTCGCATACCACTTATACTCAATTTTTGATAAATAATATGTATTAATTCAATATATAACTATTCTAATTTGTCTTTTGCAGTTGCAATTGTTTGATACATATGAACAATACTTTACTTCAATGGAACAACAATTGCAGAGAGGACAATTTCCCCTGATCCTTTTCAAAAACATAACAAAAAGGACAGATGTAAAAGATAAAATATTTCGAACAACCCAGTCAAATTTCATAACTAAACTTAACACAGATGCAGTTAAGAATCTTGGAAAACTAACAACATCTAACCATGTTGTAAGTATAGAAATAATGATCTTTTTGCTAATTTTGAATTTCATATGTAATATTGTACATTAACATTTGAAGATTTTATAAACAGGTTGAAGGAATGCTAAAAGCATTAAATTCTTAATCAACTCCATTCGAGCCTGTTTGTGCAATATGCAATTCTGTAATCAGTTCATCCATATTGATCAGCAATGGAAAAAATTATTTTTCAAAATGCAATAATAATTTCCCTTTCGTATACAAACATTGTATAAATGCTACAATAGAATCTATCACAAAAAACATTGGTCCTTGCACTATTAGGGAACCTTTAGTCCATGATTTACTTCCTCGTTTAAAACTGATGCAGGGGCATTAGGCTCAAGGAATACTTTGTAATTTTATAAGACATAGGGGGGTCTTATGTTTTTAAGTTCTCATGTAATTATTAGCATTTTGAATAAATATAGTGAGGAATTGTAAATGTTCTCAAATCATTGAAGAACATGAGAGGAAGTAGATTAAGCTAGGAATGTGAAGAGTCAAGGATTTAGGCTAATTTTAGGACCTTGAGAAATCCAATAGTTTGTGGAGCTGTCAAAGAAGCTAAATAGATTCATTCATATTTTGTATAAATGTAAGAATCAAGTAGAGGTCTAAAGGAGAGGATAGTTGTTCAGGGGACAGAGTGAGAGTAGAAGGCCATTGAAATTGAAGATCTGGACGAGGACCAGAAGTTCTGTAAGTGAACTCATGTATATATGTGAAAGGATTTTTTCCAGTATTAATTGATTTAAACTCTGTGTGGTAGGCTTTGCGTTTCAATAAGAAATTGAATGAGCGAAAATATCTAAATTGTAACCTTTGTGTTAATGGTTGAATTGATGTCTCTGTGTGAAAGATTATGGTTCGAATGCATCTGAATTCCTGTTCTAAATCTGTATAAAGTAAAGGCACATTTATCCTATGTGAAGGGTCTCTAATCGTATGAGAGGTCCATTTTTTATTGATACGTTTGGTGCAGAGAATTGTTGGGTTCGATTTGCATAAATCGATGCCCATTCTTGGAGAAGTCACCATGCAGGCAATTGATTTAGTAAATTACACATTCTGCTTGGTAATAAATAATACTGTGTGACCAGATTTAAAGTCACATGAAAAGGGTTGAAGATACCGTGTGAAATGTTACATTTCACAAATGAATGGTTCAAGCTTTGAGTGTAATTGAAGTCGAGTTGAGAGTTATCAAACTCTGTTGTGAAAAAGGTGTGAAGGAAGTCAGAATTTGATGTGTAGTCCTCAATTGTGAACTCAGAGCTGGAGAATTGGGTGGAACTTCCATGTGAGGTCAATTTATATATACGAAGGCGTAGAGCTGAAATATTAGAGCCAAGAATCACCCGTGAGTTGGTTAACTGATTGAGCTTTATTTAAACCTGTTCGAATGTTTGAAGGGAGTCGTTGGAGGACCACACTGAAGAACGAAGCGGAACCGTGAGTTCGATGGAACCGTAAAGGAGGAATAGTAAGGGCGGTTTTCTTTATCAAACCTGGTGGTCTCGCGCAAGTCCTTAAGTGGTAAGTGGATTTACGAAAAAAACGTGATATCAGTAATTGAAGGACGCGTGGCATAAGTGGTAAGTTTAAAACCACTTTTATCGCGTTTTTTTTTTAGTGTTAAAGCCCTGTGGTGAAAAAAATGTGATTCTCGTCTGATTTCTAGTCAGCTGAGATCGACGGCGCTCATGTTGTCAAGTTGTGCGGACGATAATGAAGGTGTGGTGAAATTTTATCCCATTTAGAAAATATTTGTTGTAGGCCCGAACAGATATTTCAATTGATTTTATTTTTGAGTTAATATGTATGAATCAAAAAAATGGTGAGTTAATAACTTTATCATATAAAGTTTAATTATGTCGACTTTTTAATAAAAAGTGAAGTTGTGAAACCGTAAGTAATATTTATAAGGGGGTTAATCCATTGAATCGAGAATTTTAAAATATATGTGAAGTCTTGTGAGCAGGATCTATATATATGTTGAGCACTGATATATTAATCAAAGTTAATAAGGCACGCCAGTTAAAGTGTGTTGGTATGCCGTGGACTCAGAGATTTTGGTTATATGCATCGTGGGGTTTTATAACCTTAATTGAACAGTGAGCTTCCACAAGAGAAGAATAATTTGGGTTATCTTGTTGATGGGGTTTATAACCATAAGATAATTTTAATTTAATATCTCAAATCTTTGATTTGAGATATTAAAGCTTCCAGATATATTTTTAAAGATTTCCAGATTTAAAATTATTTGGGACGAAACTGGGAGTGCAAGTTATATACATAGAGAGAGTGGATTGAGTAGGTAGCCTGGGCATCATGTGGTATCAGAGCAGGAAGGGCTTTCTTTTAAGTAAAGGATTTTTTTTAATTAAATCGGAATGTGTGATGAGAGAAGAAGGAAGATCAGATTCTAAGATCTGATATGCAGCAAAGTACACAAAATTACAGTAAACAGAGATTTGTAGAACTGAATGAGTGGAGAATAAGATCACGCAGGGATCTTGCAGGTAAAATAATTTTAAATCTGATTTGAAACTTATGACTGCAGAATTGTGGTTTCAGAAAGTGAAGACAGAGTTTTGGTGATGATGGCAGTGAACATGATATTCAACTAAAGGTTGAATAGGGAGGAAAACTGCAGTGTTCTTAAGAGAAGGTGAGTTGATGAGCAGTGTTTAACTCTGGTTTGACGAATTGTTTGCAGAATTCAGATTGTAGGAAATTGGAGAAATCTCAGCAAAAGCATATCACATCTTTGAGAGAAGTGATGAAAGAATCCAGCAGAGGATTCTAAAGTGAATAAGAAAGTGTGGAAGAACCTGGAAAATTCCCAACAGAGGTTGGATGAAAGAAGAACATATGCGTTCTTGAAAAGTTGCAGAGTGAAGCCTAGAGAGAGCAGAAGCGAGTGCTCAAAAGGTTCCAGCAGAAGGAGAACCAGAACTTGCCAAAAGCCCAGATCCGGAGGAAAGGATTGGTGAGGTAAGTGGCAGCATGAGAGCTTGCTATTGCAGAGGATTAGTGCAACTTGTGAGTGAAGAACTCATGGAGAAAAGGATGACTACTGATAGTCATAGCAGAGATAGCAAAGGTTCTGAGAGAGACCACATCAGAAGAAAGGAGAAAGCAGATGCCAAGGTAAATGGAATAAGGCAGCAGTTGACTAATGCATAATATTGGAAAGAGATAGATGAGATCAGAGAGCAGTTTAACAAACTAAAGATGATGATAGAGGAAAGCCAGAGAGTTGGTTGGCTCATGAAGAAGAGAGTAAAATGGCAACCATTACAGTTGAGGTTGAGGCAAAAGGAGATTTCCTTATTGAAAGACGAACTCAAAGAAGCTGAGTTGAGAAAAGAAGTTTCTGGTTGTGAAGCAGAACAGAGTACAAGTGAAGAATACAGATCTATGAAGGGTCTTATGAACCATGATGAAGACTTAAGGCAACAAGAAGTTTGTCTTGCTGAAGAGAAAATAATTGATGATTTCCTGAGGTATTGGACAAGTCCAGATCAGCTGGATGATGTAAAGCCTTGTATTTTTGAATCTGACAATTGTGAGGTGATGACAGGTTCTACAGAAGAAGAGGATCAGTCTGAGGCACTGATAGATGAAGCAACTGAGATTGAAAACTCTTGTGGGTTTAAAACTAAAGAGTTGTGTATGTTTGAAGGTACATCACAGGGAGATGAAAAAGCTTTAAAGTTTGTTGAGGAGGAGAAATTGAATCTGAAATTTGTTCAGATCAATGATGAGATAGTAAGATCTCAGGAGGAAGACATGAGGACAGAAGAGTCTAATAAGAATATTCAGCAGAAAATTGAGGCAGAGAGAGAAGGACCATCAGATGATTGGTCAAGAAAAAGTGAAGGTATAAAAGGTTGTGTAAGGTTCCCAAAATCTACTCCAATTGAAGTTGTTGAATTGTATAGAAGGTTTGATTTTCAAAGAAGAGAATTGGAGGAGCAGAGGACCTATGCACAGGATAAATTGCTGAAGAAGCAAGAAAGAGGAATTTTCATGAATGACAATCAGAGAACAGAGGATAAGAAAATGGTTCAGCAAAATTAAGGAGCTCATTTTGGTGAATCAGAGCAGAGGGACATTCATGAAGCAGACAATGGGAAGAAGGAGAGACTAGCTGATAGTCTCATGGGGGACACAAATCAGCATACTAATGTGCTGACAGAGGAATTGGAAGGAAACTCGGAACAACATACTGATGTGTTGTCAGATGAGGAAGAGGTATTGAGACCTTGTAGTTTTTGTGCTGAAGGATCATGTGTTAATTATGCAGGCAAAGAGGGACAACCAATGAAAATTTTTAGAGAATTGAATGAAAGAGAAACTATGTTGGCTGGGAACATAGTAGAGGATCATCGTTCTAACATGGTGATTGGCACAATGAAAGCTGAGAAGAAAGACAGTGGGGATTTTCTGGGTCTTGAAACAGACTAAGAACTGCAGAAAGAAATTTTGGTGACTGGACCAGCAAGTGAGACCTTTGGGTCTTGTGATTTTGACACTGACAGTTTGATTATGGTTACAGGTGATACAGAATACAATCCATCATTTGGAATTGTCTTGAGAGTAGAAGAACTATTGCAAAAGGAAGATGAAACAGTTATGCAGAAAATTATTATTGTCGGTGACAAGGAAGAATTGGCTTGTCTGATGGAACAAGAGCAGACTGTGGGGAAAATTTTTAAAACTGCTACAATGATGGAGAATCAGAATTATATCCTGATAGAAGATGAAGATACAGTGGTTGAAGAACTTGATTTGATTTCCAGAATCAATCAAGTGGATGAAAGACAATTACTGAAGATTGTCCAAGAAGAAGAAAAAGACGCTGAAATAAATTTGCAGCATATTGAGGATGTGAAACAATTACAAATTGAGTGGCTGAAATGTTTGCTGGAAACATTTAAATAGTTGAAGGATGATGCAGCTGATGGACAACAGCAAAACAAAGTATGGGACCCAGGAAAAACAAAACTGCAGACACATGATCAGGAGATCATGATCAATTTGAACCTTGGGAGTCTGATGCAGGGGCATTAGGCTCAAGGAATACTTTGTAATTTTATAAGACATAGGGGGGTCTTATGTTTTTAAGTTCTCATGTAATTATTAGCATTTTGAATAAATATAGTGAGGAATTGTAAATGTTCTCAAATCATTGAAGAACATGAGAGGAAGTTGATTAAGCTAGGAATGTGAAGAGTTAGGGATTTAGGCTAATTTTAGGACCTTGAGAAATCCAAGAGTTTGTAGAGCTGTCAAAGAAGCTGAATCGATTCATTCATCTTTTGTATAAATTTAAGCATCAAGTAGAGGTCTAAAGGAGAGGATAGTTGTTCAGGGGACAGAGTGAGAGTAGAAGGCCATTGAAATTGAAGATCTGGCCGAGGACCAAAAGTTTTGTAAGTGAACTCATGTATTTATGTGAAAGGATTTGTTCCAGTATTAATTGATTTAAACTCTGTGTGGTAGGCTTTGTGTTTCAATAAGAAATTGAATGAGCGAAAAAATATCTGAATTGTAACCTCTGTGTTAATGGTTGAATTGATGTCTTTGTTTGAAAGATTATGGTTCGAATGCATCTGAATTCTCGTTCTAAATCTGTATAAAGTAAAGGCACATTTATCCTATGTGAAGGGTCTCTAATCGTATGAGAGGTCCATTTGTTATTGATATGTTTGGTGTAGAGAATTTTTGGGTTCAATTTGCATAAATCGATGCCCATTCTTGGAGAAGTCACCATGCAGGCAATTGATTTAGTAAATTACACATTCTGCTCGGTAATAAATAATACTGTGTGACCAGATTTAAAGTCACATGAAAAGGGTTGAAGATACTGTGTGAAATGTTACATTTCACAAATGAATGGTTCAAGCTTTGAGTGTAATTGAAGTCAGGTTGAGAGTTATCAAACTCTGTTGTGAAAAAGGCGTGAAGGAAGTCAGAATTTGATGTGTAGTCCTCAATTGTGAACTCAAAGCTGTAGAATTGGGCGGAACTTCCATGTGAGGTCAATTTATATATATCAAGGCATAGAGCTGAAATATTAGAGCCAAGAATCACCCATGCGTTGGTTAACTGATTGAGATTTATTTAAACCTATTCGAATGTTTGAAGGGAGTCGTTGGAGGACCACACTGAAGAACGAAGCGAAACCGTGAGTTCGATGGAACCGTAAAGGAGGAACAGTAAGGGCGGTTTTCTTTATCAAACCCGGTGGTATCGCGCAATTCCTTAAGTGGTAAGTGGATTTACGAAAAAAACGTGATATCAGTAATTGAAGGACGCGTGGCATAAGTGGTAAGTTTAAAACCACTTCTATCGTGTTTTTTTTTAGTGTTAAATCCCTGTGGTGAAAAAAATGTGATTCCCGTCCGATTTCTATTCAGCTAAGATCAACGGCGCTCGCGTTGTCAAGTTGTGCAGACGATAACGAAGGTGTGGTGAATGTTTATCCTGTTTAGAAATTGTTTGTTGTGGGCCCGAACAGATATTTCAATTGAGTTTAGTTTTGAGTTAATATGTATGAATCGACAAAGTGATGAGTTAATAAATTTATCATATAAAGTTTGATTATGTCGACTTTTGAATAAAAATTGAAGTTTTGAAACCGTAAGTAATATTTATAACGGGGTTAATCCATTGAATTGGGAATTTTAAAAGATATGTGAATTCTTGTGAGCGGGATCTATATATATTTTGAGCACTGGTATATTAATCAAAGTTAATAAGGCACGTCAGTTAAAGTGTGTTGGTATGTCGTGGACTCAGAGATTTGGGTTATATGCATCATGGGGTTTTATAACCTTAATTGAACAGTGAGCTTCCACAAGAGAAGAATAATCTAGCTTATCTTGTTGATGGGGTTTATAACCATAAGAGAATTTTAATTTAATATCTCAAATCTTTGATTTGAGATATTAAAGCTTCCAGATATATTTTTAAAGATTGCTAGATTTAAAATTATTTGGGACAAAACTGGGAGTGCAAGTTATATACACAGAGAGAGTGGATTGAGTAGGTAGCCCGGGCATCAAAAACCCATGTCATATGAACAATATTTGCAAGAAAAGGAAACCATTGTCTATATGCTACGTGATATCAGAATCCACAGCAAGTTCCTATTGAATGAAGATAGTGAACTGTTACATGTCGGCTGACAAATGAAAGGTACATTAACATCTTGACTCAACATGTTTTCTTTCGAAAATTTCCTCTGCTTCATTAAAAATGTTATGATTTTCTTTTTAACTAATTCTTTGTTGCACAGATGCCAAAGACCGGCGACATCTCAGTTATTGGAATCCAATCTGTTTCTTTATATTATGCTCTTATTCCAATAGAACTATTTAATTTTCAATTTCTGTACAATTATCTAGATAATGTACTTAGTATACAATACTACACAATACTCTTGTACAATATTTTTTGATCTAAGTACACAATACTACACAATACCCTTGTACAATATTTTTTTATTACTGTATTGTTGCATAATTTCTGCTCATTATCATTATGTTCAATGAACTGGATTAAGAACAATTTTCCAATTTTCGTGTCTAAACTGAACCCAATTTTCAATTTCTGTACATTTATCAGGAAAATGTTTTTAGTACACAATACTACACAATACTCTTGTACAATATTTTTTTATCATTGTATTGTTGCATAATTTCTTTTCATTAGCATTATGTATTGTACAATATTTTTTGATTACTGTATTGTTGCATAATTTCATTTCATTATCATTATGTTCAATGAACTAGATTAAGGACAAATTTCCAATTTTATTGTGTAAACTCAACTCAATTATTGTTTCCTCGTTTTCTTTAATATTTGAAAATTGCATTTAATTATGAATTGGGTACTTTATCAGTATTACTTAATTATTTACATATGAATTTGATCTCTAACAATGCTTTGAAAACTTGACAGTTTTTGCCATCTATAAATGGAATTGTTATATCTTTGTTCTATTTTTACTCATAATTTTTACAAATGTTACTCTGAAAGTCAAATTTTCATTGTTTTGATTTTCAGCATTCATTCCTTTTTTATCAGTATGCAATAAGTCAATATCCTATACATTATGAATACTTCTCTTTTATATCCAAGAATGGCAAAGTATCCCACTCATGGTACAATATCAATGGCTTTTGATAATAATATGCCTGCTAGCATGAACACATAAGCAATAAGAAATAGGCAGTTGCTATATCTATGCATAGAAAAGCCTTATAGCATCTTTGGATATGGCATATTCTTTTGCCTCAATTGAAACATCTATAAGAATACGTGGTATGACTACACTCCTAAATTGGTTCATTCAAAATGATTTACGAATACAACTCACCACAATATGCATTTAGTAATGCTTATTCCATTTTTCCATTGTTTTAGTAAGAAAAAAAAAAAAGACATACTAGAATATGCCCTAGCTTGTCAAGTAACAAAGCTATAAAGATAGATGGTATGAATACAATTAAAAGAGCTATAAAGATACATGGTATGAATACATTCCTGAACTAGTTGATTCAAAATGGTTTAGCTATTCTATTTTTCCATTGTTTTAGAAACAGCAAATTAAAAAGACATACTAGAACTTGTCAAGTGGTTGATTCAAAATGCTTTAGAATATGTCCTAGCCTGTCAAGTGGTTGATTCAAAATGGTTTACAAATAGTCTATTCCATTTTTCCATTGTTTTAGGAACAAAAAATGGAAAAGACATACTAGAATATTTCCTACCTTTACAAGTAAGTAGAAATATTGATACTCTTCTCTTATTTTCAGAAATTAGTGGATTTACTCATAGTTGTTTCTACTACGATTTTTAATGCTTAACATTACTATAGAATTCCTTGAACAGTTGCGAAATAGGCAGATGTTATAAGGCAAAAGACAAGTGGAGTTGAAGGTGAGATTGAAGTAGCAGATGAACAGGAGAAGACAGGTGGAGTTGAAGGTGAGATTGAAGAAGCAGATGAACAGGAGAAGATAGGTGGAGTTGAAGGTGAGATTGAAGAAGCAGATGAACAAGAGAAGACAGGTGGAATTGAAGATGAGATTGAAAAAGAAAATGAACAGGAGAACACAGGTGAAGTTAAGATGAAATGAAAGAAGCAGATGAACAAGAGGAAAGAAGGAAAGAAACATACGGAAAAGGAAAAAAACTATATTGTAATGCCAATAATATTGACTATGAGAAGGGATAGGTAATTCAATAATTACACTCCAAAAAGTGCTTAGTTATGGGGACTGTAATGGGTATTTTCCATTTTTCATGTCTTGCTAATGAATCCACTCCATTTTTTTATCATTTGAAACTTCAGTCATATTAATAACAACCAGTCTTCAAGGGCTCTGTTGTTTCCTTTTGCATTCCCGTACTTATGTTCCATTTCACAGCTTTTATCTCCTATTTTCTTTTATTGATTAAGTCACTGAATGATTGAAGGATGATTTTTTCATTCTACAATATTTAGCAATAAAGATCTAACAAATATGATTTTGGTAACAAACTCCATGTCCAAATGCATAAGAAATTATATATTTTTGTAAACTTTTAATTGTTCCCATCTATCTAGAAATTTGTTCATTCTACAAACCTACAACAATAAAGATCTATCAACTATTCTTTTGGATCCATTTGCATATCCAAGTGTCTAAGAAAATATGTATTTTCATAGACTTTTAATTGTTCTTATTCCATGTTTAAAAGCATTTGAATGGTAGGATTCCTGTCATTCATTATCAACAAAAGTATAAGTTTACAAACTATCCTTGAATTTACAATCTGTGCTTGCAGTTTGTAAAATTTGATTCTATTGGTTTTCTGTCTTGCAAGAACTTGTTCTTTTCTCAAGCAATCAACTGCAAGGATTTCACTTTCAACTGCAAGGATTTCACTTTACTGACTGTAAAGAGTCTCCATATAAGCCCTATCCTTTACACTCCACAACTTGATTGTACGATCAAAAGATCCTGATATAAGTTGCTATGTGCCTTGACGAAAGGCTAAACAAGACACAGCTCCTCTATGACCCCAAAAAACCTGAAATAAATGAAACATAAAACATGACTGCGAATGAAACTGGAAGAATAGCAGTACCTGAATATGTTTTCATTTCTGTATTGCAAGAACTCGTTCTTTTCCCAAGCAATCAACTGCAAGGATTTCACTTTCAACTGCAATGATTTCATTTTGTTGACTGTAAAGAATGTCCATATAGGCCCTATACTCTGCACTCCACAACTTGATTGTAGGATCAAAGGATTCTGATATAAGTTGTTGTGTGCCTTAACAAAAGGCTAAACGAAAATCAGCAATAACCCCATCACTTGACACTCTAGTGCAGAATCCAGTGCTAAGCAATTTTCTTCTGTTGCACTAGCCCTGTACAAAAATGGTCAAAGGACAACTGATTTTGATAGGCTTCAAATCTGTATCTTGGCCGTTGCAACTCTGTGCTCAAAAAATATTGTGCAGATGCATGTCCATGCTAAACAATAATAAATTAAAGAACTGAATAAAAGTGCAAACTCAGGTCAAAATATTCTGAAAAAATAAAATAAAATAGTATTTCTACAAATTAACTAAAATTTCAACTAGAAACCAATTTGTATAGCTAAGAACCCTGCCTTTCATGTGAAGACAAAGCATATGGATATCCAATACCATTTTTTTATGGAGATAGTAGATGATGGAAATGTAATACTAGAGAAAGTTGACACTTTACATAATGTTGCAAATGCATTAACAAAACTAAAGAGTATGATACTATAAAAGCTGACACTTTTCATAATGCTGCAAATGCATTGACAAAACTATAAAGTGCAGATAAATTCAACTGGTGTTGTGAGGCTATAGGCCTTATGGCCCATATAAATTAGCGTTACACTATAGGCCTTATGGCCCATATAAATTAGCGTTACACTATAGGCCTTATGGCCCATAGCAATTAGCTCACTCTGTGATAGATTCTCCCTTATACTCTCACAAATTTGATGACATGTGGGAGATGTTGGCATGGATTTGTCATATACTTTACAGTCCTGTATTGGAGCAAGTAATGATTGTTGAGCAGTAGTAGGGAATAAATGTGTGACAATGGTCCATAATAAATGAAAAGCAATATTATACTAACAGACAGTGAAAAATATTATACTAACAGACATTGAATACTAAGTAATGACAATTGGCTAATTACTTGTTGGTTGTTCCCAACAGACAATGAATACTAAGTAGCAACAATTGGCTAATTACTTGTTCGTTGTTCCCAACTTGTAGAATTGGAGAACCATAATTAGTTTATGTTTTGTTCAATTGGCTAATTACTTGTTCGTTGTTCAATGAATACTAAGTAGCAACAATTGGCTAATTACTTGTTCATTTTTCCCAACCTGTAGAATTGGAGAACCATAATTAGTTTATGTTATAGGGTATAACATGCCTTACGGAGACTACGTCTGCAAAATTCTTGTCCTGTATCTTCATTTTTTTTCCCTAATAGGGCATATTCTCCTATTTCATGGTATTATATGTCTGCATGCTATGCAAGCATTTTCAAACTTTCAATGGCATTGCTTCCAACAATGATAAGCTCTAGCATCTTATTTCTAGACTTACAATGTCAAACTATTATTGAAAGCATTGTTTGTATTCAATGCTTAAAATTTTGATAATATGGCTGCACCACAATGCTGCCTTATGCTTATGGGAATGATACTGCTACTGCATGTACAAGTTGATGATCAAAGATTATTTTGATAATTCAATTTGTATGCTGCCATTGAGAGGTATGTGAGGTAATTTGGTCTGTTGTTGCCAGATGATTCACTGCATAACCCTTTATGGTTTCAGAGGCTGAGAGATGTCGTTTTGATTGGATTTATTTCAATGGTGTCTCTTGACACCACCTTCTGTTTTCTCAGAAATTTCAACCCCGTTCTGATTGCTGGTTATTAAGCATCTTGCTCCCCTTGCAAGGTTGTGTAGGTGTTTGTTTTGCCTGTAAATTTCTTGTTACCTATATTTTCCAGGTTTTGACTTGATCAAGGGTTTTAGAGAATCTTGCAATTGAAGACTGGGTCTAATGAGCAATTAAGTGATAGGTTGAGATGCTTTAATTCTTAGCAAATGTATTGGAGCATTTTTTGGTAGAGACTTGTTTGAAATTATAGCTATAAAAATAGCAATCTATGTCGTTGTTTTTAACGATTGAAGATTTGGATTGAATTTATTTAGTTTTATCATGATGTTCTATACATCGAAATAAAAGAATCGAAAATATGACTAGAATAGATCATTATTGCTGCTTGGTGGACCTTCTTGGCCTTGCCGCATGCCTGTATGAAGCTCTAGACTTTGTTAACCAAATGCCAGTAAAACCTAATGGTGCAGTGTTGGCATCTTTTTTTGGTGCCTGCAGGGTCCATACAAATCTAGAGTTAGGTAAATATGTCGCAAACCACCTTTTTGAGTTAGATCCAAAGAATGCTGCAGATTATGTAACTTTGTCAAACATCTATGCAGCCGATGGCCATTACAATGGCTTACAAAAGGTTAGGAAAATGATGAAAGACAATAGACTAGAAAAGAAGGATGCAGCTGGATCGATGTGAATAACAAGGTATATTATTTTCTCATAGGGGATGGAACACACCTACAAATGGACACTATTTATGCACAGTTGAACAAATTTTCCGGGCAAATAAAGGAGGCATGGTATTTTCCAGCCACGAAATTTGTTGTCCATGATGTTGAAGAGGAGCAAAAGGAACATATTATCTTTCACCACAGTGAGAAACTTGCAATTGAATTTGGGCTTATAAATACATTTGGGAAAATTTGATGAACAATCCCTACTTTTTGTTAGGAACCTGCGGTCAATACATTGAGGGAAGTGGAAGCATTTTTATCCTTCAGTCCCGCAGAAATTCTTACAATCTTCATCGAGGACAGATTTTTCCTTGTACGCAGCTTTCCCTTTCCAACCAGAATTAGGCACGCTTTTGAAGGTTTTAGAGACACGGGTACAAAGAGGAGAGTTTAATTTGAAAATGAAGAAATAGTTCTCCTTTGTGCAAGTTTGATGAACAATCCTTGGTTTTTGTTAGGAACCTGTAGTCAATACATTGAGGGGTAGTGGAATCGTTATTTATCCTTAAATCCCATAGATAATTTATTGTGTGGCTATCACTGATATCATCTTCTGACATCAAGGTTTCTCTATCTTGTTGATCAAACGAAGAATGCAAAGTTTCTTTTTATAATCTTAAGTACATGCTCTGCCTACTATAATTAAAATGAAGGTGTGAGATTGATTTTTATAAGCTTAAGGACATGTTCTACAAACTATAATTAATATGAAGATGTGAGATCCAGGCTAATAAATTTTATACATTGTATTATTTTGTATTCAGATGCTAGAGGAGGAGGTCAGTACTACCTTTGAAGTACATTTCTGAGATTATTTCAGGTGTTACCTCTATAAATTACAGAGTCCTTTTCCAAATCTATGTCCAGTTGAAACTAGATATTTTCTTGTGATCAAATTGTAGGATTGTAGCTCTCTAGTAAAGTTCTACTGCGCTGACCAGAATATTCAAATTCCTTTCTCCCCTACTTCTAAGTTCTTTAACTCTCCAATTCAATATCCTATTACGAATATCATATTGTTTAACCCATTTAACACAACATTGTTATTAGTATGATCAATAATGGTATATATCTATGTTCCATGTTCAATATTTCTTGTTTGGTAATGTTTTAGATCATGAATCTTGTCTATCTCCGAAGAAGATCATGTATAGGGCATGTCGATACAGTGTGATGTTGATCCTTGACTTATCTTCTAATTGATATGTATTTGACCTCCAGACTCTGATTCACTATGCTTCATTTGTTATTCATTATTTTCTTTTATTGGTAATTGGTACCATTCAATCTCTTAACGTCACTTATGTTATATCTCTCATTGCCCTCTGGATATCCTCTTAGGCTTTGGTTGGTCTTCTTTTATAAATGTAGATATATTTCGTTTTTTGAACAAGGGTTTCTTTTACATTAGTGCATCCTTACTCTTACATATAAAAATAGGGTTTAAGAGGTCATCCACTGTTTGTGGTAAGCCTATATGACAAGTATAAGTAGCCTGTTATATACATTATCGCACTATGATTTTTTTGCCTCAATTTGATATTGATTGATATTGATTTATGAATGATGAAGTTAAGTTGCCTTATCAATGTAGCTTTGCTTTGTCATTTAAGCATGTTAGTCATGTACTGTTGTTATATTTGTATGTCTCAAAAGGAAACTATTGTAAGTTGTTGTTTGCAAGTAATTGGTCTCCCAGAATTGATCTCATAATAGCTTCTAAATCAAATCGTTTGGACCGACAAGTATCTTCTACGTTCTATGCACTTTGAACCATGTGACATTTTTGTAAATGATCAATCTCATTAGGAATTGGTTTCATTATCACTAGTCAATCTTACCGTTTGGAACTACAAGAAATTTTTTATTGTACCACCTTTGGAAGAGGTTTTAAATTCCCTTGTTCCACTTACATTATATGGTAGCAGTACAAATAAGCATTTTCCTGAGTGATTGATCTCAAAAAATTTACAAAGTTCTATCATATTCCTTTTCCTGAGTATTTACCCATAGTATAAAGTCCTTTGAAGTCCCCTACTATGTCTACAAAAGGGTAGTGCAATATCCATCTTTGTTGCATGCCCATTGGTTAAATTAGGGAAATTTGAGTATTCTAATGCATTGGATCAAATAATTGGCTTACATTTTTTAATATCTTACCGACATTGCAGAGAAGTTTAAACTTTTGAAGAATTTTGTGGCTTATCTTCAAGTTACTAGCCCCAAAGACTATATGCATTTTTTTCGCAGCTCAAATTGATATTAGCATGAAATTTTTCTATTTATGGAACTGACAACTCATGGATGATATCTAGCACTCAATTTTAAATTAAAAACTCACTCTAGTTGTAGAGTCAAAGTTAAATATGAATGTTCTAACATGAACTGTTTTTTTTTCATGAGCAGGTTTATTAGTCACCGAATTTACAAACTTCTGGAAACCTTTTATGGCACATGTTTGCAGTTGTTCTTTGCTCTGCACTTTTGGTCATTCAACTAGCCTTTTCAAAATGGAAAGTCATGATGTCTTTACTCCCTTTCTTTAGAAATAGAGATAGTGAAACTTTGAAATACTGATAACGTTAAATGCTAAAGATTGTGCATAAATCTTCAAAAATAATTTTTGGATTGAATTTGAACATGGTTACAAATGCTGATACAATGTTACTTTGTAGTGATCTGCCTTTATGAATCTATAATTTACAAAATTAGCTATTGGACCAACTTTTTAGCTTGGCTGCTCAAATTTTTTTAGATTAGTTTGGTTTTTATACAAGCAGATTATTATGTGATAGATAATAGTTGTTGTGTTTTTTGTGGCATCGATGCTTCATGTTACTAGTGTTGTATTAGTATCGTCTACAAAGGTCTCCAGTTTTTTTATTTCGAAACATAACCATGTTGATGATGTTATAATCAAGTAATCATCTTGTTGCTCGAATTAGAATGCACATCAAGGTCCTCAACACAACATGAGAATCAAATAATTAAAACACAAAATCCAAGTTGGGTATTGTAGTAGGTAGACACAGGTAGGGGAAGGTCTCATCGAATGGCGAATCACATTCCTTATTATTGTTGAACAAGTTGATTATGTCGTACTTGGCTTTGGACTTATTCTAGCTTTATAGTCGTTATCACTCTAAAGACTTCTTCGTTTCCCACCGCAAGATTTAGGCCATGTGCTCTCTAGTAGCCCTGTTTTATTCCCAAGTACTAGGCTTGGTATCAATACAAACCCGACTATCAAATTACTCAATATTTCAGGAATGCGTTGGGATGCTATAGAAAACAATTCCACAGAACCATAAATGTAAATTAACAACAAATGTACAATAATTTTTTTGAAACACAATGGCACTTTCCCCATGATTGCATAAAGGAATATCTGTATTATTCATGTATCTTCTCTCTCGCTGATTTTAGCTTGTTGTCTCACTAATTTAGTATGCAGCAACAGTAATCAGGTTGTCTAATTATGAAAGTTGTCATAATTACCTTTTTTGTAGTGGTTTATATGCCAAATTATATATTTGCTGCATCAATTTTAGGTTCTTTTTTACTAATTTCAACTTGCTGTCTCACACTAATTTAGTCTAAAACAACACAAATATGCCATCCATTTTAGGATATATCTCACTAATTTAGTGTGCAGCAACAACAATTTACTCTCGCAAAGGATAAAATCAACAAAATAAACTTGCTATCCAGCACTGTTTTTTATTCAGAAATAGGTTGTCATAATTACTCTTTTTGCAGTGATTTGTGTGCCAATTTATATCAAGTATTTGGTGCATCAATTTTATGCTTTTTCTGACTGATATAGTATCCAGGTTGTTTATATCATCGGGTGGCGGCAGCTCTTTATGACATAAGAATAATTATTTGACAACCATCTGCACAATCCATTTTCGGCAAAAACGCTCTTTATGGCATAAGAATAATTATCTGACAGTCATCTGCACAATCCATTTTCGGAAAAAACCCTTATCGCTACGGAACAATCTCTTGATTTCAACTACCTACTGCATGATTTCTTTTGGGACTTTCCATAAGTTGCAATATTAAATGTGGTGGTTGTAGCATTTACTGTTAAGAGTTTTGTTATTAAAGTTGATAGATTTAGGGATCTCTGTAACATGGAAAAAGTATGTAGCATCCTGTCATCTGACACTAATTTAATGTAAAACAACACAAAATTATCATCCATCTTAGGATATATGCAAATCTTATGGATCTATATTGCACACGTATGCAATGAAACCCAATTTTCGACATCTAGTTAAACTTGGCACTCGTACAAACCTTGTCATTTCCACTTGCTAAAGAATTTCCAAATTTGGGTCATCTTGCTAAAGTGACATGTTGACTGCATTTTACAGCATTTAGCACTAAACCATACTTTCAACACAATATAACACTCATATGACGAATGCCCTAATTCGGCATTTTTTCACCCATATTGCTCATGTTTCAATTTTCACGTTATTACCTGAATTTGTTCAAATGGATGATATATGGCAATGCAAGGAATCTGATTTGTCTTCAAACGATTTTTTATCTTTAAACCTACTCTTGCAATTGTAGATATGTCTAGCATATTGACCACTGCTCATAGTTTACATTGTAAGAGCTTCGTTTGCAAGCAACACGCACCAGTAAATAGCCACAAGTACTATTTTTATTCATCTTTCGATTGAAACTGGTGAGCGTATGGTGATCTTGGGGATGCAAGTATTAGCTGTTTAAGATCTTCTGGAATATGTGTTGTTTTCATTCACAAACTGTCTCAATGCAATACCCATCGGAGTGAGGTGCTAGTCTGTGGGATTTTTAGTGCACTATGGTTGAAACAACCAAGCTTCCTAATTCACAATATTCCTCAACTCAGTCCACATGGACAATCTTGTGCCATAAGAGGATCGATTCCTTCATTATTTCACGTCCATGTAAAGACTTTGGTTTCCAATTCTGTTTCCGGTCATGGTATTACACAGTATGTTGTTGCTGTTGTTGTTGTCATGTGTAATATGGATTGGTAATGGTCATTAATTTCACTAAGTCAGCATATTGACCACTGCTCATAGTTTACATTGTAAGAGCTTTGTTTCCAAGAAATTTACACCAGTAAATAGCCACAAGTATTGCTTTTATTGATCTTTCGAATGAAACTGGTGAGCATTTAGTGGTCTTGGGAATGCAAGTATTGGCTCTTTAAGATATTTTGAAATATGTGTTGTTTCCATTCACAAACTGTCTCAATGCAATATCCATCGGAGTGAGGTGCTAGTCTATGGGATTTTTAGTGCACTATGGTTCCAGACTGGTGTGGAGAGGTTATTTTGATAGGGATATTAGCTATAATAGCGGGAATTATTCTTGCTACCATTTTTAGGACACACAGTGAGGATAATTACAGACGCTCAAATGCAAAAACACAGAAATAAGCTCCCGATACATGAAACAACCAAGCTTCTTGATTCATAGTATTCGTCAACTCAATCCAAATGGACAATCTTGTGGCATAAGTGGATCGATTCCTTCATTATTTCACGTCCCTATAAAGACTTTAGTTTCCAATTCTGTTTCCGGTGGTGGCATTGCAGAGGATTTTGTTGTTGTTGTTGTTGTCATGTGTAATATGGATTGGTAATGGTCATTAGTTTCACTGAGTTAGTACAGATGTCTCTGTAAAGACTTTGGTATCCAGTTCTATTTTCAATGGTCACATTGCACATGATGTTGTTGTTGCTATTATTGTCATATGTAGTATGGTTTGGTGATGGTCATTACTTTCACTCATCAGTAAAGTTCCAGGTTAACTGTAGAAGGATATCTGTCTACTAGTTTTTTTGTCAACTCTCTTCGCCATCCTAGTTTTCCTGTTCCAGGTTAACTGTAGAAGGATATTTGTGTACTAGTTTTTTCCGATAGTACAGAACTGTTTCCAATACAATCATCTCTGACATGATATGCTAGTGATGTCTTTATCAATCTGAATAGTCATTACAATTGGATAATACGTGAGTGCTAAGTCTCAGATTCTCAAGAAATTTATATGTCACCACATAGTATCCAGGTTGTTTATATCATCGGGTGGCAACAACTCTTTATGACATAAGAATAATTATTTGACAACCATCTGCACAATCCATTTTCGGAAAAAACGCTCTTTATGGCATAAGAATAATTATCTGACAGTCATCTGCACAATCCATTTTCGGCAAAAACCCTTATCGCTACGGAACAATCTCTTGATTTCAACTACCTACTGCATGATCGCTTTTGGGACTTTCCATAAGCTGCAAAATTAAGTGTGGTGGTTGTAGCATTTACTGTTAAGAGTTTTGTTATTAAAGTTGATAGATTTAGGGATCTCTGTAACATGGCAAAAGTATGTAGCATCCTGTCATCTGACACCTCAGGCCATTAAACACTTATTACTGCTACGTTTCCAGCGGAAACGGGCCCTATGAATCAACCCACATACTGAGATGCATTTGCACTATGCTTGCTAGCCCAAAAGCAACTAAATTCTCCTTGACAATTCATTCTCACTTGTTCAAGCTAACATTTCCAATAAATGAAGGTAACTAGTGACTTGAAGAAACAACAAGAACAGAGAATCAAAGCAACTACTGCCATCGAACAGAATATATAGCAACTACAACAGCAAGAACAGAAGCAGGGAATCAAAAGAAGAAAGGTATCTTTGAATCATATAAACACCTGTTGTATATATTAAGCATGTTTACTTCTTTTCATGAAAAGACTTAAAAGTAAACCACAAGATGCAATGTATCGATGTTATGAATCAAATTATATTCATAATTTTGTTTGTGTGTTTTTTTATCATTATAAATTTATAGCTTCATTTTTATAACGCCACTATATGTAGAGAAATGCCTGTGTTTCTGTTGCTTGACCTTGTCTTGCAAAAATGCTAAACTGTTGCACTGATTTTGTAACATACCTATGTCTGGCATTTGGCCCATATTTCTATATAATATTTTCTCAGTTTTTCTATTATAAGAAGCTGCTACTTGACTCTAGTCATGACAAGTTTTGTAATTAAATTCCATGGTTTCCTAACTTGCTTTCTTGTCTGAAGAAAAATTATTAAAACCAGCTCAGTTCTCTCCAGAATTGTCCATTGACATTTACCTCTGGTCCTCATCACATCGTAGCAATGATCTACTGACATGAATTGACCAGGTGTGTTGCCAAATGTTTTGGGAAACTCTCTGAATCGGAGCTAAACTAAGTGATCTGTAAGTCTTCAGTTAGGTGGATATAGTCTTGGTGTTAGAGTCACAGCAGCAGCTAAGTACGTCCCTTTTAATTGTTCAGAACTTATCCCTCTTGAGCAGTCTGTTGTGCTCTTGAAGTTACAAACCAGTCTGTCAACAAAGGGGCGACAGTAATTTTTGTAGGAACCATTTTAATTGTTACTTTCACAAGCCAACGCCTGAAAAAATGCAGATGTCCCAATTACTTTGTTTTCAATTACTTTGTTTTGTCGAAATATCTCCAGCATGATCTTACTTTCCTCGATTTTTTTTTATTCTTATTATAGAAATATTTTTTCCTTGTCAAACTCTGCATGGTTTTGTATCATGTTATCAATACCTCAGAAAAATATGGACTTTTTTCGAGGGTGCCAGTGGCCATTTATCTGTACAAAGTATTCGTTTGGCTATTTAAAAGCACCGCTTCTTTCTCTGCAGGTTAAAACGGAAGAAGAGGTTGTTAAAGCTATTGAAGCTGCCCTCGGACCCAAAAAATATTGTTTATGCTTCATTGAAGTTATTGTACACAAGGATGACACAAGCAAAGAGTTGCTTGGGTTGGGGTCCAGAATTGCAACAGCAAATAGCAACAAACAACAGGCCACTAAGAACACCAAATCCTCAGTAGAAATAGTGGTTTCCGTATTTTTGTAGCTGATTGAAAAAGAAAAAGGTATGTCGTTTCGATGTGGTCTATTGTTTAATGTAGCGTACTATCTTTTTAACCCCAACGAGTTCTTCCATGTATGCAATTTTTATTTAGAACTAGTAGTCATCCGTATGACAAAAGGGAGACTATTTTTGGCATGGGTTAAAAACAACGGTTAAAAGTTTCTAGTTTCCACTGTCAAGAAAGATTGGAATTTCTTTGAAGCCCGTAAAATTTTGCGTAAGAAGCTTATGTTTGAATTGTTTACCGGACTCTTGGTTTAGTTGGGGCAGGTAAAATTGGCAGGGTTTTTTGTTTTTGTTTTATTTTTGAAGTTGTTTATGGAGGCGGAGGAATTGCCTGGATGCAAGTAATTTTGTAAATTTATTATGCTCATTTTGAAATGAAACTTTTGCCATGTAAAAGTACAAGATGACCATGTTAATGACCATAATTATTTCTAATCTTAGCGCTTTAATTTATACCAACATAGGTGTGTTTTTACAGTCATAATTCTTCAATCTCACATCATCATTTTAATTATAGTTGGCTCATGTTCACTTGTTATGGAATTACAACACTAAAGATAGGTACTAGCTGCCTTTAGCAGCTATCCTTGTTCTATCAAGAAGCCATTGGAAAATCATACTAATAGGTGAAAGAATATCATTCATCAATAACCATCTTTGTTTGTTTTTTCCCCTAAATCCACAACTTTTAAATCAATTAACATGTGATCCCAATCGACATTTCTTTTTTAAAAATATGTGCTTACACTTTTGGAAAAATATGTGTGTTTTCAATCAATTAACATGTAATCCCAATCTTCTTCCATGTTTTTTAATTGTCTATTACTACCCATCTAAATTAAATTAGATTCGTTCGAAAAACACTCATTGTATTATGCTATAGATTTTAAGTTTAACGAAATAGTCTTTGTATAAATAAATCAATTAGTATTTCAAATTACTAAGATCCAATAACTCTCAATATATATTATCATTTTGTACCTATTATCATTTCATAAATACGCTTTCCCAAAAATAATGAGCTTTCGATGTGTAAGAGAGTCTTTAATAACGTAGAAAAAGTATAAAAATTAAAAAAGATGAAATCTTCCCAATATGACTCATTAATTATATTTTTGAAATGTAATAAAACATACAAGTTGTCGAATATATTTAATCAAATTGCAAGAATTTAGTTTATAATGTTTTAAAAAAAAAATTAATTCTATTTTTTTAGATTGTGATTGGTTAATCGGGTTGGGGTCTTATTTTTCAATGATGTTTTGGGCTTTAGCCATACATTTGCAGGTTGCGATCGTCCGTCAGTTCATAAGTGGTTGTTAGTTCATAATATATAAAACATTTGTCGCAATTTCTTTATCTGGAGGCGTCCTTATTCTTATTATCTTTCCACTGAATTAAATTAAACTCTTCCTCATTTAGTTCAACTAAATAATCATACCATGGGCCCACTCCTCGTCATATAACCATAGAGCAAAAAAACGTACCTCGGGACACACTCCAGATCGGGAGTAGGGAATCCTCACCCTGCGTTCACTTCACTGTGACGTTGCTTCAATGGACGACCTCTGACTAGTTGGGGTTGGGTCCCTCACGTTCTTTCGTAAACAATAAGTCGGCTGCTACCAACTAGCCACTTCACACACAATGCAAGGTCAAGCTGGATTATATAATGTACATATTCTCTTATTCTATCAAGAAATCGTTGCAAAATCATACTCAAGATTACTATAATATGTGACACTATTATTTGTCAACTACTATATTTTTGTTTGTTTTTTTCCCTACAAATCCAAGAATTTTAAATCAATTAACAGGTAAGCGAGTTGATATTTCTGTTTGGTACACATACGTGATTACATTTTTGGAAAAATAAGTGTGTTTTTATGTAATTTTAATTTTCGACAAATGTTTCTTCGGATTAATCATATCATTAAGATTTTGGTCGACGTTTCAAATCAAGTAACGTGGTTCATCCTCAAGACAAGGTGAAAAGCCAATCGATCTAATTGAATAAATAGTGTGGGTGCATCATTGTCCGATATTAGCAGAAGAAAACTAGTCGTTAAAAATTAACCGTTAAATCGTTTAAAACCAGCTATTCAATTAAATCGATTGGCTTTTCACCTTCTCCTCGGAATGAACCATCAAAATCCTAATAATGTGATTAATCCAAAAAAACATTTATCTATGAATCACAAAAATCTCAAATCTAACATTATTTCCCTTATATTTTTTAATTATTTATTACTCCCATTCTAAATAAGGTTAGATTTAAAAAAAAAAACAAAAAAACTCATTGTATTATGCTATAGATTTTAAATTTAATATTTCATGAAATGATCTTTTCAAAAATAAATCAGTCAGTGTTTCAAATTGGGAAGATCCATAAATTCGACTCCATGACAGCTCATCTCGACAGCCGCGTTGCCCTTCTTGTCACCCTCGATCTCAGGCTTCTGGTCCAGTCGCTGATACGCCGGTTTGTCTGCATAAATTCCAACTGTTCTTTCATAGAATATGACTGTCGATATGAGAATTATTGCCAGAATACCAGTTGAATTGTAAGTTAGCCATCGCCTTTGCCCGCGTAGTTTTTTCCTGGGTAGCGCACTTGACCACATCGCGGCCCCCAGTGTGCACCACCTGGCAACCCTTCAGGATGAAGGTCGGGATCCAGAGCATCAACCCCATGTGGACGAACCACGCACCCTGAAACACCAATGAAGTAGAGAGCACCGTTGCCACCAGAAATCCCTCAGACATCAGAACCTCGAAGAGCGTGGCTTACAAACTAACGACAACGACGAGCTAGAGAAGCCAGCAGTAGTGCCCCTCGGCGCCTACGTGGTCGGCTGGGTGAAGCTGGAAAAGCAGCAACTCCTGGCTAAAGGCAAGCGCTACAATCACGCGTAGTGCTGCCTGCGGAACCGTGAGCTTACTGAGCCTTTGTGTACAGAGCTACAGAAGCATGAATGAATGAATGAAAATTGTTCACAAAACTAAAAATAGTTTATGGGATTATGGGTTTCCTGTTTTCTTTTTTTGCATTTCAATTCTCTTCTTGTTCAAAGTGATGATGCGCTGGCCCAACCTTCCAACTATCTCATTGCTGAAAAGATAATGCGAAGAAACCGATGCTAACATATTTCCATAACTTCCTCTGATGTCTTTGAACGCATCACATTCCAAAATGAAATGTTTTTCTAATTCCACTGCTCCAGATGTGCAAAATATACACACTCGTTCTTCCCAAACTTCTTTAGGCCTTTTCCACTGTCATGTTTCACACCTAAGATGATGCGATTTGGTTCTTAATTGAGCAATAAGAACCTTTGCTCTCCACGGAATGGTAGCTTCAATGTACTCTTTTTGTTGGATATCATACATAGGGTTGAATTGTTTGATGTAGTACTTATTCTTTCTACCCAACTCTTTTCCCCATACCTGTGTACAAAATTTAACCATAACAAAATTCTTTAGCTCTTTGCTATTTGTGGGACAAGCATTGAGGTAGATATTCCATTTTTGCATCCATGTGTAGTTTTGTCTCATCTATGTTTTCTTTCTTTCACTCATGCCTTCCTTGAAGATAACATTAGGTCATCTACCTATTCCCATTTACTCAATTATCTTTAGATATCTTATGAGCTGTACCATAGCAATTGCTTCAATAAAAATTGCTCTTGTTTCACTCAACCTTATCTCATAATTTTTATTTCGAGGAAGAACAACAATATGGAGAAGTGCGAGATGCTTCTGTCGTCTGCCAATGGTTGGTACCTTTGCGATCTGATGAACAACTCTGCCAAAATAGATAAACATGACCCCGCTAGACCCCGCTATAATGGCAGCCAGCTCCAGGTACCTTAACTTCCCCTCTCCAAATTTAACTGGGAACCATGGTCGAGTGTGGAAGTCCCATGGAGACAGCGCGTAGTTAGTGATGGTGTTGAAGAGATGCCCGAGGCCGATCAGAAGAAATCTTGTCCATAGCAAGACATGACCGATGAAGTTACCCATGGAGGGATGGATAAATTTAGCTACAAAATCTCCAATGAACTTTGAACAAAGAGCTAAGAATCATGGAAGGAATTTTTATGAGCGGGCTCTATAATTTCTGAAGTGGCCTTTGGTCAGAGGTTGATACGTGGCAGACAGGTAAACCAATGTTTTCGTAATCGCTGTCCATAGAACATTCCCGAAATGCTGATGTTTGAATGCCATGCCATATTTACCACACCAACATTTCAAATTATTTTAGGTCCACATGTTTTGCCTTCCCCAACCGTTTTTTCTCTGTGGTAAGTGCGCTTGGAAAACAAAACTATGAATGAGAGTACTCATCAAAAAAAACAATGGGCTATGCTTAAATTTTGGATTGGTCATCGAGATTACAATCCAAGGGGCTCAATTTAAATTTCAGATTGGTTATCAAGATTCAAATTTCATGGGCTCTATTTAAATGATTCTAAATATATTTTAAATGTTATTAAATAAATTTTGATAATAGCATTTAAAATTTATTTCAGATTGGTTATCAAGATTCAAAATTCATAAATTCTACTTAAATGCTTTTAAATAAATTTTAAATACTATTAGATAAATATTAATAATAGTATTTAAAATTTATAGCATTTAAAATTTATTTCAGATTAGTTATCAAGATTCAAATTCGATGGGCTCTATTTAAATGCTTCTAAATAAATTTTAAATGTTATTAAATAAATTTTGATAATACATTTAAAATTTATTTCAGATTGATTATCAAAATTCAATTTCCATGAATTCTACTTAAACGCTTCTAAATAAATTTTAAATGTTATTAAATAAATTTTGATAATAACATAAAATTTTAATAAATTTTAAATATTATTAAATAAATTTAAATGATAATATAAATTTTTCCAATAAAATTTGTCTATAAATTTATGCACATTTTACAGATTGAAAAAAAATTACATTAAATTGAGGAAGCGTAATCCAAATTTTGAAGCTCTTAATTGTGAAGATTCGTCCAAATTTTGAAGCTCTTAATTGTGAAGATTCGTCTGGATAAGTTTAGCCATACAAATATGGTTTTATGCCTGACTTCGTCACTCTCCTTGTCCATTTAAGAAGCCAAAAAGTTTGATATCACAAACTCCTTTTTAAATTTGGGTAGAAATTAAAAAAAAAAAATGTTTTTTAAATCATCAAAGTTTATATATTTTAATACTTTAACTTTCATCGTTAATAGCGCTGTAAATATATTTCTAACGATGATGGTTTAACCAACCTTTCAACTTCCATTTCAAACTCGAATAAATTTCAAACTTCCATTTCAAACTCGAATAAATTTCAAACTTCCATTTTCATCATGGATAGCTAAGTAAATATGTGCATTAGTTTGAAGCACAATTGCGTTTCTTCTTAGGATATGTTTTTTGAGTTATTATATTTATAAATTTTATAATGTTATTTTTATTTAACAAATATTATGGTTTTTTTTTTAATAAAAGTGTATATTTATATGTAAATGTATAATTTTACAAAATGTCGATTATCATTTAATTTATGTGATTTTGTATACAAGGTAATCAAGTGGATTTATACATTATATATTTTATTTTTTGGATTTTGAGTTATATCTCTAAAAAAAATAGATATTTTTGAAATAACTAAATTAATTACTTGTGTGTATTGAATATAGATATAGAAACAAAAAATATAAAATAATTGATTAAGCAAGTAAGAGATGTATATAATGTATTGCATTATGATGTAATGTTGCAACATGCTTCATGTTCTTTTAATAAATTACTTAAACTATTGGAATTTATTACAAAATGTTAAAGAAATTAGGTAATGTCAGATGTATTTTTCCTACAACGTACTTTAAAGTTTAAAAAATTGGAAATGAAAATGAATGCTTCATATTCTTAATTCTCAAACCACCTGCCTGTAAAAAAACAAAAACCAATTGATCTGAAATCTAAAGGTTATTGGGAAAAATAACATGACTCCTCTAGGTCGGTTTGTCCCGCCTTCTAGAATTCATAACTCAGTAAATTCTCAGTTGCTTGATACCTCTGTGCAATTTCACCAAAAGCCAAAAAGTGACAACAGTAATTATACCTAAGTAATTATTAGGTATTATTGTTTTACACTACTAACTTGGGTACACTATAAGGATGGCATTGGTCTTTGAGCATCAACAATATAAGGGCTTCATACATGTAGTTTAGTGTTATACATGTAGTTTAGTGTTCTTTCTGTCTCACACCATGGGTAGTGCAACATCCAATTGTTCTGGTTGTTGTATTCTATTTTCAGCTTTGTTTTGTTTGTATAAGTGGGTAACTTATAGAACAATATAATAGATTTTAGGCAAATGTCTAAATGTTTAATCTAATGATACACATTTTATTTTTAATGTTTCTATTCATTATATTTTATGATTTACCTCTTGCCTTATTGACTTTGACCTTATTTTGCAAGAAGATGAGCATATATTGATTTTTATGAGCTTTCTTATAACTTCCAATAGTAGCTCGACCAAAGTTCTGAATTTTGAAAAGCCATAACAAAATATATTATTCAAAAGTTAAATTGAATTCAAAATATAGTAATTCATGAAATGCAGAAAATTTGTTACAATGCTTGTTTAAGATACTTCAGTCCCATATTAATTGACAAATATGGCTGGTAGTACAAACTTTTTTGAGGGTCGTAACCTTATAGATCAAATGCTCATATACTAAATTCACTAAATGAAAACATAGGCCATACATGTCTAATTGAATTTTGCTTAATGATATAAGCCTTAGTAGATGAGTGCCTTTCGGATTAATCACATAATAAGGATTTGGTCGACATTTCGAACCATCTAATGTGGTTCATCCTCAAGACAAGGTATAAGCCTTAAGATATAAACCTTGTTTAAGGTACTTCAATGCCATATCAATTGACAAATATGGTTGATAGTACAAACTTTTTTCATGGTCATAACTCTATAGATCAAACGCTCAGATATGAAATTCATGACATACA
Organism: Pinus albicaulis; assembly: GCA_034641835.2. Classification (NCBI taxonomy): domain Eukaryota; kingdom Viridiplantae; phylum Streptophyta; class Pinopsida; order Pinales; family Pinaceae; genus Pinus; species Pinus albicaulis. Next base: position 757,977,892 of record CM076580.1, read on the forward strand.
TGTCTAATTGAAATTTGGTAAATCATACGCTCAGATATGAAATTCATGACATACATGTCTAATTGAAATTTGGTAAATCATATATATATATATATATATATATATATATATATATATATAGTTTGCTTGATTATGGAAATGTAAATACCTTTTTTCCAATTTAACAAATCTATCGGCCTCCCTTTGCACCTTTTGGGGCAATTTCTAGTTATAATAATGGATAATTAAATTCACCCCATAATATATATATATATATATATATATATATATATATATATATATATATATATATATATTATTAAAAAAAAATAGGTAGTTTTTATGAAAATAAAAATTAATACAAAAATAAAATCTGATTTCTGAGATTCTCAGGTAAGTGGGTAATTGTCTCGACAATGGACGCAATGTATTATTGGCATGAGGAATTTAAAAACTTTCTAACTAAAAACCCTCACGTTTATTGGGAGGGGATCATTCTCATTTCAAGATGAAAAAGGGGAAATTTTCCTTTGAATGTGGTTTAATGGATGTTTCTATCATGTCTATGCTCACGTAGCCTATGCAAGTGCCTTAATTTATCTACATTAGTGAACACGTCCTCTTCGGGCGACCTCCTCATCATTAATTTGCAATTGATAAAATGAGAATAGAAATCCAGATACCTACATCCAAGGTTGATCTTAATTTATTGTGCAATATGGCTCGCTTAGCAACGCGTCGGGGTCGCACTCCTCTTGTAGTTAGAGGGAAAGGTCATGGTCGAGGTAGTGCTGGTGGGAGTAGGCACGCTCTAGTAACTCGTGTGCCTGAGACCAAGTCTCAATCCACCTCGAACGCAACCAAATCATATAGAACAATGACCCACCCACACACCCGCCAAATAGTTGAGGAGTGGGAGACCGACATTGTAAATCACAACAATGACCCAAAAATTTTAGGGGAATAGGGAGACTTAGTCCCAGACCCAGGCCACACCCGTGGCTGTCGTTCTCAGTACCAGAAATCTCTTTTTACATATTGGATTGTGAAAACCCTTTTTGTGAAGGCTTTGATGATGAGAACTACATGCACTTTAGGTCCTATAGAAGAAGTTCAAGCTATCCATGAGGAATTCTAGCTCATCCTACAACAAATCCAATAGCAGAATACTCCTTTGGCCTGCATAGAGAAGAATATTCCTTTCCTACCTCAAACTGAGCCGCCTGGTTCTAACTCCTATAGAATCTTTAGATGATTAATATGTTTCTTGTTGAATATAATGTTTTGGTTGTTTAAGTTTAGTAGTATTTAGATGTATAGAAAAGTATTTTGTCATATATGGTATACATTACTAGGCAATAAGGGTTATAAATATTGTTAGGTTATCCTCGTATTATTTGAAGAATTCAAACTATTCAGATTTTGGTTAGCTTATAAATAAACTAGATGGTCAACAAACTCGGTTTTCCTATGGGAAAGTTGAGACCATCTAATACTGGATGTTGATTATGTTTCTCATGGTTATTTTTGAAAAGTATTGGAAAATTTTTGCCAAACTTTAAAAAAAAATATTCGTAAAAAAAAATTAATAGTTCCCTATCAATATACCGTTCAACGAGAAAGAAGGAGGAAGGAATGGTAATTTTGAGTGCATATTTTGTTGATGGCCTGCTACTTTGCCCCTTATCTCCAGATATAAACTGAACTAGATATAAACTGAATTATTTTGGCACTTTTTCTTTTGTTGGTTGAGAGGTTAGTTCTTTTCTCCCTTTATCACTCTTTACCACACACCCAATACTCTAAGCCCGACTAAACTGATGGTTGCGTCCTACGGGGTCAGGATCTTTACCATTTTTCTTCCTTGCACTCGTTACCTTCAACACCTAACTTCCTATCAGCCGTTAGACCCACAAAGCAAAGATTAATTCATTATATAACACTTTGCTTAATTAAAATTTTTCATTATTATTATTTTAAATAATGAAAATAGGATTTTCTTTTGCAAAAAATATTCAAATTTAACATGGTTACCAAGTTATGTATACAATGAAACTATGCTTCAAACTACTTTCCTTAAAAAAACATTGCAAAAGCGTCATTATTAACATGGCTTTAATATTGTATTAAGATTTGGAATATACTAGTACTTAATTTTCTATTATATTTATTCTATAATTTAATTTTATGGTTTCAAAATAAAAAGTCTTTAATTGATTTTCCATTTTATCTCTAATTTAACATTATAGTTTTAAAAAAATAATTATTTTTATATTAGTAATATTTTAGAAATAAATTGTGCCAAAGTTTTATTAGAATTTTTTAACAATATGATTAATTATACAATTTTTTATTTTTAAAATATAGTCATTAAAATTTTAAAATTAATAAGAATAAAAATAGTAGACAATATATTCAAAAATAAAATGGATAGGAGTGTGGTTGTGGGAAGTCAATAACAATTTCAAATACAAATTGTTGATTTTTAAATATTTTTAAGATTAATTTTGTTTTTTAAGTTATTTATGATTCCTATATCTTTTTTGTTATTCATGATTTTTAAATTATTATTAGTTAAGTGATAAATTTGGTTATTTTATAAAAGTTTAATGTTTTTTAATTGATTATAAAAAATTAAAAATATGTAAAGAATATATGTTAAGGTTTATTCATAAGTATAATGTATTAAGATTGTGTGTGGGGTAACATAATTTAATAGCTATTAATAAATCTCATGAAAATCTTGAAAATCTTGATGTAACCAAGAAAATGCATATGTTACAATAAATTGATGATATATTATAACAATATTTATTTTTATAAATTATACAATATTTCCTATATAATTATTGAGAATGAAAAGCTAATTAATTTTAATAATCTTACCAATAAATTATAACATATTTTAATTCTATTTTCTAATAATTTAGTAGTCAACTTTCACAAAAAAATTACTAGAACATTCTCACTGTTATTATTGAAAGTGAAAGATATAATAATTTTAATGGTTCTTAATAAAATTCATTATTATATTTCAAAAAAATGATACAAAAATATTTATGTATATTGAAAAATGGATATGTTATGATAAATGGATTACAATACCCTTCAATCCTCCCGTATAATATTTTAGTAAAAGGCTTTGATCACAAAATAAAATGAACAAATATGATATTAACATTTATTAAAAAAAACCATACACAAATAGAGTTGTTACTATCTCTCTCTAGCCACATATAATGCAATCATGAATTATCTTGTCATTTTAATTGTATTTTTTATTAACATAAAGTTATGTCTCTATTGTTTTTTTACTCTAATTTAACTACATTTAAACTAAGGGAGAGTAGCTACTTTGTAGCTCTTGTTCAAATGTGCGAGCATGTTCATACCTTTCAAAATTAAATAATTAAACTAAGCACAGGGAACAATAGCTATGCAACCTTGTTTTTCAATCGAAATGTGTGTATAACCACAATAACAATTAAAATATTGAATTGTGTTTCATTAATTACCAATATAGATCCATCATAACTATGTATCTACCAAGAGCCTAGATGGATCAAATCTCATTATATACAAAGAGATTTAATCTCTTTTAGTGCTTGATAAATCTTGATTAAGATAGATCTATAGTTCTTAATAAATTATATTATTCAACATAGATATCTAAAAAAATTATTCATTCCTTCAAAAGTCAAAGTGAAATATCAAGGAATCAAATGAGCACAATGAAAAACAATTAATAATAATTTATAATGTTTTTAATTAAAACTAACCAAATATGCAGAATCATTTATGTTTTTATTAAAGCCAACAATGTTGCTTCATCTGAAGTATTTCTTTAAGGGACACATGTCAACTCCAAGTTGAATAAAGACTAAATTACATATCTCCCTCATACACGATTGTAGAATGAGCATCTCGGCTCAATGAAAGATAAAATGGAATGTATTAGATTATTTATTTGGTGAGGGAAGGATGTGGATCATAATTGATTAATCATCTTATAATGTGATTCTTAAATATTTTATTTTGGTAACAATGTACTTAATATGTATGAATTTGGGAGGGATCAAATATTTTTAGGTGTAAGCTTCTTTTAAAGTGAAGAGAGATTTGATCCCTCTCCACATTTGGTAGATTTAAAGTTAAGATAGATCTCGATTGGTTTCAATAGTTATAGATAGACGCTTGAGATTTATTTCAAAGGTATTTATGCCCTTTTTTCTTTTCAAATTTATATATATAATCTCAATATGTTTTATTCCTTGGTCTATTCAAACTCACCAACAAGTATAGAAGCCATTATAACAAAGCTCATCATGTCATTTGTGGAAATTAAATGTGAGTGGAAAGGATAACAATTTCTCCAACCACCGAACATAAATTCTATTGACAACATTAAACTCTTATCAGTCAATTTATCGACAACATTAAACTCTTATCAGTCCTTGCCAAAGCAAGACTCCAATCGATTTGTTTGTTGACCATTGTTAGTCTCTGCATAAGCAGGACTCTAGCAATCGATTTGCAATTTGACTGCTATTATTTTAGCTTTGGCTTATGCAAAACCTAGTGTTAAAACTTAGAAATAAATAAAATATTTTTTATTATATAATTGGAAAAGTTAATTTGTAAACATTTGATTGGACACAAATTTTGATGTCTTATTATAGCCTTAACACCATTACTACAAGCTAATGGAATAGAACATGGAATCTCTAATGACCTATCTGAAACAATGATAAAGAATCACCAGCTCAATACGACAAAGCAGAAAATAATGGATGAGAAAGTCAAGCTAGTATAAGTGGGGAAACCCTAAATCACCGGGAGAAATCCCTAGGAAACCTATGAGTACTACCAAATCAAAAATAAGGGACCAACTCCATACACAAGGGATATACCCTTGGTAATATATTAGGTGGACCAAGGAAATAATATTATAGGCTAAAATAATAGGGAGATAGATACTCCAGGGATAGTGGGGGATAATAGGACCCATTAACATATAGTGGAGTTATTTATCCCCCTATATTATTTCCCTAGTATAGGGATGCCCCTTGGAATCCCTCCTACTAGTAATCAAGGGATCAATACTAGTGGTCTTCACTATTGGGTCAATTGATCCCCCTCTCCATAGTGTTCTTATTTTTTCTATGGGCTTGAGCCTCTAATGAACCTATTATTACTTTCATCGCAGCTCCTCTGGTAGATATTGATGGTATTCGTGAACCTGTTTCCGGTTCTCTTCTTTATGGAAACAATATTATCTCCGGTGCTATTATTCCTACCTCTGCAGCTATCGGATTGCACTTCTATCCAATCTGGGAAGCAGCTTTCGTCGATGAATGGCTATACAATGGGGGTCCTTATGAGCTAATCGTTCTACACTTCCTACTTGGTGTAGCTTTCTATATGGGTCGTGAGTGGGAGCTTAGCTTCCGTCTAGGTATGCGTCCTAGTATTCGTCTATTGGAAAGGAACCAATATACTTTTAACGTCGATTTGCAATCGAACAAAACAAAGATTAAAAATTGGATTGAAAATTTCTTCGATGTTAAAGTAATAGCTATGAACAGCTATCGCATCCCTGAAAAAGGAGGAAAGAGAGGGTCAATGATAGTACATCCAATACGTTGTAAACGTATGATTATTACACTTAGAACCGGCGATTCTATTCCACTCCTTTCAGAACAATAAGATTTCAAAATTGAAACTAAATGGCCATCCGTTCATATAGAATTTTAACTCCGGATACACACAATAGATCTGTATCAGGTTTCGATGGAAGAGTGCAGTTGGACCCGCAGAAGAAATTGACCTCTGGACAACATCATTGTGGGAAAGGTCGTAATGGAAGAGAATTTATTACCGCAAGACACAGGGGAGGGGGTCACAAGCGTCTGTATCGTCAAATTGATTGCCGATGGGATAAGGAACACATATCAGGAGAAATTGTAACCATAGAATACGACCCTAATAGAAGTGCATACATTTGCAAGGTGCATTACAAGAATGGCGATAAGATGTATGTTCTGCATCCCAGAGGGGTCATGATTGGAGATACTATTATTTTTTGTCCAAAAGCTCCTATATCAATAGGAAATGTCCTACCTCTGAGTGCGGTTTGAATTATTAATTTACGTGATCGGAAGCAACCGATTGGGTTTACAGAGAAACCCATAAATCTATCACTGATCCAACTAGGACACTTTTATGGGACGAACCCCAAAGGGAAACTGAGGATAAATGACAGCAGGTGATTAGATCCAAAAATTGTTCATATCAGATCATTGGTTCCGAAGATATGATAATATGGAGAGGACCAGATTGTTTGTCCGAAGCATGAACAAAATGGGATAGAGGCACCCTCGAAAAAGACAGGTTACTCACATTTGATCTGATGGTCAAAGGCGGATTCGGAGCTGGACAGTGGTAGTAATTCCCAAAAGAAAAAAAGATGGGGAGAGGAAAAAAGTAAAAAGAGAGAGAAGAGAAAAAGATGTTTAATATGCCTCCTACGTTATCCATAAAGCTTGAGTCTCAACTATTGGTAGAGCAATAAGACTCCCCTCACCTAACTGGGAACTTAATTTAGCTGCTCTTTCCAAGAGACGGGAATGCAAATAGAAAACATCTCCTGGATAAGCTTCTCGACCAGGTGGTCTTCTTAATAGAAGAGACATTTGTCGATAAGCTTGTGCCTGTTTGGAGAGATCATCATAAATGATTAATGTATGTTGTTTCTTATACATGAAGTATTCAGCCAAAGCTGCCCCTGTATAAGGAGCGAGATATTGTAATGTAGCGGGAGAATCCGCAGTTTCCTCTACCACAATGGTATATTTCATTGCGCCACATTCTTGAAATGTATTAACTACCTGAGCCATGGAAGAAGCTCTTTGACCAATTGCTACATAGACACAGATTACATTTTGACTCTTTTAATTAAGAATAGTATCTGTAGCTACTGCTGTCTTGCCGATCTGTCTGTCCCCAATAATTAATTCTCGCTGACCACGTCCTATAGGAATCATAGAATCAATAGCAATAAGCCCCGTTTGAAGGGGTTCATATACGGAACGTCTTGATATAATACGTGGAGCGGGAGATTCAATCAGTCGAAATTCGGAAGCTGAAATTTGACCCTTACCATCAATGGGTTGGGCTAGAGCATTTACAACACGACCCAAATACGCATCACTTGCTGGTATCTGAGCAATTTTTCCTGTTGCTCTCACGGAACTACCTTCTTGTATCATCAAGCCATCGCCCATTAATACAACTCCAACATTATCCGATCCCAAATTTAGGGCAATGCCTACTGTACCATCTCCAAATTCCACTAATTCCCCTGCCATTACTTCATAAATACCATGAATACGAGCAATGCCATCTCCTACTTGAAGTATGGTGCCAACATTACCAACTCCTATTGTGTCGTTATATTGTTTGATCTGTTTCCGTATAATACTACTGATTTCGTCGATTTGAAGATTTCCCATTAGCACTTATTAATTATCTGTTGAGAAATAGGGCCTATAACAACTAAAAACTAACAACTAATCTGGTGTGTTCATCATGGTTCTAAACAGGCCAATATTTTGATTGATTGTACGTAAATGCAACTCAATTTTAAAATGACTATTCAAAGTTCCTATAGTTCTTCGTAAAGCTTGGCGAGAAACTTGTTGTCGAATCTGGTCAATTGCTCTTTGTTGTTCGGAGTAAATCATTTCATTCTTGGGATCCTCTAATTGTTCCAAATTCTCAGAAGCAGCATTGATGAGATCCTCTTTCTCTCGTTCTACTTGGGAGTCTCCATTTACCTGGATTTCGTCCCCTATCATTTCCACTTCCCTTAAGCGAGCCCGAGCTTTCTCGAGCTGATCGATAGCTCCTTTACATAGTTCTTCCGAATTCCAAATAGTATTCAATATTTTCTGTTTACGGTTATCTAATAGATTAATTAATGAAATTAGATTATCTATTCACAAATTTCACAAATTCATAATCTCTTCCCAAACCGAACACGAATCTTTCGATTCATTCGCCTCTCCTGCTCAATTCTTTTTTATTCCCCAGGAACATATACGTTCCCCCTTCACACCAAGCCTTCCCTTTCCGTTCTATTTACGGAAGATTAGAATCAATTTATAAAAGACCGAAATCTCCGAGGGCTCTTCCAGCAAAAGGGATTTGCAATTATCAATAAATTTGTTTTTGTTTTCGTTTCCCCTTTTCTCTCCTATTCTTCCCCCATGAAATTTGAATCGTTCCATTCAATTAATTAATTTGTGCCTCCTTATTTTTGTTCTATCGAATAATTTCCTTTCTATTTAGGTTGTCAGTTCAGCATTGGAACTAAAATTGGATGGGATATTGGGACTATTTTTCAGTAAATAGATGAAATTATTCCATTGATATGAATGTTTTATATCGGATCAATCTCCAATTATGCCTTTGAATCCATCTCATCTTGACACAGTGGTGGAAAGAATACCCAGTTAGTTGTGCTTAGACTTCAAACAGTTCAGCTTTAACCATTCTAGTGGTCCTCCCTCATTGGTTGGTATAAACTAAGAGTTCATTTCCCAATCAATTATGAAATGCTATAGTTCTTCGCTATTCCCCGTTCGGAAGTAATTCGTTGAGATCATGCACTTTTCTATCTCCAAAGTGCAGCTGGTTGGGCCCAGCCATATTATTCGAATATACAACTAGCACACACTCCCTTTCCAAAATAGATCAGTACACTAAGTACCACACTTGGATTTATTATATTTGTTTCTAAAATATTGGTATTTGATCCGAAACCCCCAGCAGAAGGCCAATAACTCAAGGAAATGAAAGGATCAATTACATTTTTCATATACTCGCCCCTCATAGATAAGGATATGTTCTACATCATTTTGTTCTTTTCTTTTTTGATCCTATCTAGTTCTGGATAAGAATATTTTGGATACTTAGTCCCAGGTTTTTGATAAGGATAAAAAGAAAAGGATAAAATGAATTTGCTTGCCCTATCCATTCCCTTCCCTTCCCTTCCTTGTCACACGCATCATGAATCTTTCCGACCGAAGTAGGAAGAAGAATTCATTTGCTAATTATTCAGATCAGCCTCTCCCGCAGCTGAACAAGGAAATTCTTGGAGAAATACTAATGTAATGACGAGGTGTAGGGATCTTTTTTTTTTTTTTCAGGATTTAACAAAGGGATTCACAAATAGAATCGCTAGGGCCACAACTAGTCCATAAATTTTTAAAGCTTCCATAAAAGCTAAACTTAGCAGTAAGGTACCTCGTATTTTACCTTCTGCTTCTGGTTGTCTCGCAATACCTTCTACAGCCTGGCCCGCAGCAGTGCCCTGGCCAACGCCAGGGCCAATGGAAGCAAGCCCTACAGATAATCCAGCAGCAATAACAGAAGCAGCAGAAATTAAGTGATCCATGGTAATCTCCTCTTACTAAGATCAGGAAATAGTGTATAATACAACAGTTTCATCTATTGAGTGTTCACCAATGGTAAAATTATGGAACGATTTCTTCCGAACAACTAAGAACCCAAAATATTTCTTGATGGTATCAAAGTGATAATATCGACGAATAAGGAAACCTATTATCCCTTATGAAAATATTTCATCTAAATAATATTCAAAAATAAAGATTCCATTTTATTGAACATATGAATTCTTATCACGGAGAGAGAATAGACTGTGTAAAAGCCTATAAGTCATTATATATAACATCTACAGATGATATATTAATCCATATAATCTAAAAGGATTTTTTAATCAATATAAATGGATTAATATATGAAACAAATTATATACAAAGTAAACACGCTCGAAAAAATCCTCCCCTTGCTAGGAACAAAAATTTCATCATTCTACGCCGGGGTACATTCTTTACTCAAACAACTTCGATTAGTGAACCTGTTCGATCCTATTTTCTCTCATATTTCTATACAAATGGACCAATCGGATCCACTCTATCTAGAGATCTAATGGACAGAAGTAGTTAACCGATCTTAAATCTTGTTACCAAGCTCTTTTTACTAAGAAATATGATTTGCTTCTACCATACATATCAAGTCATGCGTTGGTACGATACTTAGAAACTATTTTGTCTTATTGGACAGTGATTTAATGATGACCATCCATGGATTCACCTATATAAGTTGCAGTAGAGTTGCAAAGATCAGAGCTTGAATATTGCTCGTAAATAATCCCAAGAACATTACAGGTATAGGAACTACTAAAGGTACCGGAGAAACAAGAACGGAAAATACCAATTC